>LPNX010620897.1:2430-275822 GCA_001517045.1 Pseudotsuga menziesii
GTAAATGCGTCATTGATTAATGCATTTGCACCATCCTCCTCAATTATTTTATTGTCATGATCATCGTCTAATTCCATGTCATCATTAACTTGATCATGATCAGTATTCGCAGGACCTGCATATTGATGTTCCTCCTGCGCTAGTTGTTCCCACGTAATTTCCACATTCTCCATGTTTGAAACAGCCCTAGGAGGCCCTTGCTTTATAATTACAATTAAAACATCAAACAACGAACGTTAGTCATGTCGATTAAGTAACCAAAATAAAAATGATACAATATACAATTACAAAAACTCTCAATATAAAGACAGAATGATATATAATCATGAATTATATTGACTTACCAATGGATGATGTTCATGCCCCCCCTCAACATTTCCATGTTCTCTACAATGTATTTTAGCTATTTTGATCAGTAACCTTCTCGTATTAAAGCCCCTACATCGACTACAAGGACAATAACATTTTCCATCACCCCTTCTTTCCACTCCCTCCCACAACCTAGCAAGCAATTGTCGATTTTGTTCTGCCGGATCTTGATGACCTGTAACATCATTGTTACGTGGCATTTTATTACTCAAACCCTAAGAACAAAGTATGAACAAACCCAAGTATATGATGAGTCTTATTTTCCACAAGGGTTAGAACCAAATCCAAAATCCAAGACCAAGTGGGAAGATCCCCACAAAAGAGCAAGGCCAAAATCCAAGACCAAGTGGGAAGATCCCCACAAAAGAGCAAGGCCAAAATCCAAGACCAAGTGGGAAGATCCCCACAAAAGAGAAATGCCAAAATCCAAGACCAAGTGGGAAGATCCCCACAAAAGAGCAACGCCGAAATCCAAGACCAAGTGGGAAGATCCCCACAAAAGAGCAACGCCAAAAAAAAACCCTTAGGAATTTTGCACTTCTTGTCCAAGAGATAAGTGCGAGACTCAGTGTGTGAGATAATGAACCTAGGCGTACATCTATTTATATGAATGTGTGTAGGAAAATTAACCTAGGCTTTCCATTTTAATGTGTGTGGGATAATGAACCTAGGCGACGGCGCTTTCCATTTTAAATAATTAACCAATTAAGTGTATTTTATTAAATGATTGAGCAATTTAAGCACCGTCGCTTAAGCGACGCTTATAATCCTAGTCGTCGCTTAAGCGATGCTTATGCCCACCATTTCAAAAAAAAAATTATCTTTCTAATTTTTGGTACGGTTAAAAGAAAAAATCCACGCGCCGTCGGAAAAAACCGTCAGATTTTGGATCGAAATGTACTAGTGTTACCACTTGATAAAACCTAACCCTAGCTAGAAATTCTCCCTCCTTGAGGAAATTAGCATGTGTAAGACAATAAAGATGTTTCCCTTTCATTGACCTTCATCCAATTTGGAAACTTTTCTTTCCTTAGTTGCTATTTTTCCTTATGACAACTTTTCTTGGCTTTCCTATTTTTATGACTGAACTCCAAAAAGGAAATTGCATCCTCCTTTGTCAATTGTTGCCTCTTTTCTATTTGACTGCTTTTGTCATATATTTTGGCACTTTCTCTTTTCTTGTCTGATTGATTTTTTCATACAGTTTCTAATTTTCTTCCTTGGCAAGTTGGCTTGCCCAAGTGGCCCTCCTATTAATGGAAACTTATTTTCCACCTAATTAATTGCATAATAATATTTAATGACAATTATTATACCAAGTACATGCCTCATAAGTGAAATTTAAATAAAATATCCTAGGTTAATTTATTTAATGCATCTTTTGACCCCCTTGGTGCTAGGCAAGGTCAACACTTTTGGTGATCAAAATGTGGGGATATGACAGTCCTCCCCTCCCAAGTCTGCTTGTCCTCAAGCAAAAGCACCACAGAGTGTTGCAAATTTGTCCACCATGTTTCTGCTACACCACTATGATCATAGCCATTTCCCTTGTACCACCTCCTTTAGAAAAATTGATAACCTAGTTAAGGTAACTGAGTAGAATTCCCGGATCCCACTACCTCCTCTGTAAGGACCCAAATTTTGCTACCACCTTTTGAACTATGTCATTCCTAAGAATACCGGGATCCCATGGTTTTATCTGCCTCCTTCCACCCATCAGTATAAACAAATTTTTTTTATCATTGTAGAGGATGAAAATGAGGTTATGAAAATCATACCACTATACTGGAATCTCATCTCTCCCCATGCCAAACTGAATTTTTTTTTAAATCTCCCACCAAACATGAAATTCCTCATCTACTATCTTTGTTTTGGTGCAAAAAATCAACATTATGCTACTTGTTCCACCAAACTGAATCAAGTGGAACTTCCATTAATAAGCATGCATGATGAATACATCAAATAGATGCCTCTAATGTTTCTTGTACACACAGAAATAGAATGGTGAATGTTTCATACCAGATGGCTGAACCATTAAGTCATCAATGGAATACATGGGAGCCTCTTGCTTCTCATGTGGCATCAATAGGAAAATCCCTTCGCCCAATTTTCATCCCTATGTGTGTCGGCTTGATTTATAGTGAAACAAATCTCTGCAAAATGTGTCCACCAAAGGTGTGGATGCATCGAACCCATCATGGGCTGTTCCAACACAAGGGAGCTCTTATGACTCTTCACTGAAAAGATGACTCCTTTGATGAGAAAAATCATCCTTTCTTGGGAAATGTCGATGTGCTTGGAACTCATCATCTACATCCAAAAATTCCTAAAGCAAAAAAAATCAGAATGCACCTCATGTGCATGTGTATGGAAGGTATCCAATGGATACAAATTAAATATTTGTGGCAGCCCACATGTCAGAAAAATATAAGTCACAACAAAAACATTATTGCAGAAATTAAAGCTTTTATCTCCCACAATCTTCATTCCCAAGGTGCCTCTATCCACCCAATCAATGGATGAATAAGAAAATTTATTTGTTGATCCATATGGAATGTGATCAGCCATATTTTTGGTAGAGAAGAACACTTCATCCTTCCTCTAAACCTCAATGAGTGCTTGGCCAATATTTTGTTCCTCGTAGCATTTCACAAGCACATGCAAATCTGCTCCTTCCTCGTGGCTGTCCTCCACATGAGGTTCCTCCATTATACCCAAAACATTTCGTTCCATGCAGAATGAAAGGTGTGATACTTTCAACTCCTCTTGAAGTTGACATATCTACAACTTTGTCTCTTGAAGGGATCTTTGTGTGCTCTTCAATAAGTCATTAGCTATCTCCAACTTATTAGTGAGTTTTTCTAGTTCTTCTTCTTCCTTCTTGACTGCACAATGGTACATTTCAGGCACCATGAGGAGATGATATCTGTCAGATAGTAGGTTCATATAGATCTCCTTCATCTTGGACATGCCTTCTTTAAGTTCTATGCACTCCTCCAGAAAGGATTCTCCTTCCATCTCTCCTCCAGAAGCTTTCCAACAACATCTTTCCACCCAAGCATTGATGTCAACAAGGTTGTTCATGAATGCCATAAGATTCTCTCTGTTCTCCTTTAGTGATCCACTCAAATTATGTGGCTCACAAAGAATATTCTCCATCAAGTTCCCTTCATCCAATGACTGAAATACATGCTCAAATTTGTTATGGCAGAAATACATAGCATATGTTTCTTTCTTAGCACACAAATCAACAATAGAAGATCCTATCAATTAATGTACACTATATGAAGGGGAAGGTGTATCATAGGGTTGAAATGAAGTGTCATCTCTACAAAAAATCATAAATTACCTCATACTTTGGCATTTCATCTTCATCATGCTGCTAGTAAGTACAAAAATCTGAACTATGTGCATCACTTTGCATCATATTTGTTTCCTTCGAATTTTCTACTTCACACACAGCTGGTCGGGGCTTGTATTCCACTTCATTTGGAAGTTCAATTGATGATTTCAAATCTAAAATATGTTCTTCTTCTAGATATAATCCGAAATATCCATTATCATCATTGACAACCTCACCCTCCTTTACACTGATTTTGGGTTCACCAATAGAAAAACTAGGAGTGAATTCGTTTCCCTCACCATTGTCCTGTTACCACCTAAGTTGTACTTAGTGGTTTTTATCAAGTGAGCTTGGTGAACCGGACAGGGTTAACTTGTTCGGACTGCAAAAGACCTTTGGAAGTACTTTTGGGAAGTGCTTGTTGTACTATATCACATGTTCATACCCCATGGAGGAATTGTAATAAATTTTCTAGCATGATAGTGTCTGTAAAAGACTCGGTCTCTTAGACTTCATTTGTCAATCCGATCAGCCCAGGGTGTTTTTTCCCTTGGTTATTATTGGTTGTTGAACAAACGACTGATAATTTCTGATTTTTTCATTCCATACCTCCAAAGTTGAGGTGGTCGGCTTGGCATTTAGGCCTATTGAGGTTATTAGAGTCTATGTGTCAATGTATAAGCATGCTAGACATCATTGTTGAGTCATATGAACATGTCTAAGTCCCCCTAGGTGTTTTTCAATTTTTCAATTTTTTAGTTTTTTCAGTGTTTTTTATTAAAATTTAATTTTTCCAAAACTTAGGCTATTTTTTAATAGTTTAATTGGAAAAATTGATTTTGTAATAAAAGTGGGCCAAATAATCGGTTTCATTCATGTAGGTGCTCATTTTCAAGCTAAGAGCACCATGTAAACCCATGGACCCACTATTTCCTAAGTTTTGAGTGATTTTCCATCACTCAGGTCAGAAATCCCCAAAAATCAATTATTGATTAATTTAATTAATAAATTGATGAATAATGGAGCAAATCCAAAATCATAAATAAGTGGATTCTCAGCCGATTTGATTGAAATCAGTCAAATCTGAAGCAGATTGACTGGATCTGACAAATCCTTGATTGAAGGAGGGGATCAAATCAGATCTAGAGTTGATCTACAACTGTCTTCATGGGAAATTGCACCCTCTCTCTCTCCTCCACACATGTGGACTCTCTTGGATGCTCTGTGGACTGAGGTGTCAGTGTATGGGTTGATGTGTCAGCTCAATCAAGCCCCTGGTTGACAAGTAGGCTCAGTTCAAATTTAGTTCCGCAATGATGAACTCTCCATTAGTTGATTTCACTTGATTCCATGAGGAATTGCACCCCCCCTAGGCTAGATGGCCTGTAATTTGTATATATCCTGCTTGAGGCCCCCTCTTCCAAGCTAGTTAGAGCTGGAATGAAGGGATTTCCATTGTAACTCTGTATTTGATCATCATTTGTGAATAAAGAATATTTTGAGGCTATACTGTGTAGTGCATGTGTATGTGTGGATTCTCAGTGTTATGCTGCTAATGTGGTAGCTGCAATTTCTTGCCAAATTTTGTGTTGCTTCTGTGTTATGGCTTCAAGGATTCAGCTGAATCTAGTAAGGGTATAAACTAGGAAAGCTAGATTGCTTGATATTGTTTATCCATATGATGTATGCTCAAAAATTTCATTTATATGCTTAAATAAGGTTATTTTGGCATAATCTTTCATTTTTGATGCTTTATACATCTATATCTAGATCTCACGAGGTGTGTGCAGGCTTGTGTTATTTAGTTGCAGGTTCCCGATTGGATGAAGGTGTGGATATAGATTGAATACATTACTATACAATAATCTCAAGACTCTGTCCCTCAGCACTCCACAAGAGGGCCTCCTTTCATCTTGCTCCATTCAAGCAACGACCCGACCTTCTCTCCTCTTCTTCTCATTTCTATAAAAAATCAACATTTTTACCCGGTTACTCTATTCGTAGCTTTGATTTTGCTTAGATATATCATATTAAAAGTATTTCCAACATATATATATCTTATCAAAGCTTATAGTCTAGATCTTGCACTTAAAAATTTTTCATAAGCATTCTAGATCTAGCTTTAGGGAAATCATCTTTTTGCATGAAAAGTTAAAGAAAACTTGTAGATTGCATGCATTAGATTTCATTTCGCTGTTATAAAATTTAATATTCTGCAATATCAGTGCATATTTCATTGGCGGCACAAAAATCAATCCAATATCCCAAGGAAAGCTTGCTTTCCTTGGTTCCTTTTTCGCCTGTTTAGCTAGTTTTAACTTCATTTTTTTTGAGATAAGGTAGGCTGATCCAAAGGTACTCTTAAAGTGATTTTGGGTGTATTTTATTCTAAAATTATTGCTTTATTTTATCATGTCTAACATAAAATAAAGGAATATTCTGTCCTAAGTGGCCTTAGGAGTGTTCAAATCCCCCCAGGGGTCTCCCTTTTCACTAAAATCTTAAAATTTTTGCAAAGTTGTAAGATCTTGGTTTCAGCATGCATAAGGACCAAGAAGTTTCTGATATTTCAGTTTGATGATATTGTAACCAATAATAATCAAAATTATTTTTGGAATAGGCTCTTTCGAGCCCATTCCCCATCCCCCCGGGGGGATTTGCATCGGTGTCCTTTTCATCGCTTTCTGCTCATTTATTTTTTAAACTAGCATTGATCTAATTTGTAGGGTTGTATAATTGATTTTATTATTAATTTCATATTCCACTTTTTTTTTTCAAAGTAATCATAATACTTACCCCACGATTTCCCAATTGACCTGAAAGGGGAAAGAGATTCGTGGTAGGACTAATTAGAAAACTAGAATTGTGGATCTATTTCATTTTTCATCATTTATTTATCAGCAATTATAAAACTAACCCCTCCTCGATTCCCTGATTGAGATCCACTTGGATCGAAAGAGGTTCCTGGAGGGTTTTCTTTTAAACAAGAACACCCAGTTTAAAACTTACTAAAATTGACAAGACTCCAGTGTGTATGCTTTGCACTTGGCTGCAGTTCATCTGATTAGTCAAGATGTATCAAAAGAACTTGGGTGACTAGTATAATTAGGACTCACTCTCCCCAACTGACAAACCATCAGGTGAAAATCCAATAACTAGATCAAACCTTTACGGTGGCAAAATACCCAAAGGAAGCGGGAACTTCTGAAAAGTGACCTTGGGGCACCGATCTCTGTCACACCCTAACGGGTGAGTTATGAACAATAGCCTCAGAGACTCCATTTCAGCCCACATATTCCTTGCGGGTAGCCGTGAAGGTTTAGTTTTGGACATACTCCAAGTACTCTAGGGTATATCTGGAGTCCCCCCTTTGCCTAATTTTAATCAACTCACACTTCAATTTTAACTTAAAACATACCAAGAGGAAATCACAAAACACTCACTCCAAGCACGCGTAAGTACATTGTTTCTATTTTTTGACTCCATTCTAAGGCACTGGTTATTTTCTTGCTTTATATTTATATTGTGTCTCAGCATTGTGCTTTCGTGTGTTCATCTTTTGTATCTTGCCATCTTTGATCATCTATAGTTAAATTGCAAAATCCTAAGTAACTCAAACAGTTTAACATCACAACACTAAGTAATTATCCTTAGTAACTTAATAGGGTCTACCCCCCTTGGCTCCGTTAGGATTTGAGCCTAAACGGAGGAGTCAAGAACAAGGTGACAGCCTTGACTCGATACTTGCCCCCAAGGACACACCGAGTAACTTAAATATTTTTGCCACGTGACCCAGGTGTGTGAAAGGCGACAACATGTCCTTCATTCTGTAATCCTCATAGGAAAGTGTAATGTTTTCAATATCCCATGAATCATATGGCTGCAGATAATAATGGTTGCTGCAAAAATCATATCCCTTATCATCCATGTTCTTCACATTACCATCTTCCCGAAGTGATACTAAGGTGGCCTTCCCCTCCACCAATTTTTCTGCTTCACACCCAGGTGGTGTGGCCTTGTCTTCTTCTTCCTTACATGGCTCGTGAGATGACTATAACTATAATTTGTATTCTTATTTTGGATTTGATACAAAATATTTCTTTCCACTAGCATATGAACCCACATCCTTAGTAGTGTTCCGAAGATCACTCACAAGGAAAATGGAAGTGCATTCATGCTCATTCTCTTCTTGGAGTAAAGGTAAACAAGCAAGATCTTATGGATCATCTTCTTTGAAGCAACTTGAGGTTTCTACTTCTTGAAAGGTACTATGATAATTACTTTCAGATACTCTTCTTGAAGAAAAACCAAAGAATCTCAGAATGATTGAACATGCTGATGGATTTGATGACTCTTCACTCTTGGTTCCTTCTTCCTCCTCATTGCTCAGAGAGGTGGAACAACTTGGTTCCTCTATGGATGATTTGTTTCTCTTGAAAGAGTAATCATATAAATTCTTGGGCTAAAATACAAATATGCAATAAAAATACTCTTTTAAAGGAATGGATTTACAGATATCTTCCCCCAAGGCAAGATACTCTTTGCAATGGCGAGGCAAGTTTTCAGCTGCATCTATCATCTTTGATAAATCCTTCTTAGGATTAGCCATGGGTAGTTCAAAATTTCTTTCTTCATACTCCATATGTTCATAAAAGTAACCATCCTTATATCTTGACATTTGCAACCCATAATTAACATATGTCACCTCTTCTTCTTCTTCAACAAACTTATCAAAGTCATCATCTTCAACTACTAGCACAACCCTCATGGTTGCAAATTAATTGGTGATCTGCAAAATTAGTCAACAGAGATCCTTATTTCCACAAGAGTGGAGGAAAGTGCTCCAATACCACTGTAATATCCCAATATGATGTATAGATCATAATATTGATCAATTCCAAAAATTTATATCAAAATTTCTGATTTACAAAACTCCACCATTCAATGCACAACTGGAGTAGGGAAATCAAGGTTTCAGGTAGGGAAATTTTGCAGAGGAAAAGTGGGAAGAGGATATAAATCAAGAGTGAGTGAATATTTGGAAATCCATTCCCCTAACACATTTATATATGAGACCATTGACATTTCAGAGTCCGCACCGCAAAAAATTACTTTCATGCTGTTGGGTCACCAAATCGTGAAACTAGGGAATATCAATCCATATTCTGACCAGTGTCTTAGGAAAGTTTCAGAGATAATATTGAGTCATAAAATAAGGTTTTGAACTATTTATAACACTTTGGAACAGGTCTTAATAGTTTGGGATCAATTTGAGAAAAATATCCAGTTTTGGCCTAGAGAGACCCTGCGCAGTGGAAGATTCCAAAAGGTAGTATAGTCACAATGAAAATGGGTTATGGAGTTATTTATGGTAATTTGGGCCTGTAAGTGACCCAATAAAACTTACAGATCGAATTTTGGGTTTACAGAACTCTATTTATGCAAGAAATGGAAAAACTAGCTATTTTCCAATGCAAATCTCGACTAGGTTGACTTAAAATGAGTAAATCTCAGCCATTTCGAATCATATTGGAATAAAAATTACAGAGAATGTTTATGATAACATATTACATCCAATAAACTCAAAATTACTCTCATCAATTAACTATAACACTCTCTTCAACATTATGCACCATTACAATGTATTTTATTGACATAATACAGGGAAGGGCATGGAGGTTTGAACCCTTAGATATGGAAAAATATTGGAACTATTAATGAAATGTGATACAAAGTAATGGATGGATGTATACTGCTGAAAAATTCTGAATCAACTTAGATAGGCTGATCCATAGCTCCAATGTAACTTGCAATGAGAAGGCGAGAAGAGGGGAAGAGGAGAGAGGGAATGAGAACCTTGGGGTGCATATCCAAAGAGCTTGAGGCAAAAAACTCAGCAAGGAATCCTTAGCTTCATAAAAATAAACATAATAAACATCAAAAATTGAGAAATGGAGCTCCAATTGTCTTTAAATAAACCTGGGTGACTTGTTGAGCAATTCAATCACTTGTTAAGCAAGTTACCACTTGCTAAACCCTAACCCTAGCCACAAATTTTCCCTCCTTGAGGAAATTATCATGTGCAAGACAATAAATATGTTTCCCCTTCATATGCCACCATCCAATTTGGAAACTTTGCCTTCCTTAACCCATAATTACTATTTTTCCTTATGACAACTTTTCTTGGATTTCCTATTTTTATGACTGAACTCCAAAAAGCAAACTGCATCATCCTTTGTCAATTTTTGCCTCTTTTGTATTTGACTACTTTTGTCATATATTTTGGCACTTTCCCTTTTCCTGTTTGATTGATTTTTTCATACAATTTCTAATTTTCTTCATTGGCAAGTTGGCTTGCCCAAGTGGCCCTCCTGTTAATGGAAACATATTTTCCACCTAATTAAGTGCATAATAATATTTAATGACAATTAATACACCAAGTACATGTCTCATAAGTGACATTTAAATAAAATATCCTAGGTTAATTTAGTTAATGCATCTTTTGACCTCCTTGGTGCTAGGCAAGGTCAACACTTATGGCGATCAAAATGTGGGGATATGACACTTCCCCTTAGTGTCACCAACGTCGACACCCAATGATATTAGGGATTTGTGCATTCTCTCATCTGGCACCGCTACACCTAAACATCAACCGCAGCCATAGCCCCAACAATAGTCGCAACAAATCGCACAACCACGACATCATCCGCAACCACAGCAGTATGCGTAGCCGCAACACTATCCACAGCCTCAACATTATGCGCATCTGCAACCACAACCCCATCCCTACATGCAACCATTAGGGAGTTATTTGGGCTCCTCCCCAGTCCACACAATTCCATTCCTATTTCCCCCACCTGGCATCATGAGTAAGCCAGTAATGGATACCTTAAACTTACCCAATTTCACATTGGGGACTCCCGTGTGGCACCTCGATCCACCGTCCCAACCTCCGATGCCCCAGGTCATCTTAAACCCCATGCGACCCATTGCGGTCAAATATCATTCTCCATCTGGCCCACAAAAACCAACCATCGCACCCGCACCCACACTGCCCCACCCAAAAAAATCCAGGGGAAAAATGTGAAAGCTACCGTTGAACCTTGATAGATCCCGCTGTGCATCATCTGTGAAGAACAAGGCCATGCAACTCAAAAATTCCCTGAGATTCCCATAATCTACACACATTTGGGTTCCATCGATACAATGAAAAACATCCCTATGGTTGAACTCCCAAGTGGGCTAATAGTGAGAAACAAGTTGTTGAGAACAAACCATGCTTGCGCCCTTTGCAGATTGTATGGAAATTATTCTCACCACTACTAGGACTTGTCCAAGTTTCGAACGACTCTCGCCAACCTTCGACAACATGCCCTTGAATCTGATATCACTCTGATCGAATAATTCCATCCCCCACCTCCTTCTTCAGACACCATGTCCATTTACATGGTGTCTAGTTCCACATACCCTCTTCTCTCCACCATCACTGTCGGTCCATTAGAACTGTCTCTTCGTTTCTTTCGCAACGATGAGGAGATACTTGAAGCCTTAACCGTCTCTAAATACCCATGGGACGACATGCACCATCGCTTGTTCTTCCTCCCCGAAGAACTTGTGTCACAGTCTGATGATTTTTTCATCAAAACAAAATATTTCATTCATGGGAAAGTCGACTAGTTGAAGAATCCCATCCCTGCACTAGATTCCTTCAAATAAGGGAACATGTCTAGCATCTCACCAACTATCAAAATAAACATCTCAACCAATCCTAAGTTGAGAAAATCATGCTGGGAGCATCCTGCTCCTTGGAAGAAGTCGCTTCCTACAAAGCACTCTTCCAGGAATTCTGTGACATAATTTCGTTGTCTTACATTGAAATGCCTAGTTTAGATCCATCCATTGTAGAACACCACATTGACACATGGTTTGATGTGTCCCCCGTGTGCCAAAAGCAACGACCCATCCATCCCTCCAAATCTACCATGGTCAAAGATGAAATTGAGAATTTGGGCACAGCCAACTTCATTTACCCCATTGCTTACACCACCTGGGTTTCAAATCTTGTTCCCATAAATAAAAAATAGGGTACCATCCCCATTTGCACAGAATTTTGCGATATGAATTAGGTGTGTCCCAAATACAACTTCCCAACACCCTTCATCGATCATATTATCGATGCATGCACTGGACATGAGGTCTTTTCCTTCATGGACAGCTTTTCTGGATATAACCAAATTCAGATCTAGAAAAAAGATTGTTACAAGAATGCATTATAAAACCCATGGGGCACCTTCGCATATCGAGTAATTCCCTTTGGTCTAAATAACACTGGATCCATCTTTTAGCATGCCATGAAATATTGTTTCCATGATTTAATCCATATAATATTGGTCTACCTAGACGACCTTACCGCTCGATCACCAAAACGAGCACAACATATAGACGAATTGCGGCAATTCTTTTTGCAATGCCACAAGTACAAAATTCACTTAAATCCCCTAAAATTCATTTTTTGTTTCCCAAGAGTCCATCTGCTCGGGTTCATCGTATCCCACAAAGGGATAATGGTGGACCCCCTCAAATTTCAAGCTATCCTTGATCTCCCCCGACCACAAATGTAGCACCAATTACAGAGCCTCCAAGACAAGGCCAACTTCCTTTTTCTGCTTTGTACCAGAGTATGAAACAAAATCCCATGGATTCATATGCCTGCTCCACACAAAAATCCCCTTTGTTTGGGATCAACAAGCATAGGAATCGTTTGATGCACTCAAACAAGCCCTGGCTTCTGCACCATTACTCTCGGCACCAGACTTAACCCTATACTTCATTATTTATGTGTCAGCTTTGAAAAATTCCATTGCTGGAGTCTTGGTCCAAGAAGACGATGCTCACTAGGAGCACGTGATTTATTACGTCAGTTACAGGCTAACAGTTCCCCCACTACGATATTCACCTGAGGAGAAACTAGCCCCTCACCGTCATTTTCTTGGATCAGAAGTTGTTCCACTACATCATTGCAAACAAAACCCGTGTAGAGGCTAATTCCAACCCAATGCGATACCTCCTAAGCCATCGCCTTCTACAAGGCCATGTGGCCAAATGGGTAGTCATCCTCCAAGAATTTGACTTAGAGTTTGTTGCCCCAAAAAGCACAAAGGCACTTGTGCTAGCCACACTCATGATAGATCTACCCCCATTGACCACATCAACACCACCTAAGGATGACCTTCCTGATGATTTTCTATTCGTCATATCCATGGAGGACCCATGGTATGGGGACATCCTTCTATATTTATTCCCACAGGAGTTCACATCCCACTTAAACCGTGAGGATAGACGAGGCATCCGACATCAAGTTGCTCGCCACCTTCTGATTGGAGATGTTCTATATTTCCGAGGAATTGATACCATTCTACATCGTTTCCTCACTGGCAGCGAGGCTGAGACAATCCTTAACGACTGTCATAGTGGAGCCTGTGGTGACCACCTTTCAGGTCTGGAAACCTCCTAGAAGATTCTACGTGATGGCTACTTCTGGCCTTCCATCTTCACTGATTACATAGAGGCAGTCAAACACTGTTGTAGCTATCAACTCTTTTCCCCAAAGGCAAGAACCCTTCCTGCACTGTTACACCCTATAGTCATAGTTGGTCCCTTCTGCAAATGGGAAATCGACTTCATGACGATCAACCTTGCCTCGACCAATGATTATAAATACATTATTATGGTAGTTGATTACTTCACTAAGTGGGCCAAGGCCATGCCCACATTTGATTGCAAAAGAGAAATGGCAGCACACTTCTTCTTTAACCACGTTATTTCACAATTTGGTGTTCCCAATCAGTTGGTCTCAGACCAGGTTAAACACTTTGAAGACATTGTTTGGAATGAGCTTTCAACCATGTTGAAATTTGAACACCAATACTCATCTTCCTACTACCCCCAAGGAAACATCCAAGTCAAAGAAGTCAACAAAATCATCAAACCAGTGCTTAAAAGTATGGTATGAAACCATAAAACCAACTAGCATTACATGTTGTTTTCTACTCTATGGGCTTATCGCACATCCACAAAAACTACAACCGGTTTCACCCCTTTCTATCTAGTACATGGCATTAAATTAGTACTCCCTATAGAGTGCCAGATCCCATCACTCTGTCTTGCAGTCGAGCTCCATCCTGATACTTCACCTTTGGAAGAATGACTCCTCCAACTTGAGTAAACCATAGAAGACCATCGAGCTTCCCTCCAAGCCATTGAAGCAATGAAAACATGGTTTAAAGGTCCATTATGATTCCCATGTCCACCCTCACACCTTTAGTTAAGGCGATATGGTTCTGTTCTATGAACAACCCAATGACAAGTTGGGCAAAGGCAAGTTCAATTCAATGTGGTACGGCCCATACGTCGTCCACCATTTCCTTAGAAAAGGGGCATGCACCCTTATTGACTCTGATGGACCACTCTTGGAGAACCCCCATAATGAGCTCTACCTTAAGAGATTTTATGCTTAACATCACCAATGAGTCGCTTGGTTTTCCTTTTTTGTTTTACAACATTTTTACCACAAGTCAGAGACTGCCATTCAGGGGTAGCACCATTAGCTACTAATTCAAGGTCACCCAGATCCTATTTGAGACACCCCTCACACCTCCAGACTGAAAATTTTTTCCTCCATCTTCTAATGAGACCATCGTCTCATGTTTAATGAGTAATTTTTGGGACCAATTCTTGAGAGTTACCTTGGTTTACATACCACATTGTGATATAAATGTCTTCAGACCTATACTTGCATCACGTATGCTTACTGCAACTTATGCGGGATCCAAGACCATCTCCCTGGAAGGCACATCATTTCATTTCAGCATATCACTGTCTAATCTATCCACCGCAACTCACGCAGATCCTTGGACCACCACCCAGAGGGAGAATCATTTCTTTTGCATACATTTGGCATATAACTGCCTCCATACTTGCACTCACATCACATGTAGTCCAATTCATCTACCACAACTCACACAAGACTCTCTTGACCTCTTTTTGAGAGAAACCTCGGTTTGCATGCCTCTACTGCACCAAGTCATGTGCCTCTACCGCGATCTATCCCGTGCATGTACAGGTATGTTTAAGAGCCACCTGCTCCATCCATACTGCATGGATAATGTTTGGACCACTGTCCATTGTCCCAACATAGGGGCACCATCAATGCCCCCTTGATCGGTTGACCATACTGAAGCTTCTTTTAAGCTCTTTTCTGACTCCTAAAAGAATGAAAATATCATCGAGCGCAACTGCTTCCTTTCCCACTCGTTAAAGTATAGGAAAGGGAATCTACATCATCTCGTTTATCTCCTTTTACGGATTATGTAGACTACCATCTGAAAAGTACCACCTTGGCACATTCAAGCCAAGACCGTTCCCCTCTGCATCCTTCTATTGTTTCTCGGGCAGAGGGGCCATACTTTACCAAAAATATGACCATGGGTTGTCATTAAGCTCTTTTTCGTCCTTCTCATCAAGAAAATATTGCCGAGCAAACTTGGATTCATTCATGCTCACAAAATTATTTGAATGACCATCCACTCAGTATAGGTTTAACCTTTTCTGGCCTGATTGGACTACCAATGGAAAATAAGTCTCCCATACCACAAAAGATGGGCAAGCTCTCCTATGTATACTTTTAACATTTTTCGGGAACAAGAGACTATCAATGAAAAAGAGACCCCACTGGAGTCTTCTTCATGCTTTCAAACTCTCTAAAATTGAAAGCACCATCGAGCATTTACTTTCTTGGGCTCTCAAAAAATCCATGAGATCGTACCACAACGGTGTCTTTAGACACCACCCCACATATAACAGTTCGACAACATTCCCACTTTGGGTCACCCTTGTTCAAAGTATTATGCGATGTGTCTTCCTTGGATCCCATCAATATCAAAAGTGTCTACCTCCCCCAATTATTTCCCATCTACAGTTACATTCCTGGTATTACAACTATGATCCCTTTCCCATGAGTCAATTTCATTTGCTGCCTGGTCCACCCTGCCGTCATACTTTGAACAAAGGAAGTTGGAGTTCCCTATGATTCCCTGCCCCTACTCAACTCGTCCCCCCCATTCAGTGGGCCAATCCTCAGATTGTCTCAAATCTTTCAGTTATCCCCCTCATGCTTCAGTAAGTCCCTACAGCTATGTACCATTCTAGATCCAATAGACCACCAGTCATGAAGATATAGCATTTCATGAGAATGCCATGGGTCCAATGTAGTAGTTCTTCATATCAGTATTGTATTCATCCTCTCATTGAGGCAACCACTATTGTAACAATAGTTGTACATGATCAGATCTTGTATTATAGATCTTAGATCACATTATTCTTTTGACATCATTATGAGCATGGGGATGCCCCCCTCATCCATATACATGTCACACATTATTTGTATCTCACCCATTGATGGGAACCATATTAATACAAAAACCAAAAGCCACCATGCCCCATCCCAGGAATCACAACCTCTCCTTAGAAAATCCTATGATGTCCTTTGGCCATATGATGAGCTCCTACCCTCACACATCAGGGGGCAGTCTGTTAACCAAAAAAATCCCTTAGTAAGCTCTACATGACCTACACCACCTAAAGACATCCATTGCACTACCCCTATTTGACTCCCACACCCTTGTAAAGGCTCAAAAACATAAAAAGGGCTTAAAAACCCCTAAAAAGAGCCAAAATAGCTCTCATAGGGGCTAAAACCCCTCAAAGGAGCTTAAAGTCTCCAAAGGAATTAAGAATTGGGAGAAAGGGGTTTAATGCCCAAAAAAGGGGCTAAAGCAATGACCAAGGGATGAAAACTCTAAAATCTCTAGAAAAAACTATAAATAGAGGGGTGGGGGTCACTCTCAAAACACTCTTTCTCTCCCTATCATTATGCTACCCATGTGAGTGCCTTGAGACCCTTTGTCTCTCAAGTCATTCACCCTCCCTCTCCTCCATTTCTCCATAAGCCAAGTCTCTATCCCATAGAGAGAGGTGCTTCCAAAGCTAGGGCATGGTGGCCCATTTCCACCAAGACTGAAGGTATAAATTTGTTTTATTTCATTTTCATTATAGTTTTCTAACTTACTTTGTTTGCAAGTTTGTTTGCTAATGGTTTCCTGCAGGTTTTCCCTTGATTTCTTGTAGCCATATTTTGTTTTCTAACCATTTCCTGCAGGGTTTTCCTAGCTTAGCTCTAACATTTCTTCGCAAGTTTCTTCCACATATAGGAACCCTACCCTTCCATCCTATAGATGGAAGGTAGTTGTTCCTTCCTGTAGCTAGTGCGAAATCCCTACTACAGGTGTCATGAGTACATTTTTCCAAGACTACAAAACAAAACATTTAGGTGTATGTCCATGTGAGAAGAGAAATGATTGATATAATTAGTGTTCACAGGAGGCTCCTTTTACACAAGAGTTAAGCACAAGGTAGCATACTCTTTTGTGGTGGGGATAGCTCCTTTCCACTCTCGATGCATCGTCGAAGATATTTCCAGGATATTATTTGTATTTGGGTTCTTTTGAGGTACCTTTGGTGATTTCAAGCTTCAAACTTTGTTACCCTTCCCATACGATATATCCCTCCTGTGACTGTCTAACTTAACATTGGTTGTATTGGGGTGACCTTAGTTTCCTTACCTAGGTATCATAGGGGATACTTGAAGAGGTTATTATGTGAGTTCCCTGGACAGGTAGGGGTTGGAAAGGATAGGCGCTTTATGCGTTGAAGTTGAGGGCCACTATAATTGGTTACACACCTCTACTTGTAGTGTATGGGAGTTTTAGGCCTCTCATAGGAGAGACATATCTACTGCATTTGGGAGCTCACTTGTCCTGCCTCTTGGCTTGTTTGCATATGACTTAGCTTTACTTACGGGTGTGCTTTTTGTGCACTACTTGGCTTTAGGGATCATGGTTACTTGATTATCTTTATGTTTTCTTGAATTTGGGCACTTTTATGTTTGGCATGCCTAACATCACTACTAGTATCCCATCACCTACTCTAGGTCCTAGTGCATACCCTAGTGTTGGACTGGGGGACACCAAAACCCCTTACCTTGCTCATAGATTCGGGAGTGGTCATATTCCACCCTCTACTCCATTTGTGGGAGTATTTTCACTTCCTTCACTTGGTATTAACAATAGTGTTCGTTCTAATAGGGGTGGTAGTGGATACGCAAACATTGGGTCTACACCTTACATTCCTTCTTATGTCCCATCGTCCACCACATTGTTTCCATCGAATACATTTATCATGAACAATCCTCCCTATTTCCTATAGTTTGTACTCTTTACTGACTATTTTAAGCCGCTTTAGACTATTATTTTGTGCACTCTCACTGAGATTTTTTCTTGTTCGTTCCCGTGAAAAGTATAATATTTAACTGGCATATAGGATAGGGTCACTTTTCTACATGTATCATGCATTGTTTTATTCCCATTCCACCTTAACTATAGGTATGAACCCACTTCATGATGTTTTGGAACCTTCACACCGCTACTAGAATTGGCATTACGTAAGTGGTAGAGCCTTCCTATTCATGGGTACCCTAGATAGATCCTTCTTTTCCATTTGGTACCCATGTCGTGAGTCCTCCCTTAGGTCTGGAAGTCCCTTGTAGTCCTACCATTTCTTTGAGAAAGAACCTCATATTCTTTCTTGAACCTTATACTGGCCATATCCCATAGGGACTCCCATTTATATCAAGTTGTAATTTCATTTTATGTGTTTTCTTGTCGTATTGAGCCTTATGTCGACTCCCTGCTTCAGTTTTATGAGACATATAGCCCAACATTGCCTTGGTCCTAGCCAAGTAGAGCCTTTCATATATCTTTTGCAGATTGATCACCCAATACATAGAGGAGACACCCCCCCGAGTGTCCTTATCCTGCATATGCTTCCTTACATTGAGCATAGGTATGTTCCACTGCTTGGAACTAGTTTGATTTCTAGCGACACTCGTTTCCTCCTAGTTTTGTACTATAAGAAATTTTATTCTTTTGCAATATTTCCAATATGAAAAGGACCAAAAAAAATAAAAAAGCATAAAAATATGGACGGGAAATGATATTAATTTTGGAATTTGTCGTGTTGTGTCTCCCTCGAACATAACACTATATATTCCATAAATTGGTGGGTTATTAGTATGACTTTAGGACTTGTACTAGTTGTTCTAAGTTTTCTCCACTGACTGGTTATGCTTCTAGTCCCTATGGAGCCTCTGTCGATGCCTCATGTGTCATAGAGTTTTCCATGTTTGCATGTTGAGTCTATGCTTCCTATGATTCACCATATGCCTTATGCTCTTGTGCGAAGGAAGTTTTATTCGAGTCAGACATTCCTCAATTATCATGTCGATAATTCCCTATATAGTTACTGGTTCGTGCACATCTTATTCGTACACATCTTGTTTGTCTGAGTTCTTCCAAATTATCCAGCATTTTTGTGTACCTCGTATTGGTTGATGTGAGATTCCTTAATTCCCTCCTTCTAGTATATTCCATTCCATCAACTTCAGATCATTTTATGGAATAGGATTCTAGAGTCCATTGAGTTCCTTAAGACTTGTAGTCATCAGCGGCAGGTTCTCTCCCCATAGACGGTTTTGGGAATACATCAATGTTTCCTGATCGATGGACTCTCTCAAGTGTTCGAACTCAACATATCTATTCGCACTTGTTTTATTCCACTATGTACCTTGATTCCCATTAACATTATCAGTGGGATATCTCGTATCTATTAACGGTATACATAAATGACTGGTTATCATACAATGGTACATCATGGTCGACCTAGACACCTTTATTCACGTGATGGTACATGTACCATTAGCGTTTTTTTAGAAGAACTCCGATATTGGTTTCATTCCATATGTGATACCTATTTGATCGTGCATGTATCCATGAGATGTCAGCTCTCATGCCTAGATTCCAATGTGCTACCAGATGTCTTCATTCAATATGAATATCTTGTTTCATTGTATATTGTATGTGGCGATGACCACATGTGACATGCATATTATTCCTATTCAAGGCCATTGTACTATTATGTATCTGAGACTTCTACACTTCATATTTGCAATCACATGATGAGATGTGTTATTGTATTGTACTGATGAGTGACTAGACGGTTTTCCACCTGGGTCTTCATTATTCTACTTTTGGGATTTGTATAATGTATTTTGACCATCATGTTACCCCTCTGACCTCACGTATTAGGGGGAATCTATTACAATGGATTTTAGCACACTTGGTATATCATGTTTTTATGGCCTTCCCTATCCCTATATAGACACTTTGGACCCCCTTTTCTCAAAATAAACTTTGATGATCCAAGAAATCCATTAAAAAATTCATATTTATTGGTATACGTAGGTCACCAACTTATAGACCATGTGTACATGAAAATTTCTCCACTATGACTCACATACATCGGGAAATGTACCCAAAAATAAAATATTTGGAGTTTTCCTCAATGAGTCACGAATAACTTGACCTTTGGCATTCCATATTCCTGGAAACACTCTGACTCGACCCTTCACTTCCTATTGAAGGTCTATATTGTTGGGTGTCAAAATTACCCTTTTTTCCTTACTATGTTTAGCCCTTTTCCCCTGTTTTTTCCTCCTATTTACAACTGAATATTTATCCTTCCCAAGAAAACAAGCATGAATCCCTAAGGTATAAATCATTATTAATTTTTTCATTAATTCTTGATTTTAGTTATGATTATGAAATTTATTTTTCATTTACATTGATTCGTTGTTGGTTTATAAGAAAGATTCAGAATCTCCAAGTGCCCCAAGTGTAATAGTTCGCTGTATTTGAAGATGAGTAATGTTTGACATCAATTTCCCATTTGAATATCCATTCTACATTGTTGATGAAAGAATATCAAATGTCCTTCCATGCATATTTCCTCATTAGTTGGAACACGTCTGGCCTGTGAAACAATTCAAATTAAAATTTCATTCATTGCCATGAACCGATCTTATGCCATGTAATAACAGCTGTAATTGTTCTTGTTTAATTCAGCATCCAAAATATCATAGATCTTCATGGCTTCCTGATATTAGTGCAACTGAACTGTTTCATCTCATTATAAGCATGAATAGGAAATTGGAGCCAGGGGTTGGAAATTTGAGAGATGTCATAGCAGAGGATATTGTAACTGTACTTTGATCATTTTAATAGAGGAGAAACAATTCTCAATACAATTTTGTTGTATATTTTGTTAATCCCTCAATGGAATCTTTGTTCGAATGATAGGGCCTGCCTTCTTACAGAGTTGCTAGTAGTAGTAGATGTCTTAGTTTAGTTATTTCTATTTAGTGTGGGATTTCAGTTTGACGCATTTTATAGACAGCTGCAACGACACTTATTAAACAATTGAATTATCATATTTCTCTTTGGCTTATTTTAATAGTGTGGTGTGACAACCGATTTTGTAGGATAATCATTTCTGTTTATGCAAAGTGTGATAATTAGTCGTATTTGTTACAAATAAGCTCAGCTCATGTGTAGTATTGTCATTTATATTTATTGGAGTTTACTGACTTAGATAGATCGTTACTTTTATGAATTGATTGTTTTGATTGCTGGTTTGTGATTTTTCTAGTTTGGTAAAACAGGATTTAAGTTCTTACAAAAGTAGTTCTAGATTGATTCATTCTTAGATCATAAATTACAGAATTGACATTGTAGGAATTAGAATTTCTGTAAGTTCTTAGATTGATAATTTAATTTGTTTTTTACAAGAGGATGAGTTGATTGAGTAATGATTAGGATTGAATAATTTGTATTTCATTAATTAGCTACTGAAATGTTTATGCATATATTTTGTGAGTTACCTTCGAAATAAACAGACTTCCTTGGGTTAACAATTTATATTGAGCACTTTGCTTGTTACGAAAATTAATGAGTATATAGAGTGACCAAAATTTTGGCGATGTTGTCAGGGAAGGTAATTGGTAGACATATATAGTAGTTGATTGGTTCAATTTCTTTAGAAATTCTAATTTTTGAGGTGTAGAGACGATAAGACGCAGTGAAGAGATACACATCCTTCAACAGACTGAACGGGTTCCTACCTTCAGGATCAGGTATGATTAATAAGCTTACATGAATACAAGAAGAAATCAACAGGAAACCCCCAGAAGCACTAACTTTGCAGGTGTAAGAGGTTGCGGCTATAACCCAGGACTAGGAAGACATACATTCATTGATGAATTAATTGTTAGGGTTGATTCTTCTACTAGATCCCTATATCAAATATCATATTCTGTCAGGAGAATCCATGTTCCTCCTAGGATGGAGTCATCAGTATCAACTGTGGAGAGATCAATAGGAGTTTCGACACCATACAGTGGCACCGTGGAGCAGAATCCAGGGGATAGGGGAATTTCTGTGGGTTTAGGTGGAACATAGGAGGTCTATCAAATCAACAAGAAAGAAGTTACTAAAGAAGAGTGGTTGTAGCTTCAACAAGAGTTTGAAGATCATAAGAAGCAAGAAAATCGAGAGGAGGAGGAAATAATGAATAATGAATATCATCATGACGATCATGAAGAAGTAGTAGGCGACAATGATAACGATAATGGTAATATTAAACATGAGGATAAAGTGACTACACTTCAGTTCCCTATTCGGAAAAAAACTGGATAGGAAACTATGAAAAATATTTCACCTTTAGTACTACCAAATTTTCATGATAAGTCTACTAAGGATCTAGATGAATTCCTCTTCAAATTTGATATTCTCTGTCAAAGCAATGACTATATCTCTAGTGAGAAAAAACTGGAATTATTTCCTCCCACCTTTATAGGTAATGCCTTAAGATGGTTTATGAGTTTGGGTGGTGAAACTATTACAACGTGGGAATAGATGAAACATGTATTTCTTGTGAAATACCAAGAAAATTGTACAATGAAGGATAAGAGAGAGGAATTATTTAAGATGGTGCAGAAAGATGATGAAAGTTTGGAGGATTTTATAGAAAGGCTTATGTATAATGTGCAGATATCAAGCCATACCAATATTGGAAGGGATGTCCTCAAAATTATTTTGCTGCATGGGATAAGACAAGACTGAATTGATATTCTTAATCTATTATGGAAGGGAGATACCTCCAAGGAACATTTTGATCATATTATGGACTTATGTGGATGATACTCTAGAGAATCTTCCAGAACCAACACAAGGGAACCAGACGTATTTACATGAGCACATAAGTTATCTACTGGAGGGGATACTTAGGAAAATATAGGTAATATTCTTGATAGATTTAAAACTAACATGATGAGTTCCATTTCCTCACAGCTAGATTTCATGAGAGAAAAGAATAAACAAGGGCCTGAAGATCTGGTACTTGGGGTATTCTTCCCTAAGTGCAGAAAAAATCACATGCTAAGGGAATTACTACCTGACAAAGTGGAGGTATGTGGTTTGTGTGGCTTGGAACATGAAACTAAATATTATCCTTCACTACAAAAATCTAAAGCAGTCTTTCAAGAATCCACTATGGACAAGAAGAAATCATGTTTTATCTCACAGAAGAAGTCGTGAAAACCTCCAGGTATAAATTCAGAACCTACATCTTTCAATTCCTGGAATAGCATTAATAATAAATTTCCTACACAATATTCATATCCTAATAGACAGTGGCACCCACCTTCATAACCTGCAATGCAATATACGACCCCTTGGACTTCATGGGAAGCAAACTCAAATTTAACAAGCCCCTTGGTCTCTGGGTTAGAGAAACCCTTATCCAAGAAACCATTTTCCCCATAATCAGGCATCTTATCCGTAGTATCAACAACCACATCTAAAAATCCCTAATAACATTACACCAATGGGTGCACCACTTCATCCTCAACAACGTGCTCAACCTAACCTCAATCCTAATAATAAGGCAGTGCAACAATGTGAAACCTCTAGTATGCCAGCTTATTCCATTTCCCCTCTCTCCTATAATGATTTACATTTATTATTATGAGGGTAGTGGAACCAATTTTCATTGAGGATGTTCCATCCTTTGTGACCGAAGAAGGAATGAATCAATGATTTGAAAATTTATTTAGTACAACAATCCCCATTATTGAGGATGTTGAAACACCAGCTAAAACACTAATTGGATCACATGCTGAAACACTAGATGAAACACCAATTAAAACACATGAGGAAACATCAGTTGACACATTTGTAGAGACATGTACTAAGACTCAACCTACACAGTTCTTGAGAGAAAAAATGTATCCTGAACGATTAGCCTTGTAGAAAGCAGTGGAATAGCCTCATTTCAACCTTTTAGGAGAATTGAAAAATATTTATGTGAATATTCCACTATTAGAAACCATACATGATGTAACTATCTATGCCAATACTATTAGAGACCTGGTTGTAAAAAAACCAGGAAGGAAGCCTAAGTATGCTCCTACAGTGCATGTAGTGGGGAAGTTATTTGAACTTATGATGGGAAGAGCTCCACTAGCTAAATATGATGACCCAAGTAACCCCACTGTTACAATATATATTGGGCACACCCATATCCCCAATTTTTTGGTTGATTTAGGTGCTTCAATAAACATTATGACCATTGAGACTATAAAGAAATTAGGACTCGTTGATCTTGGGCCCACCCCTACCATATTAGAAATGGATGACAGGTCTACTATCAAACTAGAAGGAATCTTGGATAATTTTGTAGTTTTTGTTGACTCATGGGAGTACCTTGCAGAATCTGTTGTTTTAAAATGTAAGTCGCAGTTGGGGGGACACCCATTAATTTTAGAAAGACCATGGCTAGCTACAACAGATGCATGTATCAACTGTAGATCAGGATCCATGACAATTTCTGATGGAATTGCCATAAAAAACCTGACCTTATATCCTCCATCTAGTTCAATATCAGACACTAAAATTCCATTGTGGATGGATTCAGAGGAGGAGGAAGATAATCCTCCATTGCTGAAAATTAGGAGGGCCCTGAATTTCAAAACAAGAACTAAAGATGACACCATTTGTAATTTTATTAGAGAGCCTACATCTGTCACCTGAAAAGCATACAAGATCTTGAATAGCACCTTAAAATAAAAAGAACAAGAATAACTTGCAGAAGAAACCCTAGTTAGTAACATAGAAATAAACCCAGTAATTAAAAAATCAAAGAGTATTCTAGTAGAAATTGAACTAGGGAAAACATTGAATAGTAATCCTAATCTCAGAGCCAATGAACTGGAACATCTGGTTACATTGCTGAAATGACATAAGGGGGCATTTTCTTGGGAATATACACACATGAGAGCTATCCCCTCAAGAATTTGTACTCACCACATTTATATCAAGAATGATTCTAAGCCCATCTACCAACCTCAACGCAGAACGAACTCGAACTTAAGAGACATTGTGAAGGAAGAAATCCAGAAAATTTTGGAGGCAATTTTTATTTATCTTATTTCAGACAGTGAGTGGGTTTCCCCACTAGTGATCATACCCAATAAAAATGGGAAATGGTGAATCTATGTATATTACAAAGAATTTAATAAAGCAATAGAGGAAGATCACTTCACTTTACCATTTATCAATCAGGTTCTAGACACATTGTCTGGAAAAATATTATTTTCTTTCCTGGATTGTTTTAGTGGATATAACCAGATCCATATTTCCCTTGAATACCAAGACAAAACCACCTTCACTTGTCCTTGGGGCACCTTTGCATATAGGAATTCCTTTTGAGTTGTGTAATGCACCAACTACATTTCAATGAGCTGTAATTGGAATTTTCTCTAAGATGGTAAATGATTGCATGGAATTTTTTATGGATGATTTCACTCCATACGGTAATAGTTTTGATGAAGCTCTAAGAAACGTGGAAATTTTTCTAGAACATTGTGAACAAACCCACCTATCCCTGAGCACTAAAAAGTTTCATATGATGATGAGAAAGATTATATTTCTTGGGCACTTTATCTCTGCTGTGGGAATCCAGGTATACCTGGCTAAGATAAAGGTAATTGAAAATATTCCTAATCCTGGGTCGTAGAAAGAGGTATGTAGTTTTCTTGGTCATGCTGGCTATTATAGGTGATTTATAGAAATTTTTTATAAATTAGAATCCCCTTTATTTACTTTACTGATGAAGGATGAATTTTTTTTTTGGATATAGGTATGCGAGGAAACATTTACAGAACTGAAGAAAATGTTATCTACAACACATATCCTAAGAGGGCCTAATTGGGCCCTGCCTTTTCACATCTCTTTTGGGACGTCAGGATGGTCAAATCTCATATGTTATTTACTATGCTAGTAAGAATATGGATCCTGTTGAACTGAACTATACTGTAACATAAAAAGAGTTATTTGTCATTATTTATGCCATTAATAAATTTAGGCATTATATTACTGGATATTCTACTTTTGTGCATAATGATCACTTAGCTATTAGATATTTAATGAATAAGCCTATTACTAATGCTAGAGTGACTAGGTGGTTGTTTCTACTTCAATAATTTGATATAACCATTATTCATAGACCAGGAAAATAAAATGTGGTTGCAGACTTCCTTTCTCGACCAACTCATAATGATGATGATTCACCATTCAAAGATTCCTTTCTCGATGAACACTTGTTCACAGTCTCAACTTATTTGCCATGGTATGTAGACATTGCTAATTATTTGGCTACATATAGACTTCCAACACACTTATCCAAACGAGAAAAGAGAAGGATCCTACAACAGAATACGAGATATTTTTGGATCCGATGTCATCTCTTATACATAGGGCTTGATTTGGAAATCAGGTGTTGTGTGAGGGAGGATGAGATCCACGACATCTTGAAGGCTTTCCATGATGAGCCCTGTGGGGGGGATTTTTTCGATAAGAGAACTGGTCATAAAATAGTAAGGATGGGGTATTTTTGTCCAACCATGTTTCAGGATGTGAAAAAGTATGCTCAAGCCTATGACAACTACCAAAGAATGGGCCAACTGAACAAATTGAATGAAATGACTCTTCAGCCACAGTTAGTGGTTGAAAATTTTGATAGATGGGATCTGAGATTTGTAGGGCCTATCAAGCCTCCATCAAGAAAAAATGTTTATATCTTGGTTTTCAATGATTATATGAGTAAGTGGGTGGAATATGTCACTTTGGTAAAAGCCAATGACCAAGCTGTGATATGTTTTTTATATGTAGAGATCTTCACCCTCTTTAGAGTACCTAGAGAGATAGTAATAGATGGGGGACCACAGTTTGTGTCCCATAAAATGGAGGCCTTATTTCAGAAATACCATATTCAACATCGAGTAACCTCACCATATCATCCATAGGCCAATGGCCTGGTGGAGAGGACAAATAAGGTAATCGAATCAATCCTTACAAAAATAGTGAAGATCCACCGTAAGGATTGGGATGAAAGGATTCTAGAAGCATTATGGGCCTATCATACCACATGGAGCAACACTAAAAGTTTCTCCCCATATGAATTGGTGTATGGAAAGAATGATTTTTCCCTATTGAGTTCAAAATAAAAACCTTGAGGACAAATATAGAAGAAAACTTGGACCTAATGGAGGCTCAGAAGAATTGATTGAACCAATTGAATGGATTAGATGAAAAGTGCACCGCTACTGTGCATCACACAACCTCAATTCAACAACAATGCTCGAAATGGCATGACATATTTATAAATAAGAAGGTATTTTCAGAAGGAGACTCAGATTTTCTATATGATTCACGGTTCAAAAGGGATTTCAAGGGCAAGTTATGCACAAGATGGCTGGGACCCTAGAGAATAGATAAGGTATTTGACAATGGAACCATCTGCTTGACCACTATCGATGAAAATCAAACACCTTTGTTTGTGAATGGTCATTGATTACAACTCTATCATAAACCTATCTCAAAGGATTTGTTTATCTCTCATGGTGTGGCTGATCCGGAATTTCAATTGGTACAGGAACACGGTTTTTCCCTTATTTCTGAAAAATTTTAAATCTACTGCGACTTCCACATAGAAATTGTATATAAATAAAATTTTTTATTTCCTTTGTTTTTTATAAGCTATGATTGGTTTGTTGTTTTGATAATTGTGTACAATAATTTGCGTGAAAGTTCTCTCATAAGAAATAATCACGATGGGCCAAGCGATCACATAATTATGAACAATCCTTCTCCATTGGAATTACTTCTTGAAAGAGAAACTGAAAAATATTGCATACCTTTATGGAAATATATTCATTTGTAATTTCCCAATTTTTAATAATTGCATAACAGGACAATTCCATCAATCCTACTAGTTTTCTAGGTTGGATGGATGCATTTGGAATTTTAATAAGGGAGCTAATAAATGATGTTCAGAAATTATAATGGGATAAATATTTAATAAAGTAGCTTATTAAATAAATATAATAGAAAATTTAAGTGGAAATGGAGCATGGAGACACATGGATATTGTGAGGCCCACACAAGCTAGAAATTTTGGGCCACGTGGCATCCTCCTCTTGCAATTTCGAATCCATGGGAAGCCTAAAGTTTCTTGGATGAGTTAGAAGGCTAAAACATTTGGCCATATGCATCATAGGTCTAATTTGGGAAGAAATGTAACTTACATGGGAAAGGAAGAGTCATTTTGGAGCTAGTGAGACACTTGGACTATATTCCCTAGCTCTATGACAATAATGATGAAGGTGCTATAACACCTATGACAAAAATAAGATACGAAGTCTGACATATGACATATATGACATGTTATTTTGAAATATAGCATCCAATAGGTATCTCATATTAGGTGAGGAATCTCAATGGGATCCAACTTGAATTTGGGGAAGGTGGAAGGCTAGGAAAGGGAGGACACATAGAAAATCATGAGCACACACCCAAATTCGAATTGCATTGATTTTGTGAATGTATTGGGAACCTTATAAGGCTAATTATTTTTATAAAATACAGGAAGCAACCAAGAGAATGTATTTTTATCATTTTAGAAATTGTCATTTATGAATTGTGAGAGCTAGTGGATGACTATTTTTGTTGCCTTAGCCAGTTTAGAGGGTGAAAGATTCCCATCCAAGTTGATGTTTGGAGAGGCCACTTAGGTATTTGATGGAGATTTAATGGATTATTATTTTCAATTGTAATATACATTGAATCATGTGGATTCTTCTATTGAAACACTTTCTCTCAATCATTTTCAGTTTTCTTTGCATATTCATGCTCATGGGGGGATTGCACCTTGGGTGAGCTCATGACTATTTGGGAGATATATTACTGATATATTTATTATTGTAATCCATTAAATATGATATTTTATTAATTCTCATAAAATTTCAAGTCTAAATACCCAGTATTTTTATGTCAAAATGACTTTTAATGAGCAAACAATGACCATTTCCACTCTATTTTGATATATGCCATGGTAATGCTTATTATTTAGAAGGGAGGAATGTATATATGATAAATTTATTATGAATGGAATTTAATTAATTTTTATTTAAATTCTCATGTTCATTACTTAAGCATTGGAAGCCATTTTACTCATTTTTATTGCATTGGGAGAAGATTTGGTGCATTTTCCCCAAGGGTCGAAATTGTGATTTGGGAGCTGTTTTCGAAAGAGTAATAACAGAATCTATAAACTGAACCACGATGCATATGAGAGATTTTAAAATGTCCCTTACACATCCCCTAGTGACTTTGGGACCATTGGAGAATCCATTTCCAGCAATTACTAAGGGGGAATTGGATCCCCAATTTGCTAGTAAAGACTCCTACTTTGAACATAAAATTAAAAAACGTTTTCAGAAGTAATTGGGGGGGTCATAAAAAATCCATGAAAATTACATATAATTTCTAATATCATTTATGTACCTTTTTAGAAAATTTTGGAGCATTTGGGCCAATTTGGAGGTCTGGACATCAAAACTAGTTAAGCTCGAAACTGGGGAAAAAGTGAAAAATTGGTTATTTAATAAAGTTTTGAAAAGGGAAATTACCATTGGTATAAAATAATGGTATTGGAACCTATTAATTAATACCATACATTGAATAAAAAATTTTATACATGTCTTGGCTTCACAGTAGAACCACAATTCCCACTTTCCTTCCTCCTCGGCCAACAATTATAGAAATCACAACCATAGATATTCGAGCATGTCTCCGGGAGTATCAAAATTTGAGAGGGGACATTCATGAAAGGTATTATTTCCAATAATATATTTTTAATAATGTATTTATGCACAATAATGGAAATTTGAATTCATTAAGGGACAATCAACAATCCACAAGTTTGGAGGAGCATGAAATGAGAAAAAATCATCCTATTTGTGAAAAGAGCCTAGATACACCATTATGGAAAGAAATAGAGGATAATGAAGTGGAGAATAAATTACCTCAAGGTTATTGTATATAAGAACACAAAGATTAAAGTGAACACCCACACACAATCCTTACTAATGGAGGTTGTGAAAATCAAAGAGAATTGATTGACGGATCAATGAACTATGAAAGAGTACCTATTGATGGGTGCTCCCAACTCTAATTTGGTGACACAGAGATCATATTTGAAATTGTTTTTGAAAGAAAAATTTCCATTAAACATTAAAATGAATACCTTGTATAAGTTGAATAAGAAACAAGATCAACTTCCCCATCACCACTTGAGCTTCATGAAGTTGGTCCAAGAAAGAAGGAAGAAGATGAGGAGGTTCATTTGCAAGAGCATCATTTTCTTAAAGGGTCCTTAAATATGAATGAAAAGAAGATCCAAGAGTCCCTTAGAATACTCCATGACACTCAAGCATTAGTGTCAAATTCTTGTTGGAGAGCTACTTCATTGGAGGAAACACCCTTCCTTGAAGACATGGAGAAGATTCAAAGAGCAATGTGCGACATCAAAGGTAAATTCATGCCTTTTATTTTTGATAGAGAAAATGTCATTAGAATTAGTGAATGGTTACATGAATCCTACTTGAATAATAATGAAGATATTCATAAGATCACAATTCACAATGATCAAATTCTTGAAAAGTTGCAAGAAACTTGTTTTTTCTCCTATGTTTTAGATTGTCAAATGGTAGATTGTTTGGGGGATTCTCATGACATGGTGGATCAAGAGAAATGTGGAAATTTGAATGTGCTTAATGTGTTTGAATATGAAATTTAAGAGATCCAAACACTTGATGTGGTGGAAGAGGAACTTGAATTGTCTCTTGATGAAGGTTCTGAAATTTTTAAAGAATAGCATGATTCCTCTACATTGGAACCAATCTATGACAAAGGTTTCACACTTTTAAAGAAGCTGCATGATACCACCCATATGGATCCTTCCCATGATGATAATTCTGCACTTTTTTATCATTTGGGTGAGTTAGTTCATTCTCCTACATCCCACAATTCCATGTTTTGTAGCATTAGTCTCAATGAAGTATGGGTGAAAGGGTTCTTTTTTATGGTGCCACATAAGGAGTATTGAACTCCTAGATTTAATTTTTATGATAACATGGGTCAAGTACATTATTATTCACATTTGCAGCAGCATCCTTTGTTACTTTATAATGATGCACATCTACATGGATGCACCTATGGTATTCACTTGAGTAATAAGATATATGATTGGATAAATTATTATTGGAAGAAAAATACTCTGTTATTTCATGATGATATACATATTCATGTGTGTATTGATGAGACTTATTTGATCCACTTAAAGTATTCATGTTTTCTTTTCTCCTTATTTGGTTCATATTTTGGTGGAGGTTCTTCATTCACTTATTGGATGAAAGAACACATGGCTAATTATATTGATGTATATTATATATTTTTGGAGCAGCATTATAGGACATGGGATCCTCACCTATGTCATTGGGGAACTTCTAATATACTATTTTATGCTTGTGTGCATGGGCCACATGTGATCTACTCACTTGGATGTACAAGCACTTTCATGATTCTTTGATGAGGTACCTTCTTGATGTACATTTGCATGATGTTGTTATGTACTTTCATGATATATATTTTGTACTCATGATGTTTGGAAGGGTGAAATACCAGCAATGGGATCCTGGAATTTATTTGTTTCATCTCACTTGGAGTAACAGTTCGATTGTTGGTTTGAGACAACAAACCAACCTTCAGTTGTTTGAATTCATCCTTGCATAGCAATGTTCATATTTCCTATGTGGAGTACCTTTTGAGAGATGGATTAAATTTTCATATGCTTTTTTTTCATGGCATATCATCATAGACATTTCACACCATCCTTGTATCAGGATCATATGGGACCCTAGGATCATTTTTGGTTTCATTGGTTTCAATTTTGGGGGCATCAAGCAGCATTGGAGATTTATTCACCACTTGAGAGGATGATTGTAATTAGAGTAGTGCAGCAACAATCATGGTGGTTGCTCTCTGATATTTTATTGGAATATTAAGAAATTCAAAGTTTGGTAGCTCAATACCAAGTTCAAAGAATTATACCGAAGCAAAAAGGGGTGAAAATTCAGAAAATGTTTCCAAAATATGGAAGCAAAGATTATTTGCAGAAATTTGGTTTTTATGGATGTGATTAATACTTTTTGTATTAGTGGTAATGTTACAAGATATATAAATATGCACAATATACATCTCTTTAATTTTGGGAACACAAAATTGCAGTACATGAGTGCCACTACTAAAATTGCAGTTCAAGAAAATTAATGAGTAGAACCATAACAGAGAACTTGGTGCAAAGGAAGGAGTACCAAATGAGGATGGCACTTGGGAATATGAGAGAATATTGTAGCATACAAATCTTCACTTTCTTGAGGACAAGCAATATTGGGTGGGGAGGACTGTAATGTCCCCATTTTTAATAATTACATAGCTGGACAATTCCATAAATCCTACTAGAACCATAGGTTTTTCCAGAAGAAAATATGAGTTCCTTGTTCTTCAATAGAATCAAAGTTAACCTGTTTACATCATCAAGCAAATATTTTCACATGGAAACTCCACAGAAAAATATGCATCAAGGGAGCTAATAAATGATGTTAATACATTATAATGGGATATATTTTTAATAAATTAGCTTATTAAATAAATAAAGAGAAAATTGAAGTGGCAATGGACCATGTAGACACATGGAGACTATGAGGCCCACACAAGCTAGAAATGTTGTGCCACATGGCATCCTCTGCTTGCAATTTTGAATCCATGGGAATCCTAAAGGTTCTTGGATGATTTAGAAGTATAATACATTTGGCCATATGCATCATAGGTCTAATTTTTGAAGAAATGTAACTTACATGGGAAAGGAAGAGTCATTTTGGAGCTAGTGAGACACTTGGACTAGATTCCCTAGATCTATGACAACAATGATGAAGGCTACGACACCTATGACACAAATAATATCTGAAGGCTGAAATATGACATATATGAAATTTTAGGTTGAAATAGAGCATCCAATAGAGCTCTCATGTGAGTTGAGGAATCTCAATGGGATCCAACTTGAATTTGGGGAAGGTGGAAGGCTAGGAAAGGGAGGACACATGGCATATCATAATCACACACCAAAATTCGAATTGGATTGAGTTTTTGGATGGATTGGGAACCTTATAAGGTTAAGGATGTTTATAAAAAATATGAATCAACCAAGAGAATGGATTTTTATCATTTGAGAAATTGTCATTGTGAATTGTGAGAGTTAGTGAATGACTAGTTTTCTTGCCTTAGCCAATTTCGAGGGTGAAAGATTCCCATCCAAGTTGGTGTTTGGAGAGGCCACTAAGGTATTTCATGGATATTTAATGGAGTATTATTTTTAGGTTTAATATACAGGGAAGCATGTGTATTCTTCTATTGTATCACTTTCTCTCAACCGTTTCCAGTTTTCTTTGCATATTCATGCTCATGGAGGGATTGTGCCTTGGGTGAGCTCATGTACTATTTGGGAGAGATATTAATGATATATTTATGATTTTAATCAGTTAAATATTATATTTTATTAATTATCATAAATTTTCAAGTCTAAATACTGAATATTTGTATGTCAAAATGACTTTTAATGAGCAAACAATGACCATTTCCACTCTATTTTGATATATGCCACGGTAATGATTATTATTTTGAAGGGAGGAATGTATATATGATAAATTTATTATGAATGGAATTTAATTAATGTGTTTTTCAATTCTAATGTTCAGTAATTAAGCATTGGAATCCATTTTACTCATTTTTATTGCATTGGGAGAAGATTTGGTGCATTTCCCCCAAGGGTCGAAATTGTGATTCGGGAGCTGTTTTGGAAAGAATCATAACAGCTTGTATAAACTGAAAAATGATGCATATGAGAATTTAAAATTTTACCTTGAAAATCCCCTACCTCTTTTCATAAATTCGAGTGAATTTGGGACCATTGGAGAAGCCATTTTCGGCTTTACCCAAGGGGAATTGGAGCCCCGATTTGCTAGTAAAGACTCCTACTTTGAACAGAACCTTAAACAAGTTTTCAGAAGTAATTGGGGGTCATAAAACATCTCTAAAAATCATATTTAAGTTATAATATCATTCATGTACCTTTTGAGAAAATGTGGGAGCATTTGGGCCAATTTGGAGGTCTAGACATCAAAACTAGTTAAGGTCGAAATTGGGGAAAAAGTGAAAAATTGGTCATTTAATAAAATTTCAAAAAGAGAAATTACATCATTTTCCCAATATTTTATCAAAGTTCTGTTAAAAAAATTTCAACAGAAACCTCACTAATTGCTTATTTTTATCCACTGTAATTTCGTTGTAACTCCGCAATTTTTCACACCAGATTGACATTTCTTTCGCTGCAACTCCGCTATTTTTATCACTATAATGGAATTTTTTTTTTTGCAACTATGATATTTTTCTCACTAAAATGGTCATTTTTCCACTGCAACTCCACTATTGTTCTCACTAAATTGGCCAATTTTTCGCTGCAACTCTGCTATTTTTCGCACCAGATTGGCCATTTTTCCACTACAACTTCATGTTGCATTCATGTAGACATAAGTATTATACACACATTAACCATAAATAAAGAGAAAATATTGGGCCAAGTTCTTAACCTCTATATTCATTCAATAGATGGTATTCTTATACATGAAGAAAGAGGTTGGAGCGGTTGCACCCACTCCAACCATTAATTTGTTAAGGTTTTCTAATCATATCCTTTAATACATTATAATATATGATGAATTTAGGAAAGGAATATCAGCCCCTTGAACATATTCGCCACCAAAAAATCCTTTCTTTGTCCTGAAGAAAGCCGTAGCAACATCCTGGATTTTTGCTACTACTGAAGTAGTCCTCACTGTGCATCAACCATGCATATCAACCTGCATAGGTGCTCAGCCACAACAACCTCCAAATTGATAGGAAAAAAAACATGTACAAGGATCTACTATGACTAGTTACTCTTCAGCCTCCATCTTCAATATGGAAGTAGTCCATCAAAGTCTCACCCTTTCACAATGGCAATCGACTATCCTCTTCTGCAACGAGCTATTTTGGTTTAAATCCTCACCCTTGCTCATCTGAGCAACATCTCCATTGGTTCATGCATGTGGGGCCTTCTGGCTCTTAAAATTTCTATGCCATTTCTTTGTCTTCTAGCTTTCCAAGGTCACCATTTAGGAACATCTTTGCTATATACACTCGGGGGTTCAATCAATTCAATTGTTTTGATGTCATCATCTAGCATCAAGTTATTCTATGTGTTGTAAGGTGACTTCTGCTTGAATGTGGTCATTATCAATGTCATCTATCATGAGGCTTCCTCCAAGTTTGTAAAATTTTCATTTCTTATGGTCGATATCGACTGATATTGGCCATGGTTGACTGACTTGACTTGACTTGATATACTTGACTCGACATTTCTTATAGTATTTTCTTGGCGTCTAGTCTTTCTCTGGAAGAACATGAGCATGTACAACGTCCAATCTTCGTGATGATAGGAAAACGAGCATTTCCAGCATCCACGAGCAATTGAATTAATCATCTTCAAATATGATCGATATGAATTTCATTGTAAGAGCCTGTCAGTGGGTCATAGGAGCGTGGTCAGTGCTAGCATACACCACTTTCCAGCGATTTTGAGCCTTTTTCTTCTATAGGTAGCATTATTTTCTTTTTGCTGTAAAATTCTACTGATTTCTCACATCTTGCAAGTATTCTTTACGTCTCTTGGGTGATCTTTCCTTTTTTGCGGTAGCAAGTAGAACCAACAACATCCTTGACTCAAACGGAGCATATGAGTGATCTTATAGGATTTCAACATACATATTTTGCATATCCTCAATCATCTACCAGTGTGCACGATCATTCTTTTAATCTTCATGATGTCCTTCAGGTTCGACCACCTCCATCTGCTATTGTGTCACCCAGACCAGAAAAAGGAGGAAATGGCACCAAATGTTGTATTAAACCAGACAGAAGTATTATACACACATTAACCATCAATAAATAACACATCTTGGGCCAAGTGCTTAGCCATTGTATTCATTCAATAAATGGTTTTCGTATACATGAAGAGAGAGGTTGGAGCGGTTGCACCCACTCCAACCATTAATTTTTTAAGGCTACATAATCATATCCTTTAATACATTATAATATATAATGACTTTACAAAAGGCCTATCATCCCCTTCAACACTCCATCATTTTTCCTTCCAACTTCCACTATAACTCTGCCATTTTTTCTGCCAACTTCCGTTGCAACTTTGCCATTTTTTCTTTCTACTTCCATTGCAACTCTGCCAGTATTTTTGCTAAAAATATGATTGAAATTCCACCGCATATTGAGTGTATTCTCAACCAAATATTTCTGATTCATGATGATATTTTTCTAGTGATCCACCACTCTAGTACACTCCCTCCACACGTCCCGGAAATCAATGTTAACATGAATGTGTTTGAGTTGTCCATTGGATGATGGTCGGTTTGTTCTACAAATGCACGTGCGTAATTATGTCTCTTGATTCTTTCAGTGCCAAGGGAAGGCACATCAGAAGGATGACAGATCGACATGATGACGACAAGGTATGAGTTCTGATTATAAGCATCATTAAGTACGAGCTGATAGAGTAATAATGATTATATTCCACCTTTTTAATCCTTGTCAGTATTTCATAGCCAATCAATATTTTCACTTATTAACGACCGTCATCCTACTTAAACCCATACGACAACCGTTCAAATATCATGGTTCTTAAATCCACCAACTTTTCAAAAATATCAATTGAACCCTGCCTATCCATTTACTGTGTTTGATTTCTGCAACTCCAATGATTTACACTGTAAACTGCTACATTTGCCATTATAGCTAGAAAAGGAAAAACAGTATGGGTCCTCTAGTCATATATGAACCCAAGAATTTAGACACCCTACGTGAAAACATGGAAGTCTTTGATATATTTCGGGAAGCATGATGGATTGAATACTTTCAAAGACTAAATGGTTTTCATGAAGAAAAGACATTTCAATTCACCATGAATTTGACCAAAGACCATTAAAAAATTAGAGGACTAAGAATAGATGTATCAGAACATTCTTTAGAAGAATTCACGGGGTTGACAAGGATTGGGAATTGATGGTTTTTCCAGAAAATACATTACTTGATAGTAGTTGTTAACACCCAAAAATGGTTAACTACCTCATCTACCCCATTTCATGGCTCATTCGTCCATTTACCTACCATATTTCCCTGAAAATCCCACTAAAAGCCTCCAAAAGGCCATAAAACCATCTAAAAAGGCTCTAAAAGGCCTAAAATGCCTCCAAAAGGCCCAAAAACCCCTTTTTCCTCCAAAAATAACCAAAATTCCTCCAAAAATAGCAAAAATCCCCAAAAGGGAAGAAAAGGAATAAAAATAATGAGGAAAAAGGAGAAAAACCCTAAAAGGGCTAAAAACCCTAAACAAGCTGCCCTAAACCACATGGTTTCCAAAAACCATGGGCAAGCACTTCACCACTAAAAAACTATAAATAAGTGGTGAAGCCCCCTCATTTCATATCCACAGTCAATAGCATCCTTACTCTGCCAAAACATCTCATGAAACCCTAGCTTACCATCAAGCTACTTCCATCATTGAGATCCCTTTTTGGCCTATTTTTCCACCATCGGAGAAGGAGAAGGACCAGCTCGGAGCTCGGAACCACCGACATCGGACCAGCGCAACGGACTCCACCAACCTCCACATTGGAGGTAATACAAAAATACAAACATTTTTTACATCTTCTTGTCATTGTTATTTCCTGTCATTTACTTTTACTGTCTTAGCTTAGCTTTTACTTTCCAGTTTATTTTTAGTTTAATCGAACTGCTACTAAGGATTCCAGATTCCTTAGTAGGTGCTCATCAGCACAAGCTAGGGTGAAAACCCTAGCTACAGTAGTTGAAGACTTCCTTGTAGCAGGAGAGAAGGTGCATCCAAGGTCCAGGGGAATAGCACTCAAAACATTACCAAGACCATGGGACCAGTTTTCCATCTTCCTAAAAAGGTACATTACATGCGACGAAAGATACATAATTGTTTATATTTATGATGTTCTCCTGCTTTCCCATTTATGCCATGGAATATTGTTAAACATGCTCTTTTACCTTTTATGAACTCTACAAAATATGGCACACTATGTTAAAACATATAGCCACCCATTGTCTTCTATAACAAACAATGGGTTAATCAAATTGCTAGTGCAAAGAACCTTAACATGACATAACCTAACATGGGAGCAATTTATTGTTGGAGCTAGGGTACATTAGGCACCTATAGTAAGAGGTGTTGGAGAAAGAGAGGTCAAACAGAGCTCCTTAGATTCAGTTGGGGGGAGGGGTGAAGAGTTAGATGAAGGTGGAGATGACAAGGAAGAAAAATTAGGGGAAGTTGCAGCAATATCAAACCCGATAGAATATGTGGATGGGGTGATGGTGGTAGTATAAGAGATTGTGCCATTAACATTTGGAGCAGCAACAAAAGTAGAAATTGAACAAAGGAAGAGATGGAAATAGAATCTGGAACAATTGCAAAAGCAGTGACAACAGAAGCTAGAGCTCAAATGCGACAATAGAAGAGGAATAAGTTGTAGAAACGAGGGATTTTTAGGAGACAAACCCTCAAGTTTTTGATATTGAACCCTCCTCTAAGATAAAAAGAACTTTAATTAAGGAAGAAGAACCTTTGGAAGAGATAGGAGAATTTTATATCCTTCTTACACCACAAAGAAATAAGAAAAGATCAATTATTAAGGAACAAACATTTGGTCTTACAAAAAGAAGAACCAGAGCTTCTTGGACAACAGAGGCGGTGAATGTCTAAATCCCTATTTCAATACCTAGGTTACCCATTGAAACACAAGAACCAGGGGAAATATACGTATGGAATCCATCGATCCACAAGAACTTGCTGAAGGCCAACCTCGGTTGGATAATTTGCTATATGAAAATGAGTTGTTGAGGGAGGATGTGCAGGATCTTAGAGAGGAATTATAGAGGTGGAAGGAATCTAGTAAGAAGCAGGTAACACAAGTCTTATAAATGTTAGAAGAAGTTGCTGACTAGTTGGGAAACCTGCATTCCATTTCAGAGATTGAGGAACTTTTATGTCCTAAATGTGGGGATTTGTTTAAATTGTCAAGGTACAAGGTTGTTAAGATGGAAGTAGCAGCATGGAAATTGGCAGATTCAATTCAAGGAAGAGATGAGATACCAAATTTGGAATCAACAAAGGACACAAGGATGGAAGTGGATATAATTCCTTATCAGGAATGGCAAGAGGATGAGGCAATGCAGCCTCAACATTTAGGGAGCAATGAGTTACTTCCTTCGGGAAGAAAAACTGGGGATACTAATTTATTTTTGGACCAAGTACAACCATCATAGGACATAGAGATAATTCAAGAGCAAATCCCATCAGCCCAAAAGGATGAAAACAAAATTGGATTCTAAAGCACAAGAACCAACACCCTTAAGGCATGTTGTAGAAGCTGCAACTTAGACAGAAGTTGTTGAGGAAGACGTATAGAAGCCAAATGATGTTACACAAGAACCAACATTCTTAAAAAGAGTTGTTGAAGATGTAATTCAAACAATGGCTGTTGAAACTTATGAAGCTCCAATTCAAATAGTGGCTACTGAAAGTTATGAACCTGCAATTCAAACAGTGGCTACTAAAACTTGTGAAGAAACAATACAAATTGAAGCAAAAATAGCTACTGGAACTCAAGAAGCTACAACACAAACAGAAACTGCTGAAATAAAAGAATCAACAGTACAAGAGGAAGCTGTAGAGTCACTAAAATCAGTCACGGATGAATATAATCAAGATATGGAAAAGAGCTTTCATTGCGGAAGCTCAAGGTAAGTAAATTGAAATATCATGTTGGTCAATATTATAAAGGAATAATTTCTCTATTTGAGCATACGAATACCATTCATGAACTTAGGGAAAAGTGGGCCAAGGATATTTTCTTCTAGAAATTTGTTGGGAGAAAATACAGGAGGAATTGAAAGAGTTAAGGAAATACAAGTCTATGCAGAAAAAAAAGAACAAATGTTTACCTTAACTCAAGAGTTGTTGAGTTGTTGTGTGAATTGTAATTGCATGAGATGGCATGTGTGATGGACTCTCAGTCTAATCCAATTCCACATATTGGGGATATCCATCTGAGAGCATTCACCTCTTTTGTCACTAATCATATGCAGTAGTGGGTTTCCTCTCAAACCATTCATAGGAATGAGTACAATTCCAATTTGTGGATTCGTAGTGAACCTCAGGCCCTTTGTTGGAGAAAATATTAAACAAATTATAACAGATATCCAACAATTTAATGTCAACCCAGAGAGACCGTAAACTTGTGAGGTACATACAAAATATATGCAAGGGCAGATTATTACTAACCTATTCTACAACTGAAATTAACATGTGACTAAAATTGAATTAATCTTGCAAAAACAAGAAATGATATGAAAAGAAATCTAATTGCAAAAAACATGAAATTGCATAAAATAAACTAATATAAAGCAATTGACACTAACAGGTGAGCTCACATAAAATCAACAAAACTAATTCACAACCAAGACATCAAAATATGAATAGTTCAAACTATCTATTGAAATATTGAATCTATTACAACATGATCAAATCTATGACTATCTAAAAAGATGAACCAGTTCTCTACTACCAAACCGCTAGAGAGGCCTCTAACCAAAATGAGGAGAGAAGCCTCTAACCAAAATGAGGAGAGAAGCCTCTAACCAAAATGAGGAGAGAGCCCTCCTATTTATACATGAATTCAATATAACTGATCATAATTATATATCCACTATTCTCTCAACTTACCCCTCAAATCCTCAACAAATATACAACTCATCCCTTTAAATCCTCAACAAAAATACAACTCATCCCTTTAAATTCTCAACAAATATTGGATGAGATATTATCTCCACATTTCCATGATCTTCTCCTTGAAGTTAGTTCAGATCTAAAGGATGAAATTCGAATCTGAGGCTAGGTGGTCACTTTTGAGCTTATTAAAGTCTTCAAATACACATGTAAGCATCACTAAACTCACCCAACTTTAAAGTATAATGAAAATATGTTATTTTTCTCAATAATTAACCATAAATTCACTCAAAATACTAAAAAACAAATGATTTGGAAAATGGTAATTATAAACCCATATTTATTATGAAAGTGGTGAATATTAATGGTTTTATGGAAGGATAAGATAGGAATAAGGTGACAAATGGTATATAAAAAGTGAATAAAATGTGGTCTTTTTGCGGCTCAACATTCCCCCCAAATTAATTGGTTGCACGTCCTCATGCAACTATGCATTGATTCTGTTTAAAAAAATTGTCTTTGTAGATGGGATTTACATGATGATGGTATATAACAGTAAATCATTCCATGATGTAAAATGCATGAGTGGCAGCAATTCTTTTCTTTTTTTTTTTCTCTTTTATATATATATATATATATTTGTGGATGGTTCTTGTATGACAACCATAATAAATGTTGGTTCTGGTGGTAACAACATTAATTTTTTTACTTGTATTTTTGCTGCAATACATAATATTTTTTTAAAGTATACATGCATTGGAAATGATGAACCATCAATGTATATTAGAAACATTTTTATTCATATTATGAATCAAGCCAAGATATATAGAAATGTGTAACAAAGCATAGTTTGGGAAAGACATGTTATTTAATGGTAAATGAGATGACGAATAGGTAAAATGGTAATGAATAACCCCCCCGCCCCCAACTTAAGATGTATTAGGTTTATAAAAAGGAGAAAGGGAATGTAGTGAGGGAATTTTCCAAATTCATTCATTTTCTAGCATTTAAGGAATTACATGGTTAAAGATTAGAAAACAACATACCTCCACTTACCCAAAAAGTTGAAGAACTATGCAATAGGAATGTGGTTGTTGCTACTGCTGGATCATAGAATGTGAAGTGAAGGAACTGACTTGCTTTTTGGTTGGATGAATTAAAATATGAGAGCTAAAAGTCAAACTGTGGTACTCTGTTATGGCTGGAAGTATGTTGCTGTAAAACTGTTGATGGAGTTATACAAAGTATATAGTCTTCACCTGTTACGAAACCCGATGGAATTCTTACCATACGAATAAATGTGTCGATGTCGAACATGGAAAGAATTCATTGGATTATTGACCATTAATGAATGTCGTTAACCAATGTGAGGCAATCTCACCATTGATGTCAATGAGTGCCAAGGTACCTAAGTACATCGTGCGAAGTGCGAATAGATGAGTTGATGTCGAGCCACTTGCAAGATCTAAGGATCAAGGGACATTGATGTATTCCCATCATTATCAGTGAGAGAACTTTCCATTAAGGCATGCAAGCCTCAAGGTACTGAAAATAAAATCTAGTATCTATCCCAGATAAGGTGCTGAGGTCGATGGGGAAAGACTTGTTGAAAGGTGGGCCTTAAGGAATCCCACATCAGTCAACACGAGTTATACATAATGAGTGGTAGGAGTACAGATAAAAGATCTCATGGTCAGACAGTTTTTATGGCAGCAATAACAAAGCAATGTAGTCATGGAAAGGAAGTTGAATGGTTTTATTCAGAAGGAAAAATATAAACTAATAATGTGGAAAAATGGGTACGACTTAGAAAGGTAGACATGTGGGAAGTTATGATGTATAAGGCGGAAAAATGGACGACGAATAAGTTCGAAAGGAAAAACGATAAGTAATCATGACATGACGTAATTGGTTTCTGAAAGGATTCTTTGAGACAACAAAATGTCATGACATATATAGTGGAAACTCAACTTCTTCAAGCTTTTAATGGAACATTTTTCTGAAAGTTTTCTGCGATTCTAGAAATTATTTCTACATGCCATTTGTTTGTCTTTAAATTTGCAAAAAATGTTAGCATTTTCGTGCAACAAACTTGTGAGAGCATTGAAAATACACCAGCATAGATCCAAATCCTAGGCTCTATCAAGCGAAACATTGCATCATTTCTACATATAATATTTTTTATTTTGTTAGGAATGAACATTGCATCATTTCTCCACACATGGTTTTAAAACCATATGCAAGGCCCTCCTACAATCATGGGTTGTTTAGGAGGCCTTGCACATGGTCTTAAAACCATTTGCAAGGCCCTCCTAAACCATGTACAATAAAACCATGGGTTGTTTAGAATGCCTTGCACATGGTTTTAAAACCATGTGCAAGGCCAACATTTTTTTGCAGATAATTCAATTTTTTTTCTTTTTCTTGACCCACATATTTTTTTTACAGATAATTAAATTTTTACTTTTTTATTTTTTTGTTAGGTAGGAAGATTACAACATCTCCCCCATATTAGATTGTTTTTGTGGCCAACATTTATTTTGGCCTATTAGAAAATTTAGTTTTTATTAATAAAGATAAAGTTATGAAAGTGATATTACTTTTTATTTTGTGTTACAAAATCTCTTCATAATATTCACTATAACTATTATTTTTTGCAGACATGTTACAAACATGACATCACTTTACAAGATCTCTCCCATAATATTCACTATCACTATTATTTTTTGCCGACATGTTAGTAACGTTACATCACGTTACAAGATCTCCTCCATACTGGGCTATAGAGCCCCTCTCGGCGCAAAAATAACGTTACAACATGTCCCTCATACTCCACAAACATTACAACATCTCCATCATAAAAAGAGTCTCTTAACAAAAAAAAGTAAATAACTTATATAAAATTAACTAAATGTCTCTTTCTTCTAAATACTTTTGCTACATTAAAATTGGACCAGTTTATTATTATTTTAGATATAAAAACAATATGCCAAAATCCTTTTTCCACATTAGAATTACACATGGAAACAACATTTAAACTATAAACATATCTAACATGTAATTGTTGTAAATTTGTAAATTCTTTTGTTAGAATATAATTTTGGTAAATCTCATGTGCAATGATGTAATTTTCAAAAAAAAATCTAATACTCACAAGAAAAAATGAATTCAAATAATATATCTATTGAAAAAAAAAGCTACGACACATTTCTTAAACAAAACATTAAGATAGGGCATTCAACTTATAAATAGAATTATAAATTTGGTTTAGTGTTTAATTGATTAATATGTGATAAATGACATGCTTTTAAAATGAGCTTTACAAATTTTTTAGTTTCTGAAAATATACTTTACAAAAGTCATAGTTTCTGGAAATATACCTTTCAAAAGTCAAAATAGTTTGATTTTGCATTACTTTAATTTTTTAACTTTTTATAAAGTTTTTTAATGTTTTTAGAAACAAATTTAGACATAAAATTTTAAAAGTGTAATTTAAAAAAAAATGTTATATGGAATATCAATATTGATTTTTGCTTACTTAATGACAAAAAATAAAGAAGTAGTCTAAATATTCTCTCTCTATTTATTTTGCTTGGCTTTCAGTCAGAATCGCTGGAGTCATCAGAGAGTGGTAATTGTGGGTAATTATTAGCATTTCCAACATCTTTGCAGAATCTGTTAGACCATACACAACAAATACCCGCATCATTTCCCGTGAAAATATCGTGCGTTCTTTCATCATATGCAAATCCTTTAATTCGAAATGCCAATGCTTCCACTCTGATTTCTGAACAGTTTGAAATATCGGAGCTAATATTTTCCAAGCATTTTCCTGTAACAATGCTGCTAACATTGATGGTGTATGGATCAGATTGATCTCTCCGGCAAACAGAAATGATAATATCCTCTGATTTTGTAATGTGAGAAGCGTAGGTAATGCTATACTCCAAGTCATTCCAAAATATTCCATGGCCATCAAGTGTGGCTAAAATGTCACCTTCTAAATTACAAACGTAAACTTTCCCAGTTGAGTAATCGTTGCAGATGAACTTGGAACTTCTACTTAAATAGTAGGGCTTATTAGCACAATAAATATTTGTTTTCTTTATGTAAACAAGATTTTGACAGCTTATGTCTACTACTTCCAATGGTCTGGGTCCTTGCTGTTGCACAAGCATTCTATCACTACCACATAGGACAACGAATTCAATATCCTCTGGATTGTTCAAAGGGAGAAAAAACTCTTTACGAAGTTTTCCATTGCGTTTGCAATAAATTATGAAGGAAACAAAATTTTCCTTAAAGATTCTTTGATGGATCACCGTGTCCATACCTACTGAAGTTTCCAATGTATTAGTTCCTAATGTAAATACAGGAAAATTTGATAGCCAAAATCGAGCCGACTAAACTTGGGTTTAGCACTCAGTCAATATTTTAAAAATAAATAATTTCACTTTTCACTTCAACCTGTTTTTACTACGACTACCTTTTTTCTGCGACCAAGTTAATATCTGCGATCAAGATGATATGTGCGATCAAGTTGATATGTGCGATCAACTTATCTGCGATCAAGTTGATGCCTGATGCGATCAACTTATTTGCGATCAAGTTGATGCCTGATGCGATCAACTTATAAGCTGCGACTAGGATGATAGAATATGTTTCTTAGTCTAAAGACTTAAGAAATTACAAATGCTTTTCACCTGTGAGTAAAATGAAGTAAACTACCCACTTTTACAAATCCAAATAACTTATGAAAAACATATGCCCAAATATGTAGGAAGATTTGAGTCGATCAAGGTGCCGTAAAACCTCGAACTTTCACGCGGTGAGATTTTTATGGATTCTTGTTCTTTTACTTATCAGTAATTGTAAAAGACATTTACAGAAGTAAATCTGGAAATATGTGCGGCCAAATAATCATGCATTCAACCACAAACTATTTCATATATTATCTATGCGGAAATACAAAGTAATACAAACTTGTCTGATACAAAATAGTCGGTCCAGACTTGTCCGTCCAGACTCGTCGGTCTACAGAGCTTCAGTTCTTCGACTAAATCACATGCACAGAAGCTTGAGCTTCGACTTCTCTTTCTCACCCTGAGTTCCTCTAGTGTCTATCTTCTGTTTTCTCTGTGTAAAACGATTTACAATTTGCTTCTTCTATTTATAGGCAATCTGAAAATTGCTTCAGCATAGGCCGACTTACTTGCCGACTTACTTTGCATTAAACACTGCAATAACTATCTACCTAACAACTTAGCTTCTGAAATAAATTTGATTGAATTACGTTGCCTCTTGTGGACTTTTCCTTCTTGTTAGACTGATAGACAAGATCGTGGCTTATCCAGAATGTGATAGAGTCAATTGGAAGCCAAGTAGAGATCTACATGTAATTACATTTTTCCAACAAAATTAACAGCTATGTGGCGAATGTCATGTACACAGATATCTGGATATGGTATTGTAAACAAATGACTGTATTCATTTAATTCAAACATCTTGAACACTTTTTCTAACCGATTATCAATCATTGCCCTGCAGTTTGGAATATCAAAATTCTAACCATCTATCGTGGACTCACCTTGAAAAAGTTGTTTGTAGCTTATAGTCAGCCCTGCTCCTTTTATGGATGGAATTTCAATGCTTATACACATTACTGGCACTCTGCCCCGATTCTTAGCCAGTAATATCAGTGAATCATTATGGGGATTGTAATGCATAGTTTTGAATGTTCGAGCCAGTTTAATGATTATTGGTGTGTTGTCATCATTAGTAATAGCTGAGATTTGGTATGGATTTACCTGTCGCCTGTATGGAACCATACATGAGGACTCCTCATAGTTGTAATGCAAAACACATATCAGGTCTCCAGCCATAACCATTTGGGAAACATAACTCAGCCCAATATCAAAGGTATGTAAATGATAATCGCTTAAAATATTTGGTAACTTACATTAGTTATTCAATATTAAAAATTTTACATGAGGTTACAAGATCTCTCCCATAATATTTACTACTACTATCCCTATTATTTTTTGCTGACATGTTAGTAACGTTACATCAGTTACAAGATCTCTCCCATAATATTCACTTTCACTATTATTTTTTGCGGACATGTTAGTAACGTTACATCCTGTTACAAGATCTCTCCCATAATATTCACTTTCACTATTATTTTATTTTTTTCCGAACTGTTAGTAACGTTACATCACGAGACAAGATCTCCCCCATAATATTCACTTTCACTATTATGTTTTGCCGACATGTTAGTAACGTTACATCATGTGACAAGATCTCCCCCATAATATTCACTTTCACTATTATTTTTTGCCGACATGTTAGTAACGTTACATCACGTGACAAGATCTCCCCCATACTGGGCTGTAGAGCGCCTCTCGGTGCAATGAAATTATGTGCTTAATAAAAGTTAAAATGAATAAATAAAGATGCTCTTATACCTGAAAGTAGCAACCCTTCTTGTCAAAACCTATTTCTGAGTGACTTGCGAAAAACAAATTAGCACAACAATCATAAAATTTTGAGAAAATTCTAAGTTCATTTAAAATTTAAAATTTTATAAATTTTATTTATTAACTAATACTTTTTAAAATAAGTGCGTTGTTATGTAATGATTGAGTGAGAGAGAGAGAGGGCCGACCCTTTTAGTGGTTGACCCCGCTAAAAATATACTATCTTAGAATAGAGAAGAGTGTGCAAATAAGCGATTTCTATGATAAGTTTAGTAGTTTCAAACAAATGCCTATCTTCCTACCTCCCCCAAACGGAAGATGTGCCATGTCCCATTGTGCAAAAATAAAAATCAAGAAGAAGGCTTCGCTGCGACAAGAGCTAAGCCTTCTATTTCAAAGACGCATATTAATTTTATTAATTTATGTTTGACCTAAAAAAATTTACTTTTAATTGTTTTTGTGTATTTCAATTATTTATATTATTATTTTATTTATTTATTTTTATATACATATTAACCTAAAATTAAATTATGCTAATCTAATTTTATATAGTAAACTTCTTAGTCCAAATTTATGTGCAAATTTTTACAATTGTTATATTTTATTTTGATGGTTTATTTTTATTTTTATTTATATTTAAGTTTTATTTAATTTCATATTTAGGCATAATTTTTTTTTAAACTTGTATTTATAAAATTTTAACTAGTGAATGATAACCAGAAGTGTTTTAACAATATATATCCATTTACTATTTGTTCTACACCCCACAAAATTATTTAAATTTTATTAAATTTTATAAATAAAGTGAATTAAAATTCATGGTATATAATTTAAATGAAAACAAAATAAAAACAACTTAAATGAAGCCCTTATCATTTATTTATTTAAACCCAATCCTGTTCGAAACTAGCTCAAAAACTCATGAAAATTGCTCTCTTTATGCAGCCATCCCCGTTTCAATTTATTTCCATGCCTGCATGAGGGTCTTCATACCTCTAAGAGGCCTGGAATTTGTAATTTTTATGTAATCAAATATGTTATGTGCAGAGTGAAACTAAAGAAGCATGGAGGCAATTTTATTGCTAAGAATCTCTACACTTACTACATATCGGGAAAGAATGGGCTGTTATACCAAGCACGTGATGAAAAACTTTTGACGGCTGCTAATGGAATTTGGGTTATAAAAATAATTTCCAGGTTTCGGTTATCCTAGGAGCTCCTTCGATCAATGGTTTTCATTTTATTGCTTACTGATTTTGCACTCGATGTGTAGGCCTTACTCGATGCCATCAAAAAGGTTAAATGGTGTATTATAAATACGGTGGCGAGATTGAGTTCCAAAACCAAAACCTGTCAATGATGTAAATGTTTATAAGAGTCTATTTTCCTAATGGTAGGTTATTCCATCATTTTGTAGAGCTTAGCACACCATAAATACGCTTTCTCTGAGGTACGATTTTCCATGGCAGAAGGAATTCCTTTCCTTGCGAGGATTACGTTCAAAACCTACTTTACAGCTGGTAATTTTTTTTATCTCTCCCAACATTAGCTTTCCTCGCCAAAATTAGCCCTCGTTTTGTCATTTTCACAGGCAATTGGCATTGCATTGAGGATGGATTAGATCAATTGTTAACAATCAACAAACATTCCAGTTTAGTTGGCCCATTTCTTCTTTTCGTCTTGCGCTAGATATTCTTAGTCCACTTTTAACAACATAGTATCCAAAAGATTATTCAAACAAAATGGGCCTGGATTTTAACATCCACATATTGACCTTTGAACAACTTGCTCATAACATTTGTTTTGATTATATTAGGTTAAATATTGCATGTGCTAGCTCAATTTCACGAACATTCCATATCGCTAATGTGTTACTCAATGAATTCAAGTTTCCATAAGGCGATTTCTTCCCCTTGATATGTGCACATATAATGGATCTGAAACACCTAGTTAGTTTGTGCGAAATGTTGTACAAAGACCCACTTTGTCTGTGACTTTCTTTTACAGTTTCAAAGAAGGGGCATTTCAGGGAGTTTACAATGATTGCAGATAATCAATGGTAGCAGATCAGTACACAATAGACATCATCGTTGCACTACGATTTGGTCGTGTGAACAGAAATTCAAAAAAGAAAATAAGGGCTTGCCTTAGTTTTTTTTCAGATGGAAATATCCACAGAAACCCAGCAATACTTCCCCATATTAGTGGATGGTAGAGGTGGTAAACAGCCGACCATCCTCGCAGAAAGCCTAACCCCAAAGGACTCAAGGCTCGAACCCGTGACCTCTCCCTGAACCCAGAGAGTGCAGGCAGGTCTTACCAATTGAGCTAACCCTTGGGGTTGGCTTGCCTTAGTTTACATAAGGCGTCGGGTTCAACTACTATATTTCATGGGTAAAGCAATGGTCGGAACAGCTCCAACGTGAAAAGAATCAGTGCATGCAGACCCTATCAATGTAAAGTAATAACGGAGAGGATACTTCATCAGCCATAATATCATAATTAACATCAACGCTATTGAATCGGCCAAGCCATTCTTCATCCTCGGAGTCCATATTATAGACTACCCGACCACTGACGATAGCCCTATTAACTTCATCATGTGCTGTTTGGATGTAGCTCATAGGCCTTTCAAAAGGCATACAAACAGTACCCAAATTACCAACATTTATCTCACTTATAGTTGGTATCGAAATGTTCTTGGTAGAAGCAGCCCTGAGATTTCAAATGTGGCATTCTTCATACATATTTTTAAACAGAGACCATTCTTTCCTTTCTGTAAACTCTAATTTCCAATCTTTTCCACCTTATAATCCTTCTTAAATTGGGTTCCAATCCAAAGTGAAGTGATTTAATAGTGAAGTGAGTTAATAATTTGATTACCGGGGCCATATCGAAGAGGAACGAACCTCTATATCCATAAACAATGTAGCTTTTACTTTGGGGAAAATCTTAGTCATTCAGAACATGGAGTTGGCACCAGAAAGGCAACAAGACCGTGTGGAAAACTAAATTTATGATTGAATTAAATTTATGGCAGCGAAACTATCATCCTACTAGACTGGCGTGAATATCTTGCTAAAGGGAGGAGATAACTGTGAAATAATAACACTCACGCGTGGGAAAAAAATCTTTGCATCCAAATTGGAGTTGGTTGTAACCAGTGCTAAATAATCGTTAGAATCTATGGCATTATATCTACAACTGGATATTAGCCATCTGCGTGGCTAACAAATAGGGTGGAGCGTAAAGGATTTTAGAAGAAAATCACTGCAAGAAGACATGAGAAAATAAGGCACAATATCATTTTTTTCTTCTATTATGCACAGGACGGTTTCTGGATCGAGACTCATAAGCAAGGGTAGGTGTACCCAGATCCGGCTGTATCCATGCACTCAATTACATATCAGCGGATCGAAGGCGATCTTTCATAGCAGGTTTTGATCAAAAGATAGGTTTTGCATAGATCAAAAGAGAGGCTAGAGGATGGGTCATTTACAGGTTGCACATGGAGGGCAAAAAAGCTAAAGCTTTTGGAGGACTGTTTGCAGGTTTAGTATGGAGAGATGAAACATAAAGAGGTTTACAACTCTATTTTTTTTTGCAGGTTTCAGGTTTTAGGTTTTATGTTTTATTTTATTTTAAAAGTTTTTATTTGTTTATGCAGGTTTTGTTTTATATAAATTTTTTTACTTATGTAATTTGTAATTTTTTTTTAATGTATTTTTTATATTATGTTTGCAGGTTTTGGTGTGGACTAGAAAAAAATTGTTTTATTTATAAAGTTCATATATATATTAAAATGTTCATTTGTTTAAATTCCATTTTCTTATTTTTTAAAGTTTTTTATTTTTTTATTTTCATTATTATATATATATTAATGTTTGCATGTCTAGTTAAATTCTTACAATCTATTTCTAATTAATTTTGGAAAACAAAACAAAAAAAACATGTTTTACATTATTTATAATAAATGATTCAAAATAACTTCTATGGTAAATTTTATTATTTTATTACTTTATTTTTATAATATTTATATTTTAAATTACTTTTAAAAAATAACTCTTAAATAAAAAAATTTAATTCCTATCAAAACTATAAAGTTTTTCTTTTTAAATGAAAATTTCATAAAATTTAAAATTACAGTTTTTATTTATAATTTATTCATAAAAATTCTTAGAAAACTTAAAACTTAGAAATTAATTTAAAACAATTTTTTTTCTCATTACAAAATTAGCAAGACTAAAATTTATCAAAAAAAAATATGAAAATTTCTCAAACAAAAATCCTAAAATAACAATAAAATAAAAACTAAAACCTACCTAATCTAATTGAATTAGAAATTTGCGAGTATCTGAGTATAATGAAATTGCCAATGCAACCACCTATGTAACAAAATAAACATATATTAAGATTTAATTTTTAAACACTAAATCCAGATTATGGTGGAATGAGGAAAATTAAATACTGAAAATGAAAATCAATAAAATAAAAACGAAAACAAAACCAATCTAACCTAGTACTTACTGAGAACCATTGTTCTATGCATCTTCTGATTGCTTGATATTCACCCGAGATCCCTTCTTCATCATCTTCAATCTTCAGTTCAAACAGGTGTTCTTCATCTGATATGCATGATTCTTCAAACGTTGACTCTTCCTTGTTTGCTTCAGGAGGAGTAATTACATCTTTGACTGCTATCAATATCTCCTATTCATGAGAAGAGGAGATCCTGACTTTTGCTAGGATCTGAGTGAGCTTCTCTAGTATTATACTCATCATAAAATTATTTTAATCAAATCAAGTACCAGAAAAAATGAGTACATAACAAGCAAAAAATTAGTACAAAATGAGTACAAAAACAAAAAATGAAAAGGTTCACAAAAATATGTACAAAACAAAAAATGAATAGATACAAAGTTAGAAGCAATTTAGTATGAAATAAAGGCTCGCAAAAATAAAAGAAACCAAAAATTTACACTACAAAACTGTAGAAGAAAACTTGCATAAAAACAACTCACATTTGTAGAAAATGAAAGAAAACACTTTGCAGAAAAATAAACACTCTTGCAGAAATAACAAGGCTTTGGGGTGACCCACTAAAGTGGATGCGTCTGGCTGTCACACCACATAAATTCCTCAGTGAATTCATCATTGCGTCTTACTATTTTCCCTCCCCCTTTATATGAAAAAAAGAACTATCTACCGATATAAATTATGATCCCTTTTAGCACCTTCCTAACAATAGCGCCAAAATGTTGGGAAAAATATTAAACAAATTATAACAAATATCCAACGATTTAATTGTAAACCTGGAGAGAGCGTAAAATTGTGAGGTACATACAAAATATATGTAGGGGTAGAGTATTACTAACCTATTCTACAATTGAAATTAACATGCGACTGAAATTGAATTAATCTTGCAAAAACAAGAAATGACATGAAAAGAAATCTAATTGTAGAAAACATGAAATTGCATAAAATAAACTGATATAAAGCAATCGACACTAACTGGTGAGATCACATAAAATCAACACAACTAATTCATAACCAAGACATCAAAATATGAAGAGATCAAACTATCTATTGAAATATAAAATCTATTACAACAGGATCAAATCCATGACTATCTAAAAAAATGAACCAGCTCTCTACTACCAAACCACTAGAGAGGCCTATAACCAAAATGAGGAGAGAGCCCTCCTATTTATACATGAATTCAAGATAACTGATCATAATTACAGATCCACTATTCTCTCTACTTGTCCCTCAAAATATTCAACAAATCTACAACTCATCCCTTTAAATCATCAACAAATATACAATTCATCCCTTTAAATTCTCAACAAATATTGGATGAGATATTCTCTCCACATTTCCATGATCTTCTCCTTGAATTTAGCTCACATGTAGAAGATGAAATTAGAATCTGAGGCTAGGTGGTCACTTTTGAGCTTGTTAAAGTCTCCAAATACACCTGTAAGCATCACCAAACTCACCCAACTTTAAAGTATAATGAAAATATGTTATTTTTCTCAATAATTAACCATAAATTCACTCAAAATACTAAAAAATAAAAAGATTTGGAAAATGGTAATTATAAACCCATATTTATTATGAGAGTGGTGAATATTAATGGTTTTATGGAAGGATAAGATAGGAATAAGGTGACAAATGGTATATAAAAAGTGAATAAAATGTGGTCTTTTTGTAGCTCAACACCCTTGTATCTCTTATTGTTAGGTATAAGAAGCATATTTCATCCCCTGAGAAGGTCAATCAGTTGGTTTCATTCTAGTAGAAAGTTATTTCCGCTTGTGTTAGTTCAATTTCTCGGCAAGAGGATTATTCCCTGAAATGGAGCAGTCATCGATGGGAGGTTTCACCCATATATTTAAAGGAAAAAGATCCAGATTTCTTCGAGAATTTTAAGTATGCCTCGTCTAGAGTACCAGGCTATGTTAAGAGCATGGAAACATGTGGTCTGAGCTGGTTAGGGCTGAAATTCATATTTCCACTCATCTGGTGGCCAGATATGGACTACATGAGTATTTGTAGGATGACCAAGAAGGTATAAAGATATTGTTGGGATAATTTAATTACAAGTAATGGATTTTTGCAAGAAAGGAAAAAAATAGATTCTTCCTTTAACCTTACTAATTTTTACATAAAAAGACTTGAATCTGATTCATATTCAGACTAGTTGGAGTTGTTGCATGAGGACATGCAATTGGATAGCTGGGGGGATATGTTGGGTGCCAAAATTACCATTTTTCCTACTCTATTTATCCATTTCCCCATATTTTTGCCTCCTATTTACAACTGAATATTTATCCTTCCCAAGAAAAAAAGCATGAATCCCTAAGGTATAATCCATTATTACTTGTTTCATTTATGCTTGATTTTAATTATGATGATGAACTTTATATTTCATTTACACTGATTTGTTATTGGTTTATGAGAAATATTCAGAATCTCTAGGTGTCCCAAGTGTAACAACTCATTGCATTCGGAGATGAGTATTTCCTGGCATCAGTTGCCCGTTTGATGATCTGGTCTATGCTGTTGATGAAAGAAGCTTGGATGTCCTTCCATGCATCTAGCTGAAACTTCATGAGCATATTTCCTCATTAGTTGGAACACATTCGGTCTATGAAACAGTTCAAATCAAAAGTTCATTCATTGTCATGAACCGATCTTATGACATTTAATAATAGTTGTAACTATTCTTGTTTAATTCGGCATTCGAAAGATCATAGATCTTCATGGTTTCCTGATATTAGTGAAACTGAACTGTTTCATCTCTGTATAAGTTTGAATAGAAAATTGGAGCCAGGGGTGGCAATTTGAGAGAAGTCATAGCAGAGGATACTGTAATTGTACTTTGATCATTTTAATAAAGGAGCAACAATTCTCAATACTATTTTGTTGTAAATGTTGTTAATCCTTCAACAACATCTATGTTTGAAGTACAGGTCCCTCCTTCTTACAGAGTTGCTGGTAGTAGTAGATGTATTAGTTTATTTATTTATGTTTAGTGTGGGATTTCGGCTTGACACGTTTATAGACAACTAGAAAAACACTTATCAAACAATTGCATCATTATATTCCTCTTTGGCTTGTTGTAATAATGTGGTGTGATGGTTGAATGTGTAGGATAATCCTTTCCCTTTATGCAAAGTGTGATAATTAGTTGTAGTTGTTACAGATACGATCAACTCCTATGTAGTATTTTCATTTATCTTTCTTCGAGTTTACAGAATTAGATAGAGAATTTATTTTATGAATTGGTTGTTTTGATTGATGGTTTGTGATTGTTGCGGTTTGGTAAAATAGGATTTAACTTCTTGCAAAATTAATTCTAGATTTATTCATTCTTAGATCATAAATTGTTGAATTGATATTGTAGGAATTAGAAGTCCTTTAAGTTCTTAGATTGATAATTTAATTTGGTCTTTACAAGAAGCTGAGTTGACTAAGAAGTGATTAGGATTGAATGATTTGTATTTCATTAATCATCTATTTAAATGTTTTATGCATATATTTTGTGAGTTACCTTTGAAATAAATAGACTTCCCTGGGTTGAAAATTTATATTGAGCACTCCGCTTATTACGAAAATTAATGAGTGTATAGAGTAACCAACATATATATTGAGCCTCTTAGATACATTAGAGGAGGATAAATTATGAGAGAAAGGAAACTATATTGTATTTTTGCCCCATTCATACATGCTTGAGTTTGCATCCATTTGTCCTTTTGAGCACCCATTGATTGTCTTCCCAAGATTTCCATTGCATTGTGATCTTGCCATGTATATGTAGGATTGAAGTGGTGGAGGACTCAGTCTCTTGACTTCGATGAGGTGTCGACATAGTTTGTCACTTGTATCTTTGTTTATATTAATAGAAATATCCATTTCTCATCCATTGTATGTGTGTAACTATGAATATTCTTGTCCATGGATGTAGTTGCTTTAATTTATACATATTGGATTTATATATGCTATAGAGTAGGCCTAACACTTAATATCTATCATGCTTGTATTTTTCCTTTGTCATTGAGAATGGAATGCAGGTGCAAGTGTGGTTTAAAATATCAACAAGGATCTACTACAACCTTCTAGAATAAGGTATGATTTTTCATACCTTAGTGTTAGCTTTGTTTATCTCTATTGCATATGGAAATAAATTTATTTTTGGTGTCATACAGTCTGTTGTGGTCTACCCAAATCCATAAAAATTATTCTCTGTAACACATACATCAACTGAAGGAAGTGATATATACATGCACCAATGCATGAAATTGCAAACAAATTGTCATGGAGACTCGTAATCAATCATCAAGAGACCAATATCACCCATCATCCTCAAAACACAAAGAATAATGAATGAACATAAAAAGTGTGCTATCCATGTGCATCTCTGGAATCCCCAACTACACCTTGAAAATCGTCTTCTCAAGGCATAGCTCCATCTGCTCCATCGTCATTCCATGCATCTAGTGAAGACTAAGTACATATGAGACAAAGTGAAAAATCCATCCTCTCATGTGATGCATAAGAGTGACATGGAAGCTCATAGTACACCCTATAACAAAATCATAAGTCCATCCAAAATAATGTCTCATATGAAGGAAACTATTATGGAAAGAAACTTCCTATGGCTTGGGGTAGACCAAAACAAACTGAATGGCATCAGAAATCAATCCATTCCAATATGAAAGAGAAACAAATGCATCTAACACTAAGGGATATGAAGCATACCTTATTCCAGACGGTTGGTGTAGATCCTCGTTGAGTTTTTCCAACACGCTTGTATTTATAATTCATTCTCAAAAACAACATACAAGACAAGCATGTTATATATCAAAGTGTTAGGCCTACTCTAGAATATATAAAACCATAATGTATGAGCAAATATAACTACATCCATGGACAAAATATTCATAGTCAGACACATTTAATGGACAAAAAATGGATATTTATATTAATAATAAATAGAGATAGAACAATGACAAACTCTATCGGCACCTGGTACAAACGGAGAAACCTCCACCTCCACCTGGGCCTCCACCACTTGAGTCCTCCATCTCAATGGAAATATTACAAGGAAATGGAAATCTTGAGAAGAGAAACAATGTGTGCTCCAAAGGGACAAAGGGATGCAAACTCAAGCATAAACAAGTGAGGCAACAATGAACTATAGTTCACTTTCTCTCCAAAATATTCCTCCTTCAATGCATCCAAGAGGATTAATGTATACCCCTCCAATGGATAATAGAGGGTCAAGTCAAAGTGTTTTCTAGGCATATGGAAGGCCAAGAGTCAAGTTATTTAGGACTCATTGAGGAAAACTCCAATTTTTTTTGTTTTTATGCACATTTCTTGATGTACATGGGTATTGGCTAAAACTCTTTTTGTACACACAAGTATTGGATTAAAAGTCACGTATACAAATAAACAGGTGGTTTTTAGGGATTTTCTTGGATCATGAAAGTATAACTTGAGCAAGGGGGGTCCAAGGAGTCTACAGAGAGACATGGAAGGCCATAAAGGTGTGATCTACCAAGTGTGGTAAAATCATCTATAACATATGCCCCATAAGGTGTGAGGTCATAGGGGTAACATGATGGTCAAAATACATTAAATCCATCCAAAGAGTGGAGTAATGAATACCCAGGTGGAAGAGCCATCCAATCATCATTACAATACAATGATAAATCTTAGCAGGTGTCTGTAAATATACATGTAGTAGTCCTAGATACATAAGAGTACAATGGAAATGAATAGGCATGATATACAAATGTATGTGGTGATCACCATGTACAATATACAATGAACAATATCTCCACAATGGATGAAGATATATGATAATATACTGGAATATGGTCACGAGAACTGACATCTTATGAATACTGGCATGATCAAATAGGTAGCATATGTGGAATGCCACCAAGATCGAATGTATTCTATGCAAACTGCTATGAGTACATGTCCCATCATGCAAATAAAGGTGTTGAGGTTGAACATGATGGTCCATCTTCTGATTACCGATCATTAATGTATACCGTTAACAGAAGCGAGATATCCCATAAATAATTATAATTGGAATCAAGGTACAAAGTGCAATCTAACAAGTGTGAATAGATGTGTTAAGGTCAAACACTTGAAAGAATCCATCGATCAAGGGACATTGATGTAATACCAAAACTATCGATGGAGATAGGACCTGCCACAAATGATTGCTAGTCTCAAGGAATTCAATGGACTCTAGACTTCTATTCCAGAATAGATGATCTTAAGTCGATGGAATGGAATCCAATTGAAGGAGGGAATTAAGGAATCCTCCATCAACCAACATGAGGTACTCAACAATGCTAGATAATTTGGAAGAACTCGGACGCGCAATATGTGCACAAACCAATAACTGTATCGGGAATGGCTAACATACAAAGACAAGATAACTGAGGAATGGTCGGCTCAGGCTAAAATTCCTTCGAACAAGAGCATAAGGAAAATGGTGACTGAACATAGGAAACATAGACTCGACATGCAGACTGGGACATCTCTGTGACATAAGAAGCATTGACAGAGGATCCATAAGGACTAAAAGCATAATCAGTCAGTGGAGAAAACTCAGAGTAATGAGTAAAACTTTTAAATTCATACTAATAAACCAACCAATGGATGTGATATAGAGTGCTCTGTTCGAAGGCGACACGACTCGACAGCTGCCAAAAGTAATATAATTTCCCGTCCGGATTTTTATGTTTTTAAATTTTTTTGGACTTTTTCATATTAGAAATCTTGAAAAATAATAAAAGTGCTTATAGTATATATCTAGGAGGAGATGAGTGTTGTGGGAAAGAAAACTAGTTCAAAGTAGTGTAACATACTTATGCTCAATGCAAGGAATCATGTGCAGGATGAGGACACTCAAGGGAAGGTCTCTTCCCGGTAAGGGATGATCAAGCTGCAAAGGATATATAAAAGGATCTACTTGGATAGGATTGAGACGAGATTGGGATACATGGCTTATAACTCTGAAGTGGGGAGTCGACATAAAGCTCAATAGGGAAATAAAAATGCATGAAATGCAATTAAAAATTGAAATACAAGGGTGTACCTTTGGGATATGGCTAGCATAAATTTCAAGAGGGATATGAAGCTCTTTCTCAAGGACATGGCAGGACTATAAGGGACTCCTAAACCTAGTCGAGAAATATTAGCATGGGTACCAAACTACAAATAAGGATCTAACAAGGGAACCTAGGAATAGCAAGGCTCTACCACTTACATAATGCCACTTCTAATAGCAATATGAAGGTTCTGTGACATTACAAAGTGGGTTCATACCTATAGTCAAAGCGACATGGTCATAAGGTGATGCATAATGCAAGAAGATGTGTAGTCCTAACCTATACATGTGCCTGTTTAGGAAATAGTCATGTACAAGGCCGTGCATACCAAATTTTAAGGTAAAAACTCATCAAACTCTTGTGTTTTTCTGCAGGATGGTATTGGAGTGGCATGAATGCAAACACAAAGATGTGGATAGGGACATACAAGGTGATTTGGCTTCCCAACAAGATTTGAGGGCATGTGTTTTCTATAAGTTTTGGTGTCTCAGTAGCTTGTGAGTTAAGCTAAGACTACTCAAAATGCTCATGGATTATTGGGATCCAGATACATATGCCTTTCATATCAATGGGATGACCCTTAGCCTTGAGGTTGAGGATATATACTTTATCACTAGACTATCCCTCCGAGGCGAGGTAGTCAACTTAAGAGCTTGTTGGGTTGGTGGTAGCCTCACTATTGAGGAGTACATTTTTGTATACCTCCTCCCAAAAATAGAAAAGGTTGGGAGTTAGGTCCTAGTGAACTCTATTCAAAAACTTGGCCTCAAGGCCATAGTACTAGCAATAGGTAGGAATGTGAGGTTAGCATATATCCATCAGGCTTCCATGCCACTGATGTTTTATGTAGTTGAGTGCATGAGGCCCACTATCTATGACTGGAGTACCTTATTTTTGGGTAACATGAAACAACAGTTGGAGAACTGCAAGCTGGGTAGAACAAGAAACTTTGGTTTTGCGAGCATTTTGAGTACTTTCTTCTTTGAGTGTGTACCGAGGCTAAGCCAAAGAGTTCATATCACTCCACATGGTCCTTGGGATATATCTCAGTTATGTTAGGCAAGTGTGATGTAGTGGTTAGGAGGAGGAAGCGTATCTATGCCCTACCCACTGGACTTCTTCCACTGGTGTCATAGATAGATCATAGTCATAGATGACTACCCCTATGCAGGGATAGACTTCCATGGTGATCCATATATGCCTATTCCACAAGGATACACATATGGTGATATAGGTAACAGTCCCGACTTCATTTTGTTTTAAAATTATTTAATTTTTTTGTATTTTTTTATATAATGAAATAAAAAAACTTGTTTTTGGGTGGTGACACACACGAATATTGGTCATGTACATATAGATGTTGGTCCTAGATGTCCAGACGACTTCCCTCGACATTGTCGAAGGGGGAGAGGTGATGATATACTGGGTGTGTATGTGAAGAGGATTCTCTAGAACATCCACATAAACTTTGTTCATTTGACGCATAGGGTGCCCATGGCGCAAGTCAAGGACTTTACTGAGGCGATGCAACGACAGGTAGTAGGTGTAACCCATACATGGGTTCGGTTGTTTAGACGGTTTGATAGGGTTGTCATGTTTTTTCATGATCAAAACCATTCTCCATAGGCTTAGAGGCCTAGATGTACATTTTGTATCGACTGTGTAGTATATTTTGGTGGCTAAAAGCCCTAATTTTGTATCATGAAATTATGTATTATGACACCACGTTTTGGACTATATTTTGAATGAAAAAATCTTGTGATGCTCAATTATTTATATTTACATGTGTGAATGTGATGTGAATGCTTCATTGTCTATGTATCAAATTCCAATCCAATACGTAATTTGCATATGAATCAACAACATGATTGTAGTTCCTAGGAATGTAAATGTATGTAATGTTTTCAAATTGAAGTTCTAGCAACCTTACTTGGAAGAATCTTCGTAATAAAGTCACATCTATAATATGATACATGCCATTTAACTGTAATACCACTAATTGCAAGTCAAGACATACCTCAAGATACCGAATACCATGAGAGATGGCATTGCATAATAACTCAATCACAACACTATATTCAACAATGTTGTTCGATGAAGGTCATTGACATACAACTCCTAAAGAAAAAACTTGACCCGTAGGCATATACATCACCCAAGCAGCTGAAGATGAGTTCTGGGTGTGGCGGCTAGAACTGTCAACATATCCTACATATACAGAAGACTCTATCGACATCGGCCACAACAAACAGAAGCAAGTCAACAACCCGACCACCATAAGAAGACCAAAACTAAACTATGCAACTGTACAATAGTATACAAAGTATCAACCTCGACTAAGAATTACTCATAGTAATTTTTAATATAGAGCCAATTTCTAGGCTCTGGCAAGGATGTCCCCTCATAGTCTACTAGATCATAAGCTCGTTTCTTTAACATGCGTTTGACTATTTAAGGCCCATGCCACATGGGGTTGAAATTTCTTGCCCCTAACGGTTCACTAGCTTGGTCATACAAGAGGACCAATTCATCTTCACTAAAATTTCGAGGATGGATAGACTTATCATAATGAGCCTTAATATGATGCTTGTTTACTTCAAGAGCCACTAAGGCATCTCGACACTGCTCATTAAGTTGCTCTAAGCAGACTAGACATTCCTCTAACTCAGAAGTTTCTAGAAAAATTTCTATGGCTAGTTTTGATGGCCTCCTATTTTGACTGTTCAGCACTATATTTTCTAGTTCCAAGTTCCATGAAACCAAGTAATAATTAGATTTATTTAGTGATGTTTTGTGCTTGGTTATGCCTTTTGAAGATCAACATTGCAAGGTGCTTTGGTAGGTGACTTTTTAATATTTTTCATTGTTTATTTGTTATTTTGGTTTGTTTTTATTGATATAATGAAACGTTTAGTTTTTTTTATTTAATAATTGGTTAGTTGATAAGTCTCTTCATGCAGGGGTCTTTTGGTTAATCGACCCAATGTTTGTCCTGGCGCTCAAAAGATATATGTTGACTGAACCAGATATTTGGGGGATTCTGTCCACAGAGGAGATGTCTCGCTTGGTTTTGAATCGGTCTTCAGATGCATGTGAAGATTATTCAGGTGCTGTTTTGTGGCCATCCTTTGCTCAAGGAGTTGTTTCCCTCCATCTTTAGTAGTGTATGGATTTCAGGGGATTTAAATCCAATCTTTTGTTTCATGTATGCCGAGATAGGTGTAGAGTTTGTAGGATGGGGTCGATCCTTGCTCCAAGGTCGATTTTATTTGTTATTTCAAGTATAAAATGTAACTTGGAAAACCTAAGTAGGGAAACACATAGAGAAGACAGTGTAAACTCTGTTTTTATTAATTGATCAAGCGTTTATCTTCTTAAGGATTTGATTTCAGACTTATAGGTGTTGAAGGCAGGGCCCACCTTCAACCTCGATCATCTGTGTATAAGTGTTGCTTTTACTGCTGTAAGTAGAGTGGTATTACATATTTTGACACTGTTTTTATGATGGTATGTTAATGGTTTCATTTACTTGTGATTTGGAATGAGATTTATTCTTGCAGAAGACTAGTCGATATCGTATGTGTGATGAGTCTGATGGTATTCAGTTGTCCTGTAGAATAAATTTAGCAGAGTGGATTTGAATTCTTACTTCCAGCATGATATTGATTATTTGATGGTTACAATCCTTGTTTAAGAATCTGTTCAGGGTTATAGAGTTTATAAAATTGTGGAGTGTTTGAAGGGATTGGATTGTATTGCTTTTAAAGGTGTGAAAGAACTTGCAGTACCTATTGGATCCATAGAGGGTTTAAAGATTTTAGTTTGCAGAGTATCTAAGGTTTTCCAGGCAACATTTTGGATTGGCTATATAGGGATTGGAATCATTCTTTTGTTCACTTCATGGTATTGAATGAAATTGAGCAAAAGAATCATAGTCATTAATAGGTGACAACATTGTTTCTTAGTGTTTGAATGTCAGTCTCGTAGGACATGCAAATGAGAGTGAGTGTGTATTTTCTGAATAGTTTCAATACATTGTTGTGAGCATAAGAACATAGGAATAGTGTATTTGACATTAGCATAAAGTCAGATTTCATTCTATTATCTGTTTGTGAATGATTTAGGGTTACGAAGGGACACCATAAGATTCTTTAAGGTTGATGAGTGCAGTTTTAGATGTAATGTTAAACAGGTATAAGTTCATTAGGGTTGATCCAGCATATTCATTTTGTAGACAATTTTGGAACTAGGTTTTTCCTTTAATAAATTACTTATTCGCTTAGTTGCTTGCTTTGAAGAATAAATCGATAACTAGTGTAGCTTAAGGTTGCTGTAGATTACATTTGATTTAACAGTATTGTAGACTATAAGATAGGCATTAGCAAGCTGATTCTCTTGTCTTAGGGCAGACCTAATAACTCTTGACATTGAGTATTGGATAAAGTAGTAGTTCCATCAACTACATTTTATTTCTTGTCTGTGAGTAGACTAAAATTATTTTAAGCATGAGCATTGAAACTACTTTGCCCGCACATATGGTGCAGCAGCTCGAAGTATACGTACTCCGGTCGATAATTAAATTAAGGTAAATTAAATAGTAATAATTTTACCCAACAAGTTTCAAAGAAGGGATTTTGCATTCAATCGTAAAATTGACTACACCCCATGAACTAATTTATATGGAGAAAAACTGGTGGTAGTCTTAACCGTAGTTCGGTAGGAACACAAATAAGGATGCAACATGATATGCCAATTAGTATTACTTTGTGTGATGGTTCGTTGGAGAATGGACTTAAAGGACTTATTCACAGCTTCAACCTATCCATTCACTTAAATATAATAAGCAGAGGAGTGCTCTTTCTTATATCCCAAATTCAAATATATCCCATCCATCATCTTGTTTTGAAAGTCCCTTCCATGGTCTATGACAAGCTCTCTCGGGATACCAAACCAGGTGATAATTTAATTGAAAATTAAATGTGTGGTTGTCTCAATGTTGGATTCGATAGTGGGCATAGCCTCTTCCCATTTCATGAAGTAATCAATAGCCACTCTGATATGATGATGCCCCCCAACCGAAGATGGGTTGCAATCCATAAAATCAACCCCCCACTTGGTGAAGGGACCAACAATGATAATCGTATGTAAATGGAAGGATGTGGGTGCATATTCCATGAAAACACCTAGAAATGATGGAACCTCTTGACCACATTGAGATAATCCTTAAAGATCAATGGCCAAAAATAACCCACTCTCAAATTATATTGGGTTGTACCAAGACCAGATAAATGACCACCACACACCTCTCCATGGAAATTATTCAGCACAACCTCATCTTCCTCATGAGTCAAACATCAACACAAAATGGAATCAACCCCATGACAATACAAAGTGTCACCAACAATGAGGTAATTCTTAGCTAGAGGTCGTAACCATTGATGCTCATCGCATGAGAGGTGAGGAGAGACCTTCAAATTCTGCAAATAGACAATAATATCACCATACCATGGATTTATAGATGAAATGAGGAAAATATGGTCATCGACAAAAGAGTCCTCATAAATCTCAACTTCATCCAAAATGGAAAACCTGATATGAGCTCTGCAAAAATCAATGATTTCTTCAACTTTTCTTAAACAAACATGAGATCGAACTCTTGCAAAATCACAATCCATTTATTGTATTTTTCCCCTATCATCTGTCTGGTAAGGTCGAACTGAAATGGATTGATGTGAGACACAACCAAAGTCTGGCGAAGGAGTATGTAATGTCTGAATCGTTGAACCGCATGGACAGTAGCTAAGGCTAGCTTCTCAACGTGAGTATAACAAAGTTAAGCATGAATGAGGTTTTGGCTAAGATAATAGATAATGTGATATTGGAGCTTGTCATCCTCTTGAACCAAAACCATTCCAATCTTCTCTTGAGACATGACCACATATAACAAGAAATCATGGCTATAGTCAGGTGGACTAATCATGGGGGCCGATGCATAGGATTTCTTCAATGCATCAAAAGACTCCTAGGCTCGCTCATCCCAGATAAAAGGAATGTCTTTCTTCAAAAGGCACATGAAACCATTGGTCAAATTGTAAAAATTGACAACAAACCTCCGCAAGAATTTAGAAATCCCTCGCAAACTATGAAGATGTATAATAGTGCATGGGGGAGACAATCAAAGTATTCTCTCAACCTTAAGAGGGTTGACCCTAATTCCCTCCTTAGAAATGATAAACCTCAGTAAGAGACCCTTCAAGAAAACGATGCACTTTTTTGGATTTAACTGGATTTGATATCGAAAACATCTTTTGAAAACCAAGAATAGATGGTCGGGATGATCCACTCTTAAATGAGAGTGAGTAGCTAAATCATCAAGATACACTTCAATAATCTGCTTAAGGTTGTGAAAAGTGAGGGTCATAGCTTGTTGAAAAGTAGCTCCATTGTTTTTAAAGTCAAAAGGCATTTTTCGATATGAAAACATACCCCAACGACAAATGAAATTCATTTTATGTTGATCCTCATGTTTGTTCTAAATCTGATTATACCCTAAAAAGGAATCAATGAACGAGAACACATTGCTTCATGCACACTCATCCAAAATATGATCTATGAATGGTGTGGGAAACTTATCTTTAGGACAAGATCTATTCAGGTCTCTAAAATCAGTGCACACATGGATAGTCCCATGTTTCTTATCAACCTAAATGGGATTGGATATCCATTCAGTCAAGGGGATCAGATAGATAAATCTAGCCTTAAGAAAATTCTCTATCTATCGCTTAATAGTGGGTGCCTTACGAGGATTCATCACATGTAAGCATTATTGAATAGGTATAGCATATATATAGGTATTAATATCATGTTCAACAATGTGAGGGTCTATTCCCAACATTTCATCATACGACCAAGCAAAAACATCTCGAAATTATTTGAAGAGATTAGTGTATGCTTCAATTTCATCGGGGGAACAATCCACCCCAATGTAAACATTTTCAATCTTACCAGGATATCGAGAAATGTTGATAGGGATAGTTGATGAAAAATGATCCATGTTCCCTTCGAAAAACTTACTAGGAGCTCCTAATGGGACCACAGGACTACCAACCTTCTCGCTAAGGATCACCCTATTAGCACCATTTTTTAGCTAAACTATTGATAAGAGATTTGGAAAGTAAAGGATGAAAAAGGTGTGTACATTTTCATATCATAGAACCTTAAAAATCTATTAATTAAGGTCTATAGGTGTTTGAAGGGACATTTCTAGATCCAGAATGCCAAAATACATTAAAAAAAAAAAATTCGACTTTGAAAATGCATATGAATAAAGAAATCTGATCTTAGTTGAAGGATAACAGAGCATGGAAGGCTGGGATGCACAACACATAGGATCAAAAGCCAAAATAATTCCCACTAAGGAAAAATTGAGAGCAAAAAGGAGAAAAGGGTGAGTTTTGGTTGTGGAAAGTGATAAATCTGACTTTTTCCCCCACGCAGTTTGGGATCCAATAGCCCAGCACTTTTCTGCCCAAGATCAAGAGTCCAGTAGAAGGGAGGAAGTGGAAAAGAAAAAGAATTTGGTTATGAAATTTGGAATCCCAACTTCTTCTCTCCGCAATCCAAGATCTACGGGTCAGAACACTTCCGCCGAAGATCAACGGTTCAGAAAGACAAAAGAAAAAAGGTCAAAGTTGAACTTCAAAGAAGTTACAATCCCTATTCTTGACTTCCAAAGTCTAAGATCCGATGGTCCAAAGTGCTTCTTCTAAATATTGATGGTGTGGAGAGAAAACGACGGAAGAGGAAAGGTAAAAAACCAAGCTCCGAGAAAATTAAAGGTTTGTTTTCTCCTTTTGTTCTCTGCAAAAGGCGGAAGCAGAAGGGAGGAAGCAAAAATGCGGAGGCAGAAAAAGAGAGTTTGAATGAGGAAAATTGGAATATCCACATTCATTTTTCTTCTAAAGGAAGAAGCGGAAAGGCAAAAGAAGAAAAGCAGAAATGTAATTTTTGTTATGAAAAGTCAAAATTTTGATCTCCTCCCTCCACAGCTTGATCTCACATCAACAGATGAAAATGAATCCCACAAAGATCAATGGTATAGAAGGAATGAAGGGTGGAAATCATAACGTAGAGGTAGAAAGACCAAATTGAACCACAACAAAACTTTCATCCAGGTTTCTATTTTCTGCACACCCCAGATTGATGGCCTAGAATGAATGTTGATGTAAGATAAACAGTCCATAAATGATTTCGCTGGTAAAAATGTGGGCATGGATGAAATTGTTGCAGGTTTCTCTAAGGAGCTCTAAAATGTCAATATTAGAAAGCAAGCCCGAGTCCTTGCTTTCCAAATTCTCAAACTGATCCATCACGCGCGTTACCATGTTCTTATATGTTTGGTTTATGATCATGGTGAATCTGCCAGACCAACATTTTGTTAAAATTTTTAGTCTCATGCTGCAACTATTTTTGGCTATGTTTTGAGGTTTGTCTCGAGATCCTATAAAGCTATAAATATTCCCTCAATAGAGGGAGATGGGGTTGGAACCCATGATAATTTTGTGTTATGCACTTTGTGATCTATTGCTAATAAAATTACAGAGCTGAATGTTGGTTTGTTGCTGCAGAGATTCTTGTGCATTTTGTAGTTACAGTCTGTTATCTCGCTTCCCTGTGCATGTTTTCATGTTATACTCTCCATTATGTGTTTTTCATATATGGAATAAGTGTATAATTGTTTAGAATTCATATTGTTATACTCTGGCTATTGTTTCAAGTATTCACCAAGCTTTCTTTCCAAAATTGATGTAGAATTCATCTTTTAGGTGCTCTATGTTGATGGATTATTCTTGTTTTTTCTTTATCACTAGAAAAACTGCTATTTGAATGTAACCAAGTACTACCTTTCCTTTGTATATGTTCACCTGCAAACCATTCTATAATCCATGAATATTTGTGACTCAATAGCCCAATTTATGCTTTCCTTATTTCAACCACAAACTCAATCTGAATCTTGTTTTATTTTGATATCTAGCCCTGTTAAAAAAAATGTGAGAGATCCCTGTCTAGAAAGGAAGAATCCAACTCCCTTTATTAAATTGGTTTTGCTGTTACCTTGGGATTTACCTTCCACAACATTCGGTACATTCTAAGTGCTAACAAATTGGCATTGTTTCCAAGGAACAAAAGTGCAAATCAGCCTTGGGTGACGCCAAAGATTCCGAGAAGAAAGGGTTTGTGTGGGAAAACAAAGACTTCTGCATTTGAAATTGGTTGTATATTTTCCCTAAAATATCCACATTGATTTTGAGCAAGATTTCAGAAAGCATCCTGGCTCCCAGGAGGTCACATACATGAGGTAACCCTAACACTGAAACATTTCTAAGTGTGGAGAATCCAGAAAGATTGCTTAGAAATAAGGGAAAAGAACAAATAGATATTTCTATTGGCAGGGGTGTGGGTAAGTGACTTGCGTAGCACCATGGAGGTTGCGCAAGCTCACACAACACCGTGCAGGACCAAGTCCGTGTGATAGGAAGAAGAATAACTGTTTTTGGAATTTCGTATGCAATTTTGTACTATTTGACCACATTTTGTTGATATAGGTCACTAGTTTGTTAGAAGTTAGTTAGAAGTGGACCTTGGATGAAAAGGATCAAGCCTATTTATAGAATTATAATTTCATTGTGAAATATATATCATATCCTGGAGTAACATCATAGAGGTTAAAGATCAATCAATCAGCCCGGTTTTGCGATGTGATTGTGATCTTATCACTTCATTTTGTTCTTGAGTATTTTTGGCTCTGTCTGTGTCGACCAGCTCTTGAATCGTGGGTTGTGATCAGTGTTGAACCTCATTTTCTTATCATTTTTGGAATTAAAATAACACATTTAAATGGATATTTTATTATCTTTCATGTATTTTATGTCATGTAGATCGTTATTTAGCATGAGGTAAGAACAAGTTTAATGTTTATCCAGCTTTGCTTATTAATATCATTTTTTATGATTTTATTAACTTAAATCTATATTATTTAAAGCATATTTGATATATTAATTAATAGGTGTATTTGTTTGCAGGTTACGTAGTATGTTTGGGAGAATTTATAACCAAAATGCATTCAACTTACCATTTAGCCCAATCTGCGAAACCACCGTTTAGCTTACTATCCGTCCGATCTGCGCAACCACCATTCAACTTAGTATCCGTTTGATCTATGAAATTGTCATTCAGCTCACCCATAGCTAAATAAATAGAAACACATTTAGCCAATCATGTAATCAACTCATCCAGCTCGTCTTCCACCTCACACTGCAGTCTGTCACTCAACTCGTTGGTTTAGATTGTCAATCAAACTATGCACTACTTATAATTGATTACAAGTATTAAATGTTGAAATGGTTCCACTAGCCACCTACTACCCATGTGTTTCATGATTGAAGAGGCGCTCACCCTAAGATGGCCATCACGCTACTTGTCACCCACACTTTGAAAGGGAGGAATAAATCTAGTCTAGAAGGATCAGTCAAGGCCTCCTCTACTTAAATGTCGAATTGCTACCAGTCTGCATGCTTTGGAGAATGGAACAACCTGTGTTCTAGAAGCCCACTGTGTGCTCTCCTCCATTTGACACCACATTGTCAGTTGCGGTAAGTAAGGGGCTGCATGTCCTATCATACACGCTGAAGAAGGACCTGTGTTTTGGAAGACCCATCGTGTACATTTCTTGCACCAACACCACTCCACCAACCACATGAAAGGAGGAGTAGATGCACCACCACGATGCCCTCCTCATGCTGAAGATGCCATGATCATGTTGAAGCAGGAATATGCTCATGTCCTGGCCTATGAACAATTATTTCCTTTTATGATTGACTAAATTTATAAGAGCAGTCGAACACTAAAGGGTCGACTTGCTTAATCTCTTGAAAACAGTGTGAATATAAACACCTCCATGCATAGAGATAAGGGATTGATCAATCCATTAGGTATATAGCTAGTGTGTTTTGAGAGAAGAAGACTGTAACTTTGTTCCTTCGTTTTAATAGAAGCTCTACGCCTTGCTGTTTATGACTGTGTGTGAAAGCATTCGCCAGACATTACCCATGATTGCTGAGAGGGCCCCTTGACAATTCATGGCTTCTATTTATGTATGAGTTTTTATTATCTCTTCATCACAGATAAGTAGTTCCATTTAATTTGTTTATATTTGTTTCTCTGTTCTCTGTAACATGTATTTTCCGTAGTTAATATAATTCACACTATGTTGTTAATGTAGTTCTTGTTTATAGAATTAAAATGACCGGTCATGTACAACTTATTTTCTAGTTTATTTTCAATTTTCCTTTCAGTTAAATGCTTAATGTTATATTTGCAGTTAGATAAAATTTAGTTATTCTTAGGTCTGATTTGTAGGTAGAATTAGTTTCGTTAACTTTTGTTTAAATATAGATTAGTTCAGTTATATTTCAATTTGTTTTGTTTTATAAAAGAAGATATCCTTTTCAAAGCATAGATTAGCATTATAAGTCTTTTTAATTATTTCAAGTTATTAATTAGGTTTAAATTCAGTCCTTTATGCATTTTGTTTTCATATGCACAAAATCAGGTGATAGTTAAATCATTTAGGTCTGTTTTATTATTTTCTGTATATAGCCTTTCATTCAGACTGTGTGTTTGGACTGTCATTCAGACCTTCCTTCCACACTGTTGTCTAGTCATTAGATAACGGTTATTTTTTTATTTGAACGATAAATTAGATTGTTTAAAGTATTTACTAAGTTTTATCCTTAGTTTTCCTCTTTCCAACCCATGCTTTGAGTTATGTGTTGCGATTTTGTTTCTTTTGGTTTTCGATTTTCTTCTTTAATATTGTTGTAATGTTTTGAAACTATGTTATTGGTTTGGTTTGATTTATTTCTTTGTATATGATTTTTAGGGTTAGGTATGTTAATTTCTATTATATTAGTACCTTGTAAATTGATCATAGTGATAATACCTATTCCTTTCACTGTGTGATTATTGAAGAGACTTGTAGAAAAGAACTTAAAATTTTCTTTATTAAGTTTTCTACTTGCTTTTTACTATAGTTTTCTTTATTAAGTTTTCTACTTGCTTTTTACTTAGTTTTCTTTATTAAGTTTTCTAGTTTCTTTTGTTTATTCATTTTTCCATTCACTTATTAGTTAAGTCTTCGTTGAACTCCATCTTTTCAAGTAGTTGTTGATAATATATTTTTCAGCCATAAATTATTTGTATTTTCAAATATGTACATTCTATGAATAGTTAGCTCTTGAAGTTATTTAATAGGTTTCGTAGTGGTTATATGATAATTTGTTAGTTGAAATAACATAGTCTGATATTACCCTAGTTTGATGTTTTGTTTTAGTTCAATCACATTTATAATTAAATTATTAGGATTTTGACTCGGTTTTTCATTTTGAAAGATTTTTCAATCTTTTGTTTATTAAAGAATTTCTACAATGCCTTAGGAAACCCTCTACCTTTGAATATATTTTTCATCAAATCGGAGCCTACCAACCCCAATTGATAATTAAATATTAGGTGTTTTTAAGATAGTAGAATACATCCAAACATTTTGGTGTTAATCTAGGTATTTTAACACCCAAAAGTTTTGGCACCGTTGCCGGGGAATTGTTCTGTAAGGTAGAAAAAATAGAATTTTCTTATGAAGTTTAGTGATAGGTTGGTTGCAGGGGAGCGACAAGATGAGAGGTAAGAACCTGCACATTTGTTATCATAGGCACCCCCCAAACCCAGCAGTAGTAGTAGTCTAGGTTTTCCTTTAGTTTAGTTTTTCATGAACAAAGTCTAGATAGATAAGGATAGATGTTTTTATGTTACACAGAAATGGGGGGGGACAGTAAGACACAAAGATGACTTCACTATGGAATTTCCATAGTGTGACAGCCTGATGCATCCACTTTAGTGGGTTTCCCCAAAGCCTTGTTGTTCCTTTTTTCGCACAAGTGTGTTTACTTTACGCAAAGTTTGATTTATTTCCTTTAAGCATAATTTTGTTTTCACAGACGTAGATAGTTTACTTTTTCATAAGTTTAATTTGTTGTACATGTACCTTTAGGTAATTTAATTCCATACAATTCAATCGTATGTGAGTGTAGGACTTATTTTACAATTAAATCACTTAGTGGTGTTGTAAGTACCACCCATCCTGCCAACAAACTGATAGGAACATTTGAAAGAGGAAGCCCAATATAATATATGAATAGTTACTTATATTGTGGGAAGATATGGTAGGAGAGAAGGATGAAGAATTTGTTACCTTTGAATTCCCTATTAGAGATCTAGGAGGAGTGGCACAAACATAGTACATTCCCCCATCCATTTTTCCAAATTTTCATAGACTAGAGAATGAAGAATCCAATGAATTTTTATTTCAATTGGAAATACTTTGTAGAGCATATAATGTTCAAAATTTGAATTTTTTCCCTCTTACTTCAAAAGGAGCAGCCCTTCGATGGTTCATGAGCCTAGGTGGGAATTGCATTCAAACTTGGGAAGACATGAAACATATGTTCTTGAAAAGATACCAATATTATTACCAGGTCAATGAGAACATCTTTGAAATAGCACAAGGAGAAGAAGAAAATTTGGAAAATTATGTTGTTTGCTTTCAATACAACCTTCAAAGATCAAAACTAAGACATCAGGAAAGGATACCTTGAAAAAACTCCTACTCAAAGGCATAAGACATGAATATTTAGAAATTTTAAGTTTGATGTGAACAGGTGGCATATTTCAATTATCATATGATAATGTTTGTGAATTATTTAAAAGGTATTCAAGAGAAAAATTCAATATTACTAAAAATATACCCTCTTCTCAGCCTTATCTTAACCCCTGTCAACCTTGTTCACAAAGCCTTTTTGTCCCATCTGTTGATCATAGGGATACTCTCTCTTATGATGCAACACTTCCTGTTATACAATATTTTCAACAATATTCCACTTTCCAAGTAGGGTCAACCACGCAAGCTAGTCAATTACACCTACCACAATTACCTTCTCATAAATCTCCTCTACACCCTACGCACATTGTTCAACCCAGTCTACATTCTAACAACAATAAAGAAATACAATATGCTTACAGTGTTGTACTACAATATTTATCCACCTTAACTATCTCACCAACATTATTGCAAGAAATTTATAAGATATTTGGAGAGGTTATAGATCAAGGGATGGTATAAAATACGGAAGAAAGTGATGTTTCTAGTTGGCCTTTTCCACAAGAATACAAGATCAACCTGAAATGCATCTCATTCGATGAGGGAGGGACATTAGTACATGAATATTCCCCCATCACCAAAATTAGATTCTTCATACATACTAGAGTTCAATGAAATATCTCGTGACATAACAAATGAAGAAGAAAACATAGAATACATAAGTCACATTGAAATATGGTTCCAAGAGGGAACTAAGCCACAGTACCATCCCCTCCTTCAATTTGTATTGCTACTAAATCAAAAAACTCGGTTGATTCTTCATATCCAGGTAATCATTGTAATATTTTTCTTATATGCAAATAAAGGTATATTTCTACTTTTGCTTCGAACATGGTTACATTGGAATAATTCATATACTTGAATTGTTTTCTTTCTTTTTAGTAGAATAGGATATCCTGTAAATATATTTTTGTTTTATTAAATAAATAAGAGTTACTACAGGTGACTCTTTTTCTTCCTATATTGTTATATATGTTTTTATAAATAAATATGAATCATCTAACAAATGGTTTTGCAGCTTGATTATAAGAATTTTATCTATAAGCAACTCATGGAGTATTAGCTAAAAGAAAATTTATGATCGTAAGATATCTTAAACCTCTCTTAATTTTTTTTATCTTATAGTGATGATTAAAAAAGATTCTGCATACATCATTCTTAATCCTTCCTTTTATGATTCAGATAGTTTTTTATTCAAACATGTATATTTCTGATTTTCTATTTTAAACAGTTGCGTGATACGACTTACTCTCATTATTATCCTTTTTGCATCTCACCTTATACCTATGGATTACTAGTTTATCCTATACTTGTTATCAAAACATTTCTCTTAAAGTATCTTTGTGTGATAACTCGATATTAGGTGGAATTTTTTCCTATGGGGAACATTATTTACCTTTCATGAAGAAGAAGGATTGTAAGTTCAAAGAACATCTTTAGGTTATTCTCTTTTGACATGATCTATGATTAAGGCCATTTACTTATAAGTTTGTACAAAATTGAATTACGTGTTTTAGCAGGGCTTAGCACGCTCTAGTACCAATCAACTTCCATATACTTAATATCATTATACAACGCAAACCCACCGAGGTACTGAACATGCCCGCTGGCAGCATGTCAATGCTAAGTAAAAACTTAAAACAAGGAAGCTCGATAAATGCAAGTAAACCCATTGGGGTACAAAATAGGCTTGATGGTAGTGGGACTATGCTTGCATGGTACCAAGATAAACCCATCAGGGTACTGAATAGGCCTGCTGCCAGTGAGAAAATATTGGGTAAAAGAGATCTAGTTAATGCACTACTATACACATGATTCAGAGAATAATGATAAATATGAAGAAAAATTTTCAAATTTTATCTTAAGGCCATTTTTTTTAATGTCATTTGAGAATCATTGTAAGTTGGGATTGGACTTAGCCTTCTAATTCAACAAATACCTAGGATGTCATTATCCTAAGAATGGGACCCATAGCTATAAAATCTCACACACTCCAAGGTAAACCCAAAATATCTTATGATGACAAGATATCTTTAAAATAAGGCACGAATGACTAGTTTTTCCTCTGTCATGCTTTCAGTTATTTTACCAACATTTAAGTGGTCTTTCTCATCAATGTTATATTTTTCATGAATATATATATTTGAATCATTTTAAGTTACTAGTAAGTTTTTTTTTTTTTTTTTAACAAAATAATAAAACAGCATGATAGGACTCTTTTTATATGGAACAATCGAATCTTATTTCTCATGGATTGAAGNTTGAAGACATGCCATACCTTTAGTTTGGGGGAGGAGGATTAGGAAAAATTAGACTATTTTTATTATTTATGACAGATCTATTTTCTCTGACAAAATGATAAGTGTTTTTCAGGATAAATTAGCAATGGAAATTGGTTATATCATGAAGTATATTTTTACAAAAGATCAATATGGAGGACTATATGAAGGATCGAAGGATAATCCAAATGAAATATCACATGATGATCTAAACTTGGTGATATTCTAACACTTATGATTAAAATTTGCTAACCAAAAATTTGTTTTTGACAAATAGTTTTTACCTCCATGTGAATGCTTTGACCTTAAATTTTTTTTTAGTTATCATTTCACTCTTAGTAACCCTATCATTTTACTAAATTATGTATGTAAACTATCAAATGATTAATTTTATACCCTTTGTGTCATATGTTCAACTTGTCCAAACTTTTACTTTGGACATGTTTGAACTAATTATAAACTTTATGAACTCACCCATTCATACATATGCCTGTTGCTAGCTCACATTTTAAAGTTCATTTTGATAGTATGATCTCTTATCTTTTTCTTTGCTCAGTGGGACCTGGCATTTCTCTAGTTTGGGGGAATGCTGAACCTCATTTTGTTATCATTTTTGGCATTAAAATAACACATTTAAATGCATATTTTATTATCTTTCATGTATTTTATGTCATGTAGATCGTTATTTAGCATGAGGTAAGAACAAATTTAAGGTTTATCCAACTTTGGTTATTAATATCATTTTTTATGATTTTATTAACTTAAATCTATATTATTCAAAGCATATTTGATATATTAATTAATATGTGTATTTGTTTGTAGGTTACGTAGTATGTTTGTGCGAATTTATAAACAAAACGCATTCAACTTATCATTTAGCCAATCTGCGCAACCATCATTCAGGTTACTATCTGTTCGATCTCTGCGACCACCATTCATCTTACTATCCATTCGATCTATGCAATTGCATTCAGCTTTCCCACAGCTAAATAAATAGAAACGCATTCATCCAGCCATGTAATAAGATTATCCAGCTCATCTTCCAACTCATGCCGCAGTCCGTCACTCAGCTCTTTGGTTTAGATTGTCAATCAGACTGCACACTGTCCAGAACTGATTGCAAGTATTAAATGTTGAAACGGTTCCACTAGCCACCTACTACCCATGTGTTTGATGATTGAAGAGGCTCTCAGCCTAAGATCTCCATCACACTGCTTGTCACCCACATGTTCAAAGGGAGGAATAACTCTAGTCTAGAAGGATCAGCCGTGGCTTCCTCTGCTTAAATGCTGAATTGCTACCAGTCTACGCGCTTTGGAGAATGGAATGACCTACGTTCTGGAATCCCACTATGTGATCTCCTCCATTTGACACCACACCATCAGTTGTGCCAAGGAAGGGGCTGCACACCATATCATACACACTAATGAAGGACCTATGTTCTAGAAGACCCATTGTGTACATTGCCTGCACCAACACCACTCCACCAGCCACGCAAAAGGAGGAGTAGATACAACACCACAATTCCCTGCTCATGCTGAAGATGTCACGATCACGCCGAAGGAGGTAGATGCTCATGTGCTGGCCTATGAACAATTATTTCCTTCTATGATTGGGTAAATTTAGAAGAGAATTCGACCACTAAAGGGTCGACTTGCTCAATCTCTTGAAAACAGTGTGTATATAAACACCTCTATGCACAGAGATAAGGGATTGATCAATCCATTAGGTAGATAGCTAGTCTATTTTGAGAGAAGAAGATTGTAACTTTGTTTCATATTTTAATAGAATCTCTACGGATTACTTTTTATGAGTGTGTGTGAAAGAATTCGCCAGGCATTACCCATGATTGCTAAGAGGGCCCCTCGACAATTCATGACTTGTATTTATGTATGAGCTTTTGTTGTCTCTTCATCACAGATAAGTAGTTTTATTTTAATTTGTTTATATTTGTTTCTCTATTCTCTGTAACATGTATTTGTTGTAGTTAATATAATTCACATTGTGTTGTTAATGTAGTTCTTGTTTATAGAATTAAAATGACCAGTCATGTACAACTTATTTTCTAGTTTATTTTCAGTTTTCCATTCAGTTAAATGCTTAATGCTATATTTGCAGTTAGATAAAATTTAGTTAGTCTTAGGTCTGATTTGTAGTTAGAATTAGTTTCATTAAATTTTGTTTAAATATAGTTTAGTTCAGTTATATTTCAATTTTTTTTGTTTTATAAAAGAAGATATCCTTTTCAAAGCATAGATTAGGATTAGAAGTCTTTTTAATTATTTCAAGTTATTAATTAGGTTTAAATTCTGTCCTTTATGCATTTTGTTTTCACATGCACAAAATTAGCTGATAATTAAAGCATTTAGGTCTGTTTTTATTATTTTCTGTATACAACCTTTCATTCGGACCGTGTGGTTGGATTGTCATTCGGACCTTCCTTCTAGATTGTCATCCAACCTTCCATCCAACTGTTAGCATTCCTAGTTTCGTTTTGAACCTATTTTCAGTTCTATTTCTTTGGCCTTTTTTATTATGCTCTGATTGTAGTCATTATATAACAGGTATGTTTTTATTTGAACCATATATTAGATTGTTTAAAGTATTTACTAAGTTTTATCCTTAGTTTTCCTCTTTCCAACCCATGCTTTGAGTTATGTGTTGCGATTTTGTTTCTTTTGGTTTCTGATTTTTTTCTTTAATACTGCTGTAATGTTTTGAAACTATGTTATTGGTTTGGTTTGATTTATTTCTTTGTATATGTTTTTTAGGGTTAGGTATGTTAATTGATAGTATATGAGTACCTTGTAAATTGATCATAGTGGTAATACATATTCCTTTCACTGTGTGATTATTGAAGAGACTTGTAGAAAAGAACTTAATTTTTTCTTTATTCAGTTTTCCATTCACTTATTAGTTAAGTCTTCTTTGAACCCCAGCTTTTCAAGTAGTTGTTGATAATATATTTTCAGTCAGAAGTTATTTGTTTATAAATTATCTAGTTGTTGTGACTATATTTTCAAATATGTACTTTCTGTGAATAGTTAGCTCTTGAAGTTATTTAATAGGTTTCGTAGTGGTTATATTCTAATTTTTTAGTGGAAATAACATAGTATGATATTACCCTAGTTTGATGTTTTGTTTTAGTTCAATCACATTAATAATTAAATTATTAGGAGTTTGACTCAGTTTTTCATTTTGAAAGATTTTTCAATCTTTTGTTTATTAAATCATTTCTACAACGCCTTTGGAAACCCTCTACCTTCACATATATTTTGCATCAAATCGGAGCCTACCGACCCCGGTCGATAATTAAATATTAGGCGTATTTAAAATAGTAGAATACATCCAAACATTTTGGTATTAATCTAGGTATTTTAACACCCAACAATCAATCTCCTACAGTGGAGAAGTACTGTATGATGTGGATATGTTGCCCAGAAGTAATATGACATGAGGAATGTTACATTAAATTGATCTTGTCTCTTATTTCTTTCCTGTCTTTATGTGCTGTGATGTCAATGATGTATGTTTACTGAATCTGTTATATGAATGAATGTTACTACTGCGATGAATAAGTGAATGATGCAACCTGTTAGCGATCCACTAGTTATGCTGATCGATCTGTGATGAATTCTATGATTCTGATTAACTGTCTATGAAGTATTTGATGATTATGTTGTTTAGTCACTGATTCCCTACTCTCCCTTCTTACTTCTGTAAACTTGGTTCCGACATCTCGGGTGAAACTTCATCTGCTCTGCAGGTGTTTCTAGGCAGGGAAAACCTATCTTGGCTGGTGCTCAAGGAGATCACGCTGGTTGGGTGTTGACACAGTGGGAACCCCTGTAGATGAGGCTTTGTTGGTGGGTTTCAACCAACAAATGGTTCACCCACCAGGACCTCATTGGAACTAAAGGGAGGATATGTTGTGGCATCCAACTAAACTGAAGATCGAATATTGGTTCGACCTAAAGCTGCGAGAGTTTACTGAAGCAGAGAATCAAAATCCAAAGTTGTCGAGAAATGATTGGCTAGCAAGATATATCTACGATGGTGCCTATGAATGGTTCTTCTGTGAATTTCCAATCATACTGTATGAGTGGCTAGCACGATTCACTTATAAGAAGAACAACCACCAAGGAGGGGAGCCGACATCCTGGACCCTTGAACTGATCCAAGAATTGCAAGAAACTAACAACAAGGAATTGTGAGCTGAAAAGTATGGCTGGATAGTATTTTGGAGGGATACATCACTAAGTTTGCAGTAAATACCAAAGGCATATAGCGAAGCAGAAAGAGAGTTCCTCAACGGAGCACGAGGTAGGTTCTTGTTGTCTCTACAATTATCTATTAAGATGCTTGTCTGTGAGAAGGGTATTCTAAAAATGCACCTTGAGTAGTGGAACTCTGGTGTACGGAGGCCATGGACACTGTGACAAAAGGGGAGAGGTAAATGGTAAGATAAAAGGTAGATGGGTATGATTTCTGATGAGACTGTGAGGGTCTCTAAGGAAGCAAGTGGTTGTATGAGGGGAGGAGAAAAGTTTCAACAAGAGAAGAGGTAGAGAATGGGGGAAGGTCCTACTGCAATCAAGATGCAAGGCCGTGAAGAACAACCACATGAGATGAAGCGACCCTATAGTGATGATGAGGATGATCAGACCCAGGCTACACCTAGGGTAGCAGTAAACTCAAACCCCAGTAGTAACATGTCCACACCTCCACGCAATACTCCACGAACAGGTAGAAAAGTGCATTCCACATCGACTTGTCCAATGTGCCAGCATGAATCTAGTAGTAGAGCACCATTTGTAGGAAGAAGGCCCTGAATGGTGGGTGATGAGATGAAGCTACCAATATTCCATGGAAACAGGAATGATGACCAGAGCAGTACTGGTTCTTGTGTGAAGCAATGTAGACTACCAGACAGAGTGTGGACAATGATATCAAGAAACGCCAGTTGGTGACCACTCTCAGGGTTCGTGCGCTTTACCGATACATGAGATTCATGCAAGTTCCTCAGGGGACCATGGGAAAAACATTGAATGAGATATGGGAAGGGATATTTGAGGAATTTACGAAACCTAAATCTAAGGCGCAATATATTACCGAACTCAAAGAGATCAAGTAGTTCTCGAATGAAACTATTTGGGATTTTGATCAATGGTTTAAGATGTTAATGTCCTGAGTTAGCTTCAAAATGAATGATGTTCAACATAAGGAGTGGTTCATCACTGCACTGGTCTCACACATCAAACAACCTTTAATGCATCAAAATATTATGATACAGAGTGAGGCTCTAGAGATCGTGATGAAGTTAGAATCTTTGGCTATTGGGGAGACTGCAGTCAAAATGAACCATATTCAGGCACAACTAGCAGATTTGACACTCTAGCTGCAATATATCAAGAAGGTAAAAGAAGAACACGATAACCTTTGGTGCACATGGTGTCATGTGGACAGACACACCAAGGACACATGTCCGAATTTTTTGAAGGATGTAGCAGATGAACCTTCCCATTCGGTGCCTATGATACATGGCATGCCTATCCTATGGATTCCTCACCCATGGGCACAGGGCTTGGACAAGTCTAGGTTGTTGGGGCTCATTAACATGCGTCATTTTGGGTGATTAATTGAAGCACACACATGCATCAAACAATTGTTGGTGTGCTTTAATTGTGGGACGCTATGGTTGAACGACCCTATTCTGGTCACGATTGACCTAATTTCAGACATTACGGGGTTACCAAAGGCAGGAGAAGGTCCGACACAATATTTCAGAGGGAGAGACAATGATAAAAATCTTTCCTAGTAGTTGAAGGAGTGATTTGGATTACAGTGCGATGGCCGTGCCTATCGCATTGACAATATTACTGAGTGAGCAACGCATATCGAGGCATGTATTTTTTCCAACAAGATCGTCAGGAAGAATCAGCCCGTCCAATGCAATTCAAGCATGGTTGCGTGTTCACAAAAATGATCTAAGGGTGTCCAAATGAATTGGTCCCTGTTTCTGTTAAACCAGTTGCTAGAATATACTGTTGTCACTTAGTCCATGGAACGACCTTTTTCCTACAATTGGTTGTTGATTCTCATTGCATTAGTCACATGGATGGAGTTGGAGAACTACCAGCCGATGTCAGTTGTTGATGTGAATGTGTGTAAAGGAACACGATATAAAAAATTATGGTGGGTCATGGAACCTAGTTGACAAATGGACCGTGTGATCCATTTTTGGGTATATTGGGAAGTGCTACAGGCCGCATCCATCAAGGTTCCCCGGTTATCTAGTTCTGTAGCATCCAAATATCAGATGATACTTCGGTTTTCTATCGGGCCTCATTCCATTTATATCTAGGTACGATGGGACCCCAACAAGCAATGGATATCTATGGCCTACAAAATCATAGATGAAGACTTGGATGTCGTTGTTGAAGAGTGGCCGGCTGCATGGCATGAACCTGTGAGCACGGAGGAGATATATATGGGGCCACCAGCAAGCCATGCGTAAGTCCAACTAAGAAGGTTCCTCATGGTAAGAGCTAAGTTAGATTCTATTTATGCTATTATTTCAAAAACAACACCAGAGAGGGCTATGATGTAGGAATTACCAGCGATTAGCACCAAGCCATGGGCTAGGAATTATCAAGTTCCCCAACTCCAATCGACGCAAGAAGTACCGAAGTGAACTCATTGCTACAGTTGTTACCAAGCATTGATTTTTATCTCAACAAGTTATCGACTCAGGTTCTAGTGTAGTTGCAATAGGGTGTCAGCAAGGAGTTGGCTGATAGGCAGAAGGAGCTTAGCGATGGGTATGCGCAGTCGCAGGATGCGGCTAAGAAGCTACAGGAAAAAGCTGATGAGCTACAGCAGGTCAAAGCGTAGCTTGAGGAAGAAAAGGCATAGGAGATTGCCACATTGAAGCAAGCATAGGAAGAGCTGCAGTAGAAAGCCACCGACAAAATCACTGAGTTGAAGAAGGTGCAAGACCACCTCATTATCTAGAAAGCACAGCTTTGTGCTAGTTGCGGTGCAGTTGAGCAAGCTTTTGTCGAGGCCTGTCAACATATCTATGAAAACACGGTGGAATTCATTGCCATTTCCAAAGCCAAGCGACTTGGGGAAGTTATTTCCCAGCTTTAGTTGACTAATGATTTGCTGAATTCCCTTGTTTACCCTGAGACGCCGCCTGAGCAGATTGTCAAGCAGAGAAATACCATCAAAGAGATTGTAGACCAATTTGAAGCTATGGAGTAGAAAGCGAAGATGATCACTAAAGCAATAACATAGTTTTGGAAAAGTGTCATCCAGGATGACAAACTGGACCAATTGACCAAGCAAGCGCGGGAATTTGAATCTCAGTTGACGGCATTGAAAGCAATGCCTCCAATGGTTAAGATCATTCTCTCTAACGAGATGAAGGACCTACAGCAGCGAGCTGCTAGAGACCAAGAATGTCAGCACAAGTGCATCACCCAGCTGGATGAATTCTAGGACATTAGCGGGAAGTTGGCTGTGAAAGCAGTCACTGCATTGCAGGTAGTATAAGAAGGCATGAAGATGGTGGATAACAAGGCTAGGGAGGTGCACATAGTGATGTAGGACCTGCTAAATTTTTGAGATGCAGCTGAACAAGTTCAGCTCCAAGTTCAAGAGATCTCCCAGCAGTTTGAGGATTTCAGGACTAAGACAATGGAGTACACCCTGTCTACCTTACATGGCTCAAGGACGAGCCAGAAGACTGTGTTGGGGGCCTATTGGTAGGGGTGTGGATAAGTGAATTGTACAGCACCATGAAATTTCACACGACACCGGGTAGGACCAAATACCTGCAATAGTTGGAAGAATAATTATTTTTGGAATTTATTATGCAATTTTGTACCATTGACAACATTTTGTGGATATAGGTCACTAGTTTGTTAGAAGTTAGCTAGAAGTGGACTTTGGATGTAAAGGCGCAAGACTATATATAGAATTATAATTGCAATTGTAAAATATATATCATATTCTAGAGTATCATCATAGAGGTGAAAGATCAATCGATCAGTTCGGCTTTGCGATATGATTGTGATCTTCTCGCTTCATTTTGTTTTTGAGCAGTTTTGGCTCTGTCTATGTTAACCAGCTCTTGAATCTTGGTTTGTGATTAGTCTCTTACTGTGGAGAAGTACTGTATGATTTGGATCTATTGCACAGAAGTAATATGACATGATAGATGTTTCCTTAAATTGATCTTGTCTCTTATTTATTTCCTGTCTTTATGTGATGCGATGTCAATGATGGATTGTCACATGCCCCAATTTTGAAAAAACAATTTTATATTATTTGAGGAACATTATGTTAAATTTTATGCTAAGTTGTAATTGATGACCAGTGGGGTCAAGAATATTTAATGTAAATTCATAATATTTTATTTATAAATAAATGAGGAGACAACAGCTTAGGGGAGTTGTTAAAGAGTGTTTACTGGTCAAATTGGTGGAGGAGACTGGGTGGAGAGAAAAATGACATGTGGTAGCATCCTCAAACCACTTCCAACTGTCGCAGGGGGAAACCTCCCTATATTTGTGGTCATGATTCCCCAAGAAATTTGAATCAGAGCAGGTGTCTCAATTAATGAAAATTGACCCAGAAAGACCTAGGAATCTCTATAAAATTTCCCATTGAAGAGAGCTGAGGCTGCTCATTCTAGAGAAGTGATCATTCAGGGTGAATGAATTTAATTCAAAGAAATTCAATGGAGGGGAATTTGGAAAGTGTTTGAGGGGATAACTGCTGAGATTGATATAGTGCAAATTTTAAGCTGAAGATCATATTGTTTTACTGAGGTATTTGAATCAGTCAAGTGAAAGAGGTTTCTACAGTTGCATTCTCCACCCAATTCTCAGCCAAGAAGACTAGGAAGAGGCTTAGGGGTCCTGAGGAAGCGTTGTTTGAGCACTCTCCAGGATATTGGTAGGGAGGAAAGACCTCTTAAAGCTGTTGTCATCTTGTCCTCAACAGGTTCTATTTTATTTTTACTGTCTTAGTTAAGTGAATCCTAGGTTATCCATTACATGCATGTTAAATTTTTAGGTTTAGAAATGAAAATAAAATTGTTAAATGTTAGATGTAGTAAGAATTATAGACTATAGTATAAATGGAATGAATATCTATTGACTAAAGTAGATAGAAATTAAATTTCTAAGCTGTGTTTTTCCACACCTGGTTTCAGGCCGTACTCTAGCACAGTTAGATTGTTTAAAGTGAATGAAATAATTTTTGTAATGGAATGAGAATAGTAAATATGATTTTGCATCTATATGTAAATGAAAATAGACTTTATATCAATGTTTAAAAATACAATGAAAAAGCAATATTATAAATGGTTACACCTTTTATTTTACATAAAACTCACACAGATATATGAAAATGGTAAAAACATTAGTTCTATAACTTAAGTAAATTGATAGGAAAAAAATGAACATTACAGTAAATAAATAACTAACATTTGTAGAACTAGGTAAAAGATAATAGAAAGACAGTTTAATATTAATTTAACCGAACCAGAATAAGGATTCTTGATAATCCTTTTATCTTCACAAACTAATAATGTTTTACTGATAATCACAATTATTCAAGTACAATGAATTAAAAACTAATTACTATTTCATTAACTAAAAACTGAAAGTAAAAATTGTTGGAATAATTTCAATAACCTACAGAGTTAATATCATAAGATTATCTGTAAACCATTTTATTTTTCTATTATTCCATTTCATATAAACAGAGGCAAGAATAGTTAAAGCAAGAATAGAATTTCTTAAGCTGTAGGGTTTGTATTAATTCCTTTATCTAAGTTGTAGAAATTGCAAAACTTCAAATAAATTCTAGTTACAGAGTATTAATCTTCACAGTGATCTAGGAACTCAAGCACAGTCTCATCAAAGATTAAATAACAAATAACACATGAAATGGTGTAATTGGACTACAAAATGAGTAGCTGCTCTGTACAATCAGATAAAATAATGATGATACAATACAAAGATCATGCAGCAAGCATGAATGAATGAGCGATTTGAATCCTCAAGGAGGTCATTCAAATTGAATTATTGAGTCTATCTTAACTGAATGTAAGCCATAGTCAACACTCTAGTTAACCACTGATAAAAACCCTAATTGACTCAATTGAGCCCTAACGGAAGTCAGAGTGCAATAAATGACTGAGTCTCAACTGAAAGAGATCAGACACATGTCACAACAAGCCAACCATCAAGAGGTAGTTCTTCAATTACTCTAATGGACCCCAATGAGGTTAACTGAACTTGAACTGAACATCAGAAGTGGTTGGAGGCACCCATGTTGACTCCAATTCATTAAATAATCATTAAAGAATCAATTTAATGAAGGGAGGTTCCTTCACTGCCCTGTTTAACTGATTGTAACCATCAGTTAGCAATAAGGTTTATTAATATCACTTAGATCACCCCTCGAGTGCTCTAGTTAGCCTCCTTGACTGAAGGTAGGTGTGGGTGTGACTGGATTATGTCATTTAATGCTCCACTGATGTCAATTAATGTCAATAATACTTAGGATAGTGGTTTAACTAGGCCAATTTGACCAAAATGAGTGTGTATGGTGGTAAATGNGCAGTTAGAAAATAAAAATGCTAGGGCCTTGACAACTAAGGCCATAGGTCACCCTGTATAGTGTTGAAACTAAAAACAATGCTCAAAAGAAACTAAGTGAGGAAAAGAGGGAAAACCCAGTTGGAACCCCCCCCCTCAAGATGAACACTGAAAGTAGTTTGAATCACCCTGATGAAATCACCCCCAATAGTGAATGGAGGTAAGTGAAATTCTTTTCTAAAAATATCTGGGTGAAGATGTCTGCAATATTCTCATCAGTCGAGAAGTATTGTATAATGATGGTCCTGTCATGCACTAGCTCCCTGATGTAGTGCATGCGGATCTCTACATGCTTGTTCCTCTTCTTGGTGACTAGATCGATGGATATATTAATAGCACTTTGATTGTCACAAAAGAGGAAAATGGAGAAAGTACTACCAAGATCAAACTCTAAAATATTTCCTTGCAACCAAACTGCTTAGATGCAAGCATTCACTGCTCCTCGATACTCGGCCTCTGCTGAAGACATTGCTATGGCAGCCTGCTTTTTGCTTGACCAGAAAATGGGGCCACCACAAAACATGAATACATATCCAAAAGTACATTTCTAATAAATAGAATCACCTACCCAATCAGAATCTGTGTATCCAACCAGCTCTAGCTCAGATCCTGCAGCATAGTGAATGTCGTAGGTCCTGGTTCCCTGAATATACTGGAGGATCCTCTTGGCTACCTTCCAATGAAGATCATGAGGCTGTTGCATGTATCTTGATACAGCATTCACAGCATAACAAATATCATGCCGAGAATGTGTCAAGTACAACAAGCTACCAATCAGCTGTCGATAGATAGTGCAGTCCATGGAAGGTGTGCTTTTTCCTTCTTCAAGGCTGATCCCTAAAAGGAAAGGGAATGGTGCAGGAAAAAAATAAGCCATGTTAAACTTTAATAATAGGTATTAAATGTATTTGAACTAAGTGACCATAATTCCATCATAATGTTTCTCAATTTCGAGCCCCAAAAATTGTTTTAGGAGCCCCAAATCACTCATTTCCAAGGCATTGTGGAGAGCAGTTTTGATGGCTGAAATGGAGGAAACTATGCTACCCCTGATCAGTAAGTCATCAACATATAAAACAATAATAATTATATGACCATCAGACTACTGTAAATACACATTTGGATCTGATCTACACCTTTGGAAGTTTTGCGAGAGAAGAAAGGCATCCATCTTGGAATACCACTCTCTTGGGGCCTGCTTTAACCCGTATAGTGACTTCTTTAGCTTGCAAACCAAATATGGATCAGTGATATATACCTCATGCAGATTCATGTATATATCCTCATGAATATATCCATGCAGAAAGGCTGACTTAACATCCATGTGATGCACTTCCCAGTGCTTGGATGCTAAAACTGCCAAAACAAGGCGGATGGAGTCCATTTTTGCAACCGGTGCAAAGGTATCATGGTAGTCCACACCTTGGAACTAAGAGAAACATTTTTCCACCAGAATTGCCTTATATTTTTAGGTTCTACCATCAGCAGCAAACTTGGTCTGAAACACCCACTTGCATTGGACCAATTTCCTTCCCAGAGGAAGAGAAACTAGCTCACAAGTCATGTTTTTCTGAAGAGAATTCATCTCTTCATCCATGGAAACTTTCCATCTTGGATCCTTCCGAGCATGGTAGTAGGATTTTGGGTCTGAAATAATCATAAAATATTAAGTTTTGGACAGCAAATTATCAGAACAAGAGAGTGCAATACCTGCTCTTTGGAAATCATACCAGGTTCTCCTTGGATCATCTGAATTTCCAATGTTATCTCTTGCAGAGGAGAGTGTATGTCGGGCACATGTGGGAAGATGATTTTGCACTTCAGGTTTTGATTCAACATCTAATGATTTATGCACACTAATATAATAAATCATAGGATTGAAATCAGGTTCATCACCCCCAATTTCATCATCCAAATATTTAGTAGAATAGGAAGGAAATTCAACAGTTTTCTCCTTCACTAGTTCCACCTCCTGAAGAGGCTCACAGAACTTTACACTTCTCTCGATGATGATATATTTTGTTTTGATATATAGAAGATTTAAACCTTTTGATTCATCAAGATACCCAATAAACAGGAATTCTATGCTTTGCGGTTGCAAATACCTTCTTTTATCAAGTGGAATCCGGGCCCATGCAGTGGACCCAAACACCCGTAGCTTCGACAAATCCAGCTTGTGTATGAAGTATGCTTAGAAAAGGGTATTACCTTTCACATATGAGTTTGGAACCCTATTCTAAATGTATTCTATAGAATGCATGGCTTCCATACACAAATTTGCAGCCAACTTCTTTGATTCCAACATACAGGTGGTCATCTCCTTGAGAGACTGATTCTTCCTTTCCGCTACTCCGTTCTACTAGGGAGTGTAGGGAATTGAATGTTGGACCTGAATAAAAATTTGGGATCATATGTTAAGAAAATAATTACTAACATACTCCCTGCCATTATCACATCTCAATATCTTGATCTTAAGCCCAGAGGCATTTTCGATCAAGGCCTTCAATTCAAAAAAAAATTCACATACTTCAAACTTCTTTTTGAGAAAGAAGACCCGTGTGTACCTTGAAAAATAATCAATAAAAGTAAGAAGATACCTTCATCCATTCATGGATGTGATAGGCATCATACCGCTGATATCAAAATGTATCAGCCCTAATATGCATGTAGCTCAGTTTGCCTTCCCTCGATCGAACTTGTGCTCAGGGTGTTTTCCAATCACACAGCCCTTGCAAATTCCAGTAGTTGCCTTGATGACCAGGAGGCCTTCAACCATGGAGTTTTTTTGTAATTGCTGCAAATATTTGAAATTAATATGGAAAAACCTTTCATGCCATAGCCTACTAACCTCATTTCCATGAGTTAGCAGAGCGGTGGGCTTTGGGTCTGGAACAAAGTGGGAGAACTCATAGGCTTTTGCATGATGGTTTGCAAGGCCTTTAGCAATGAGATTCCTGGATGCAAGTTCCATTATCTCAACATCATTTGAGCTGAAAAAAACTCTCTTAGGCACTCCAGTATGTTTCATCTAATAGAAACTAAGGATATTCGATGTCAGAGACAGTACATACAAAACATTTGAAAAATAGCCATTTTCAAGATCAACCGTACCTTATCCTTCTGAAATGATGTTGGAGTCATCTCCCATGTGGATGGGAATGGATTTTCCATTGTCCAAGGATGAAAAGGAGTCTCTTTCATCCATCATGTGGTTTGAAGATCCAGAATCAATCAAGAGTGCTTTGGACTTCGAAGTGCTTTCCATGAGGGAAGACCTTTTTCATGCTATGGTTCTCGATCTTGCTGATCTCTCCTCCAAAAGATTTTCGAAAGATTGATGTGATTTCTCTCAAGGAGAGAGGTATCCCCATCAATATTATTCTTCATGTAGGCATGTTCAGGGTGGAATCCCTTCACGTAGTATGAACACTTGACTTTTTCCTTGCCATGATACCCTTTTCCTTTGTTCTTCCTTGATCCGGAAGACTCATCATGTTGTTGGTTTTCAAATCTAGGCTTAGGAGCTTCAAATTTAGTTTTTGTGTTCTTCTTCTACTTTCCTATACCCTTCAGATCTTTGGGCCCCGAGACATGGAGGTCTTGATCACAGGAGGATCTGATGATCCCCATTTGGACAAGCTTATCATGTTCACTTGTTAGGGACTCAATGAAGGCATTGAGTGTAGGCATCTTCCATCCAGGGGTTGTAAGCTTCCCTGCACTGAATGTAGAGAAAAAAAATGAGTAATCAACTCCAAGTTTGGAGAGTATGGCGAGGATGAGATGATCTTCTACCTTCTCCACTTTGCATTGCATCAAGAGTAAGACTATGTGTTTGAACTTTGTGAAAAAATCATTCATGGTCTCAAAATTGGAGGGCCGGAGAGACATCAATTCATTTTCGAGCTGGTAAAATCTCAAATCATCTTGCTTTCCATATAGGGTTTCCAATTTATCCCAAATTTCTTTTGGAGTCTTCAATCCTACAAGATGGAAAAGGAGATCTCAGGAAATAAAGAGGCACAAGAACCCAAATGCTTCATCCTTCTTGTTCAAGAATCTTGATTTTTCTATGGCAGAACCAAGCTCATCTTTAGTGTCCATGGTGACTCTATAGAGTCCTCTGGATAGCATCTGAATCTCCATGTCACCTTTCCATGAGTGGAAATTGTATGGACTCAAAATATCTATTGAGGAGGCCATCTAGATCTGCCATAGGGAATGATTCACCTATAGAAAACCTGAAAATCACAATAGAAAGGGAAATGTAAGGTCGGATAGCTTGAACATTTTAGGCTTTAATCACACCCAGCATAGTCAATCAAGCAAGCTTGACCAACAAGTTCTTTACTTGGGGTATTAAGTGGTAAGCCTTGGATTTTGGTGCAGTGCTGGATTTTTGAGCTATTTCTCAATTTTCATGCAGAAATCTACCAAAAAGCTTGTTTTTGAGAGATAAAGCTTCATCCCGCCATGAGCTCTGATACCATATTAATCTTCTCAGTGATCTAGGAACTCAAGAACAGTCTCATAAAATATTAATTAACAAATAACACATGAAATGGTGTAATCGGACTACGAAATGAGTAGCCACTCTATATAATCAGATAAAAGAATGATGATACAATACAATGATCATGCTACAAGCATGAATGAATGAACAATTCGAATTCTCAAGGAGGTCGTTCAAATTGAATGAGTGAGTCTAGCTTAACTGAATGTAAGCCATAGTCAACACTCTAGTTAACCACTGATCAAAACCCTAATTGACTCAACTGAGCCCTAACTGAAGTCGAAGTGTAATAAATGACTGAGTCTCAACTGAAAGACATCAGACACATGTCACAGCAAGCCAAAATTCAAGAGTTAGTTCTTCAATGACTCCAATGAACCCCAATGAGGTTAGCTAAAGTTGAACTGAACATCAGAAGTGGTTGGAGGCGCCCCTGTTGACTCCAGTTAATTAAATAATCATTAAATAATCAATTTAATGAAGGGAGGCACCTTCACTGTGCTATTTAACTGATTATAACCACCAATTAGCAATTAGGTGCATTAATATCACTCAGATCACCCCCAGAGTGCTCCATTTAGCCTCCCCGAATGTAGGAGAACGCTAAGTTGGCCTCCTTGACTGAAGGTAGGTGTGGGTGTGACTGGATGATGCCATTTAATGCTCCAGTGATGTTAATTAATGTCAATAATACTTAGGATAGTGGTTTAACTAGGACGATTTGACCAAAATGAGTGTGTATGGTGGTAAATGTCTCCAACACAGAGTACTATTAAATAAAATGTATATATTATATTAAACAAGATAAACCAAAAATTATAACCATGAGTGTTATAAAACCTCAAACCAGGTAAGGCTTAAAGCCTGTATTAATTCAAGGGACAAAACCCTTTCTAATAAGAACACCAGTTATACAAAGGTCCTTTTAATAAACCATAAACTAGTTTACTTTCTCGACTGGTAAACTAAAAACTTATAAATTTTATATTTTAACTGCTCCACATTCTTCACCTTTAAACTAATTACTTATAATTATTTATTATTAACAGTAAATCACATTACTAACAAATAAAGAAAAAAACCCTTTTTATAGTTTTATCATCTAAAAAGATCAAATAGAACAAACTAGAATAAACAAGATAGGAGTCTTTTAAAAACCCTAAGTACAGGAAAATCCTTATAATCTTAAAACAACAGTATTATATTATCAAGCCGTAAGGCTGAAATCTCTTTTACATAACAAAAAACTACATTCATATAACAGCTTAAGAGCCAATGCTACCCAGCGAACACCGCAAGGGTTTTAAAATAAAAACTGGATAATAACAAAAAATAAACATTTAAACCATTGAAGGAATTGAAGCCATGCTTCCTTCCAACTATAAAATCCTTCCAACAACCATTTGCAACTAGGGAGATGCCACGACAAGACCAGGGCTTACCTGTTTGTAGGCCACAAAGTTAACCAATGTTGGAGAGGCTTGCACTGTGGGTCGATCCCTATAGTCAACCCTGCACTGTCGTGTGAAAAACATATCATTGCCAATCATTTATACCATGCAACCAATGATAATGTCTAATGATAATGTTTTGTTTTAATTTAGTTATTATCTTTGTCATTTTTAAAAGCATTGCATTCGACCATTGTGTAAAAACATATATATCATGATCAACATTGGAACTTATGCCTTCGATATTTAGTCTTTTGCAGTTCTATTTTCTCTTTATACAAATCCTTGTATTCAATGATTTAAGCAATGTTTTAGGACTAGTTTTATGTAAAGACAAAATGGATTAAGTCATTTATCTATAGTTTAACTTTATGGAGGTAGTTGTTAGGTAGTATTTCTACCCTGGTATAATTCTTACGATTGCATAAGATCAAAATTGCTATGGTTTAAACCATTCTTTAGGGTTAGTGTTCTTGTCATTTCTATGAAGAACCAAACTTATAATAAATCAAACCAATAATTAGACTACACCATGGTAATTAGAAGGTAGAAGAAAACCTAAGGGTAAAGGTCAAATTAGTTAGTAATATTATTAATGATATGGTAATGTAATATTACAATAACACATGTGACATGGTGATAACCTAGAAATTGAAATTTATAGCTTGATGACTAGTTGTGCAAGTAGATAATTATAACTGTATACAAATAAACAGGTTGATATTCTTCACTGCTAAAGAAGGGTTAAATGTAATCTATTTGTAAACTTTTTCCTTGAAGATCATAGGATTATATTCATGAATTTAAAATAGTACATTGAGTATTAAACATATCAATAGTAGTGAAATCATGCTACAGTAAAAGTGTTGCTATGTTAAATTATGAACCCTATGCTCATCAATAGATTTTGTAAGTGACGAGGCATTATAACAATAGAAAGAAACTTAAGCAGAATTCATTCTGGAAAAAGGCACTGAGTATGTTAAGGATATTGGTCTTTACGACTAACTTAAAATATTGTCATGGATCCAAAAACAACAATGGAATTTACTTTACCTCATCGTAACCTTGCTTTCTATTAATAAATTTACTCTCTAGCATTTTATTATGCTAAAGAAGTACTTCTTGACTTAATGTAAAAATAAACTACTACTTGTTTAAAAGTTTACCTACTGAACCTGTAAGAACCAGAAATCCACCCGAGTTAGCAGTTGCTAAGTAAGCCCCGATTTAGAACATAGCTTCTCACCTTCTTGACAAAAGTAAATCATCAGTACAGCTAGAAGCAACTGAATGCAAGTCATTTTATATAACTTACCAAAATTAAAGTGGTATTAGTTTTTTATGTGTTTGAAGTTAATCACTACATATTGTTAACTGTTTCATTTTCTGCTAACCGCTAGCAGTTATTAAACTGAGACTTTAGACATTTTATACTACTTTAAAAATTTTAAACTTTTTGTGTAATTTTGGGGTTATGACATGTGGTATCAAATCACAAGGTTCAAACACTAGGTCTTGATGAAGCTCAAATTGCTTATATGAAACAGTGAATTTAAATCATTTTGCTAATGTTGTTTTTCTTTTAATGTTATCAACAGAGAAATTTGTTTTTGAGTTTAACAACAGGTATGGAAAGACTGGGGGAATATGTGGAAGAGGAATCTCCTTATACTAAACAAGATAATTTACAATGAGAACCTATACAAGAAGACATAACCACTAATTCGTCAGAACTTTTACAAACAGTAAAAGAATTAAAATTTGAAATGGAATCTGTTAAAAAAGAAAATGAGAGGATTCTGAGAGGTCAAGAGGAGCTGAATCAGATCCTAATATAAATATTTCATACTGAGGGAAGGGGTAAAAGAGATGAATCAGAATATATAAGTTAACAACCTAAGTATAAAAATACTAAACAGACTAATGTTGGGCTAATAGGGCAGACCCGGGTTTCACCTTTAACTTCACACCAACAAAAGACCCACAGTGTTGGCCCTTTTGGCAGCAGCCTGCGAACAGGCTACAGTCTCACCCGAAACAGCTATGGGGTGCCATAGAATCAAGTTTCTACAAGCAAAAGAGAGAATCTTACTGTACCTTTAGCCTTTAACTATTAATAGTCACTTAACACAATGCTTGTATTATCAATTATGCAGCTTTGCGATTAGATAAACAAACAGTTACTTGCACAGCCCTTATCTGGGAATTCACAGTGAAGCTAGTTATTAACAACAATCTTACTTTATCAGTTATTTACTTAACAGTGCATAAAATATAATAACAAATCAAACAAATGAACCACAACACCAGATGTCACGTGGTTCACCCCCAGTGTAGGGGTTACGTCCACAGAACTGCGCTTTATTTAACTTTTTACAACTAAAATGATAGTTCTGATCTGCGCACTCAGCTGAAAATCCATTCAGTCCTCAAAGCCACGCACATAGCAGCAAGCCTCTGCGCACACAGCTGCAGATCTTCCTTTTCACGAAAACCCCTCTGCGCACACAGCTGCAGAGGTCGTCCACGCACTCAGCTGGGACTTAACCTTCTTACAAAAACCCTTATACAATCTCTTATCTTCGCATTACATTAGCTTCATAAGATAATCATTCAATACCTAACCCTACTTCTTTACATAAGTGCCTATTTATATAGAGCACTATTACAAAACCATGGATTTACACCATGGGCTCCCAAAACCCTAACCCTGGATTTAACCCCAGGGTTAATTACAAAAAGGGGGTTCGACCCACCCGCGACACCCCTAAGACTATTTTAGGTTGTAACTCCGCTTGCACTTCCTCAAAAACTGTGGAGTTACCAAAACTAAGGACCTTTAGGGTCGGAGCCCCAACAGGCCCCTAAGACTCACTTGTGGCCCGTCCCGGGGCACTCTGTGACTCTTCTGATGGGAGAATATTCTTTGTAAGGATATGGAAATGACTGTTGAGGTTGTGTATAATGTCATCAGCTGCTTTCTCTTTTTCCACCAATTCTTGTAACACTGAGGATGATACTTCATTAGCCTTTTCCTGCGCAAAAGTATCATAGATCTTCAAAATTTTAAGGTGACTCTCCGTAGCATTGCTCAATTCCAATGCTTCATCGACAAGTGGCTGTAGCGAATTTTCCAGTAGTGTTACCTTCGTTCTGCAGGAGTCGATTTCCTGCTGGAGCTCCTTGCTTCGCTTCACCTTAGCCATTTTCTGCATAGGAGGCAGCGTCTTAATTTCTGCTCTAACTGCATCTAATTCTTCCTGTCGCAGATTGATGGTTTCTTGTACCTTACCTATATCTGGATGGTCCTGTACGTTCGAACATGCTTCGATACTGTCTTCCAGTAGCTTTGCTGCACTGCCCACAATATCTGATATTTTTGCTACTGAGGCCTGGATGTCCCTGTGGCGCTGTTCTTGGACCTTGGGTGGAGTTTTTGGAGGGATGCGAAGTTGAAGCTCCGCGATCTGATTCTGGTGTTCTGTTTTTAACTTTTCAATTTCACTGCGAGACTGTTGGGCATAGTCTCGCAGCTTGGCAATTATTTGCTCTGGTTCCTCTTCATCTTGTATGTCGAAGTCAGGAAGACTCCGACATGCCTCATCTAGCACTCGCGCTAGTGTAGCTCTTTTCTGTTCAGCCTCTTTCTTCTTTTGCGCCACTTCTTCCATCCTTGCTGCGAGATTCTGGGTTTGCTTCATGGTGTCTTCCAACTGTGTTTGGGAGTAGTGATCTCATGCGTGGATCTCCTTCGTGATGGCTAACTGGAAGAGGTGCAATTCTGTCATAGACAGCTTGGTATAATTGATTCCAACTGTCATACTCATCTGCGGTCGAGAATCTGCATCGGTCAGTATTAGAGCTGCGCTTGACACTTGGCCCCTGTTATCTCTGATTGGCCATTGCCTCATATCATTCTGCATGGATGCTGGGGTACTACTTGTCGCTGTATTAGTCGCTGATTTTGTTGCTAGCTCTTTCAGCTCCGACACTCTGTTTTCTACGCCCGTGAGCGTAGCAAGATGCACCTTCGCGAACTGTGACCACTTTTGAGTTAGTGTTTCAGTAGACCTGTCAAGAGCTTGTTCAAGCTCTTCCAGTGACACAGTGGCTCCTTCGTCTAGATTTTTATCCTTCGACGCTTTTGTCTTTTTGCGGGACTGAGGCTTGTTTACCTCCTCTACCTTTGGCGATTTGCGCTCAGTTGATCGATTAAGATCTGATAGAGTTTTGGCCGAATATTCATTCTCTTCTTCGTGGTCACCATCTCCACCTTGGTCTCTTCCCTCTTGCTGCGAGTCACTTAGGTATTTGCTGTCTTCTAGTGGGTTTTGCTGCTGCGCCTGACTGGTACCTGCGCCTATTTGGGTAACAGGGGGAACTAGAATGGTGGGTTTTTTTCCTGCATCTTTCAACCAGTCAGCCGGCCACTGTTGAACTATGCCCAAGATGTCTGCTTTGGTTACTACATATGGTAACTTAAACCACTGATGTGTTGGATCTACATGGGATTGAATGAAAACATGATGCATGTCGGCACTGAAGTTCGCGGCACCTTCATATTGAGAGAACGGCTCATTGGTAAGTTGTGGTATTCGCAAGATCTCGTAGTGAATACTCATGCCATAAAAGGTGAACACAATGTTCGTCATCTGCTGAGATGTTTTATCCGGTGACATCCAGAGGGATGCGTATCTTACTGCACCCGGCATGCCTAGGGGTGCCTCCACGAACTGAGCTTCAGTGGGTTCTTTCCACCCAATTAGTGCAATAAGTATTAATATCCAGGAATAATGAAAAGGTCTACCTTTTTCTTGCGCATCACGGGCATCTTCCAGGAATTCCCTCACCAGATATGCAAACTAGTTGTAAGTGTACCCCTTAGCGCAATTTATAGCGTTTCTGATAACCGGGGCAGGCACTTCACTGGGCCTACACTTTCGCAGGAGTTTGCATGCTAAAAGCTCAGCGGCGAAGCGGATGTTCTGGTCCTCAATCATGGAAGAGTGGTACCCTCGTTTCCCCTTGGTCAGGCCAAAACGGTCCTTCATGCTCTGCGTGAGCTTCGTATCCTCGTGTTTTGACGAAAATTCAGTGTTCGGATCAGGTCCTGCTATCGGTAAGCCTGTGATTTTATGAATAAGCTCAGCATTGATAGGAATTTTCTTGTCTCCTATCCACAATTGGTCATAATGTACTAATGCTAATAGTTTCTTAACCATGACAGTCACCTATGTGCTGCGCCCAAAATGAGGAACATCAAGCATTTTTAGCAGGCCGGCTGTGGCCAAGCCAGCAGCCCACTGTTGCACTTCCAATAGTGTCGCACCACTGTCTGGGTATCTAACGTGATGCAAGTATTGAGTAGGTGCGAACTGTGGAAACTTGCTATGATCATTTGTGTCATGGTCGACATACTTAAGCCAGTCTATCTTTCCTGCCATGGCTCCAACCAGTTGTACACCTGGTGGCAGCGAGGGTGTGCTTAATGTAAACTGTTTTGTCCGCTGGGGTGGCTGGACGCCTGGCTGAATGGGATGGAGATACGGTGGCCGCAGTGGCTTAATGTGCTCATATTCTTTAGTCGAGACCTGTGCTAAACTAGGAGGGTCCATCTGGTGAGTCCTTGATGTTTTCCCTGATTGCCTGTGTCGGTCTTCGTTCCGCTTAGAACGAACTTCAGGTTTAAACTTTTTCCTGGCGGACCGTGTCTGCATCGGCCGCGGCGGGGCTGGGTGAGCTTCTTCACGGGGAACAGAGATATGTGGGGGGTCGTAATGATTCTGGAGACCCCTCTGTTCAAACTCTCTTACTAGATCCTGAAGCTCTTGCTCGTCTATCATGGGTTCACTCTTAAGTGTCAAGGAAATGCAGAATGCAATTTTTTCCAACTTAGGGATCTTCTTATACACTTTATCAATCAAATCTGTTAGGACGATGCATTTAAGGCACCAATCCGATAAAAATATTTTTCGACCGGTACTAGATTTTCCCTGATCTCATTAGTACATACAATTAAGGTAATTAAAGTGCCCATGCCACCAATTCGGCTGTTTTCCAACGGTTGGATTTTGAGCTTTGCCGTGTTTTTGTGCTCTAGCAAAATCATTGTCTTAGCTTCATCACAACGGGCAGTCTTGGCACAACATTGCTCCGCCGTCTGTCCTGGTAATATCTGCGATAGAACTGCTAGGTTTGGTGCACTAACTTCTTGGTTCCGCTCCTTAGTTTGGTACTCAGTTCTTTCTTTATCATCAACTTCCTTGTCATGGATCAGTCTGACATTTGTATCTAAAATAGGGCAAACTTCGTTAATAGAAAATGTAAGCATAAAAATATCAACAAGATCATCCCAACTTACAGTACCATGTCGAAGCTCGACCTCCGTATACCAGTTTTTTGCTATAGGTTCCAAAGTGTGCACAAACTTATGCACCCATTCCTCATGAGGTACATGTTCCCAAGCTGCATAACATTGCTTCAAATGTTCCTGAGGACTATTCTGGCCATTGAACTTGCTTTGTACCTCTTGAGATTGGTCTATGAATCTGAGGTGTAGAAATTTCTGGCAATCTTCCCAACTGTGAATATACTTCCCGTGGCATTTCCACCATCTCGCTGCCGTAGCTCTTAATGCTGCTTCCAGAGTCTGCATTCTCTGTGATTTTGGCACTTGTTCTGAGAACTACACAATGAATTTTCCTGGATCTATCAACCCATCATATGTAGGCAAGTCTCTGGCCTGTGCACTAAGGCATCTAAGAGATTTGGTAATTCGTGCACACCGATGGCCATGTAGCTCATATAGTCGATTCTGCCAACTCTCTAGACCATCATCTGAGTCAAACATGCAGGAGCTATCACATTGCCAATCCATTACACCTTCAGCATTAGGCTCGACATAATCTTCTTCTTTAGTTGTGATATTATATATGTGGTCCAGAATATCATGATCTTCCTCTCTGACTGGCTCCGTATATATTTCTCCTTGAGAAGGATCCAATGGTAGTATAGCTCTCAATCCCTTCCCTTCAAAAGTCATTTGTCTCTTTTTAAGATTGATAACTGCATCACTATCTATTCCCCACTCAATTCCTAGCAAAGCTGGATAGAGGTTACTGTCATCAATGATCTCAATAACTTCAAAGTCTGCTACAGTGCTGACTCCATCTATATCCACTGGTACCTGAGGAAATCTTCCTAAGGGTACAATCCTCTGCTGATTGGCTAGTCTCAACTGTATAGGTGACCAATCAAGGGTAGGTTTTCCCATTTGTTCCCATGTTTTCTTAGTTAAAATATTGACTTTAGAACCCAGATCTAAAATAATATCTTTCATGCCATACTCTCCTACCTGAGCATGTAGTCTCATCTCTCTTCTAGTTCTTCTAACTCTACTAACAGCTCTTTTGCTATCAGGACTTTGATGAGGTTCACAAGATTGAATAACTTTTTGTAATTCATTTAAGGCATTCTGATTTCTTAACAATTTGATGCAACTCTGTAAAAACGATGACAGAGTACTTACTTGGCCTTGTGAGTCTTCCTGGGATTGTAGTTGCTGATGCTGCTTGTTTGGTGCTGGTAATTCTGAATCAACAAAGTCTTTTCTGGCCTCCAAAAAATTTCTTTTTCTCGTCGAACATCAAATGCTGGAGTCTTCTCTATGGCCTTGCGGACCCAAGCGTCATCAGGCTGCTTCGCCGGACACTGCGCATCTGTCATAGCTCCACTTCTTGTAACCACATTAACAACTGGGATTGGTCGTGGCTCAACAACAATCAACTAGACACTCGAACTAGGTTTACTGTTTCTTTCTTGGATTTTAGCTAGTAACTATGGGCACTGTTGGATGACATGATCGACTGCTCTGTAGTATCGGCATGTCCTGGTTGGGGTTTGACAGTCTCGAGCTAGATGTCCTGCCTGATTGTAGTTATAGAAAATATCTTGACCTCGACCTCCTCTAGGCACACCACGACCACGGCCTCTAAAAATNTGGGTTTTGACAGTCTCGAGCTAGATGTCCTGCCTGATTGTAGTTATAGAAAATATCTTGACCTCGACCTCCTCTAGGCACACCACGACCACGGCCTCTAAAAATTCCTCGACCACCTCGGTAACCATATCCATCATTGCCTTGTGCATCCGGGTAGATCCTATAAGTGTCGTAGGTCCACTCCCTCATAAGGTCGAAGCTCCGACATTCATCTTCATTGTGGCCTACTGACTTACAGAATTTATAGTAAGGATTCTTTAGGACTTGAACACACCTCTGTAACAGATAGCAGTCTTTCGGTCGATGCTGGCTAGTAGTTCGACAAATCTCACAGTACAGAACACTAGGATTCAGCGGGTTTGGTGCGCCAGTATTCAAATAGTTTCTCAGCGCTGGACACTGGTCCTTGTCGTGTCCTTCTGTTCGACAACGTATACACCATACCTCTTCATGGGTGGATTTCCCTTTTTTCATGTCGCGAAGTTCTAAAGCCATCTCCGCGAGCTACGCTTGAATTTGAGCTATGCCAGAATTATCTTCGACAGGTGCGGTTTCAAGCTTTATGGCAATCTCTATGGCCTCTTGCTGATCAGCAACCTTCTGTTGCATGAGTGGAGCTCTAATGTGAGGTAATAATGCTGCAATAAACCACTCCTTATGTTGTGCTGGTCCAATCATGAAGCTAACTTGGTCAAGCAGAAATTTTAATCTCTGATCAAAGTCCCACACAGATTCGCCTCGTTGCTGCTGAATCTCTTTTAACTCAGTGATGCACTACGACTCTGATTTAGGTTTCTTAAATTCTCGGATCAGTGCTGATTTGATGTCAGCCAGGACATGATTCTGCGTGCTATCAAACTTCATAAACCAAGTTAGGGCTCGGTCTCTAAAAGAAGTGATCAGCTGCTCTCATCGAACATCTATGTCCATAATGTTCTTCGCAGCCCACATAGCTCCGCATAGAAACCAGAACTGTTCTGGATCCTCTAACCCAGTTCCTTTAAAAACCGGTAGTTTGATGTCATCATGAACATGGGCCATTGGGGATCTAGGGGGGGAAGAAGGGTTTGAACTAGCTGGGGAAGACTGACCCATGACAGGGATACTCGGGCTAGGGTTACTTTCAGACTGCGACAGGTTCTCAGGGATTATAGGTCTCTGCTGTGGGGTTATCAGAGGGTTTCTAATTAGGGGGGCCTCGGCAGACTCAGAGGCTTCAGAGGCTTCAGAGCTTAAAGGGGTATACTCAGTAGAAGAACCGAGATCTCTCTTATATCTTTTTCCACTTTGCAGGAAACCACTTTGCTCGTCGAAGTCCCAGTCACTTCCAATCATAGGTTAGCAATACTAGATCTAACAATTTGATTCTATAAGCAAGATTCCTTTTTCAACCAATAGTATTTTAATATTCAAACTAAATAGGTTCAAGTACTTACCCCTTGGTCCTTTGAAAATTTGTCGTTTAGCTTCGCTAAAGGAGGTACTTGTGTCGATGGCGAACTCCGTCACAAATGCTTCGAGAGTTCGTGCAGTCCAAAAATCCACGACTTGTGAGATCACGTTGTTCACTCTTTTCAAGATAGCGATTCTTGTGGGGGTCTATGGAGGAAACTAATTTTCTTGGAAGTTTTTCCTCCTTTCTGTTAACCTGGATAATTACTGGTGCAACTCTATCTGTATAGAACCAAAGAAAATTTCATGAACATCAAAAAAGATGTACCTTTGCAAATATTTTTTCGCGCTACGACGGGGATCTTTATTTTCCTGTTCTGCAAACTTGAAATAGGTTGCTTCGATCCAATCACCAATTTCTTGTACAGAGGGTCGCCAAAACATAGCCCTCGAGGTACGACGTAGATCTCTCTTCAACAGATACTGAGTTGTCCTATCAACAGAACCAATTTGTTGGGCTAATAGGGCAGACCCGGGTTTCACCTTTAACTTCAGACCAACAAAAGACCCACAGTGTTGGCCCTTTCGGCAGCAGCCTGCGAACAGGCTACAGTCTCACCCGAAATAGCTATGGGGTGCTGCAGAATCAGGTTTCTGCAAGCAGAAGAGAGAATATTACTGTACTTTTAGCCTTTAACTATTAATAGTCACTTAACACAATGCTTGTATTATCAATTATGCAGCTTCGCGATTAGATAAACAAACAGTTACTTGCGCAGCCCTTATCTGGGAATTCACAGCGAAGCTAGTTATTAACAGCAATCTTACTTTATCAGTTATTTACTTAACAGTGCATAAAATATAATAACAAATCACACAAATGAACTAGAACACCGAATGTCACGTGGTTCATTCCCAGTGTAGGGGTTACATCCACAGAACTGCGCTTTATTTAACTTTTTACAACTAAAATGACAGTTCTGATCTACACACTCAGCTGCAGATCCCTTCAGTCCTCAAAGCCGCGCACACAGTAGCAGGCCTCTACGCACACAGCTGCAGATCTTCCTTTTCACCAAAACCCCTCTGCGCACACAGCTGCAGAGGTCATCCACGCACTCAGCTGGGACTTAACCTTCTTACAAAAACCCTTATACAATCTCTTATCTTTGCATTACATTAGCTTCATAAGATAATAATTCAAGACCTAACCCTATTTCTTTACATAAGTGCCGATTTATATAGCGCACTATTACAAAACCATGGATTTACACCATGGGCGCCCAAAACCCTAACCCTGGATTTAACCCCAGGGTTAATTACAAAAAGGGGGTTCGACCCACCCGCGACACCCCTAAGACTATTTTAGGTTGTAACTCCGCTTACACTTCCTCAAAAACCGTGGAGTTACCAAAACTAAGGACCTTTAGGGTCGGAGCCCCAACAACTAAATATGAAAGCAGCTCATTTTCCGGAGTATTTGGTGATCCACGTAATTCTCACTCTACTAGTGATAGTAGTGAGGATAACCACCATACTAGAAAGATAAAATATAAACCTTATGAGTAAATTTCTGGAGAGTTGAAATTGATCAGGCCACCAAAATTTAATGGAGAAACTGAAAAGGGGGAGGAAGCAGAATCCTGGTTATCCGGGATGAAGAAGTACTTCTAGATTTATAACTATTCTAACGAATTAAAGGCTAGAATGGCTATCTATAATATTTCAGGGAAAGCTGATATATGGTGGCAAGATTTAAAGAGAGTGAAAGGAATAAGAGAGAAAAACATAAATTGGAGTACCTTCAAGAAGTACTTTAAAAAGAAATTTTTATCTGAACAGTACTACGAAGAAAGGGCTAAAGAATTCTATGAGCTAAAACTAGGTACAATGACTATGAAAGATTTGAATAGTAAGTTTTTAAGTCTGCTTAGGTATGTGCCATAACTTGTCAATGAAAAATCGAAGGTACAATGGTTTCTTAGTTGTTTACCTTATCACATAAAGGATAGGATTCAGTATGACAATCCAAAAACTCTGGAAGAAGCTATGAGGAAAGCCAATTTCTGTTATGAATAGAATCGGAAAAAGGAGAGTATGGCCAATTGGAAGGCCAAAAAGAATAATAATTATGATAAAAAAAGAAAGAGTTTGTGCCCAATCAGAATTCTAAAAACAATAAGGTCAGAAAACTTTCTAATATGAAGTTCCAGGGGAATATGAATAATTCATAAAACAATCAGAACAATCAAAAGAGTAAAGAGACTGCTAATAATCACAGTAAATACACAAAGAAATTTGAATGGAAAGAGCTCATAAAGTGTTGGGAGTGTAATGGCCCACATTATGCCTCAGTCTGTCCTAATCGAAAAAAGACTGTCAGTAATATCCATACAATACAGGAGGAGATGACAGTTGGAGATTTAGCAAGGACTATACCCAGGATCAATGCATCTTTGGAGAATCAGCAAGCAAACTATCAAACTTCCATGGTGGAAGTAGAAGGTAAGATAAGCAAAACACGTATAGCTATTTTAATTGATCCAGGAGCTATTTTAAGTTATATTTCACCTAATTTGGTAGAAAAATGTAAACTGCCTATTGAAAATTTTGTAAGTTCTTGGTTGGTTTAGTTAGCTACTAGTGCAAAGAGGAAGCTAACTAGTTTTGTATAGAGTTGTGCAATAATTATGGATCAATTTGAAACTTTTGTAAAGCTTAATGTACTACCTCTAGGTTCATATGACATACTAATCGGTATGGATTGGTTAGAGTAGCATAGGGTGATCTTAAACTGCTATGACAAAACCTTTACTTGCATAAATAATGACGAAAAACCAATAAGTATAAAGGGAATCCCTAGAAAAAAAACTGTAAGGAATATTTCTGCACTGTAGCTTAAGAGAGATGTTAGGAAAGATTGTAAGGCTTATGCAGTAACAGTAACTAATGAGAAAAATTAAACAACATAGATAAATTAAAATTGGAGGATATACCAGTTTTAAAGGAGTATGCAGATGTATTTTCGAAAGAAATTCTGGTACTGCCTCCGAAAAGGGAACTAGATTTTACCATTGAGCTGGTACCGGGTGCAGTACCCACCTCAAAGGCCCCTTATTGGATGAATATTCTATAACTTAATGAACTTAAGTCACAATTAAAAGAACTTGTTGACAAGAAAGACATTCAACCCAATGTGTCTCCTTTGGGGGCACTTGTCATTTTTATTAAGAAAAAGGATGAGACTCTACAACTTTGCATAGATTATCGTCAATTAAATAAGATGACTATTAAAAATAGATACCCATTACCTTGCATAGATGATCTATTTGATCAAATACGTGGATCCACCGTGTTTTCAAAATTTGATTTATGGTCTGGAGATCACCAAGTTAGAAATAAAGATGAAGACATCTTTGAAACAACTTTTAGGACTCAATATGGCCATTACAAGTTTGTCTCCATGCCATTTGGGATTACTAACACTCCAGCCATTTTTATGTCTCTAATGAATAATGTAATGCATAAATATCGGGATAAATTTGTGGTCATGTTTATCGACAACATATTAATTTATTCGAAATCTGAAGAATAACATAAGAAACATTTAAAAATTGTCTTGCAAGAGTTACGAGATCATCAACTCTTTGCAAAGTTTAGTAAATGTGACTTCTTTAAAGATAAAATCCAGTACTTAGGTCATGTGGTGACTAAAGAAGGAATTTCGGTGGATCCTGAAAAGATAAAGGTGATTGAAGATTGGCCAGTTCCTAAAGACGTAACTGATGTTCGATCCTTCATGTGAATTACCGGTTATTACTGGAGGTTCATCGAAGGGTTTTCGAGAATCGCAAATTTGATAACCTCTTTGCAGAAAAAGGGAAAGAAATTTGATTGGAATCAGAAGTGCGAGGATAGTTTTAAAAAGTTAAAAACCTTATTAAATAGCGCACCTATTTTAAGAATAGTTGATCCAAATAAAGATTTTATAGTGTGTACTGACACCTACAATGATGGTTTAGGTGGATTATTGACTCAAGAAGGGCATGTTATTGCTTATGAGTCTAGGAAATTAAAAATTCATGTAAAGAATTATGCAACCTATGACTTGGAATTAGCTGCTATCATACATGCTCTAAAGATGTGGCATCATCATTTAATTGGAAGAAAATTTATTGTAATGACAGATAATAAAGGACTAAAATATCTCTTAGATCAACCTAACTTGAATGCTAGACAAGCTAGGTGGCTAGATTTTCTAAGTGAATATGATTTCAAAATTCAGCACATTAAAGGGAAAGAAAATAAAGTTGCTGATGCATTAAGTAGAAATGCAAAGCTGAAATTTACAGTAGGTATCGGCACTTATACAACAAACCTGGAAGAATAGCTTAAAGCAGGGTTAGAACAAGATGAAATTTACCAAAAAATACAAGTAAAAGCAAAAGAAAATCCAATAGAGAGTCTAAGTACAGGGTACAACTTGAATGAAAAAGGATTTTTACTGTATAAAGACAAAATGTATGTACCTAATGTACCTAAATTTAAGTTATTAATTTTAGAAAAAAACCATAAAACTCCATACTCAAGCCGTTCGGGTTATCCGAAGACTATAACCATGTTAAGAAAAGAATTTTTTGGCCCAACATGAAGACTGAACTAGTAGAATATATCGCTACATGTTTTGAATGTCAGCAGGTAAAAACTGAACATAAACATCCAGCTGGATTACTTCATCCATTGCCCATTCCCAGCTTGAAATGGGAGATAATTAGTCTTGATTTTGTTACTAGACTGCCTAAAAATCAGAACTTAAATGATTCTATCATGGTAGTGGTTGAGAAATTAAGTAAAGAAGCCCATTTTATACCTGTAAAAACTACTTATAAAGATGCAAATATAACTGATATCTTTTTAAAACAAATTTTCTAACTACATGGGATACCGAAAGTTATAATCTCAGATCGAGACCCTAGATTTACAGGTAATTTTTGGAGATCTCTGTTTAAAGGATTAAATACTACACTAAATTTTAGTACCTCATTCCATCCTCAAACCGATGGATAGACTAAAAGAGTAAATCAAGTACTAGAATATTTACTAAGAATGTATGTAAAGGATCAGCCAGGTAAATGGGAAGATTATTTAAACCTAGTTGAATTTGCTTACAATAATAATTATCATGCTTCAACCAGATTCAGTCCTTTCAAAATTTTGTATGGAAGGAAGTGCAACACTCCTATCTCTTGGAGTAATCCAGTGGACAGGCTAGTACCAGGTCCTGAATTATTGAAAGAAATGGAAGAAATTGTAAAGCAAGAACAAGGTAATCTGAAAATTATGCAAGATCGACCAAAAAGTCAAGCAGACCTTAAAAGAACTCCAAAAGAGTTTCATGTAGGTGAACATGTGTTCATCAAGGTGAGACCCAAAAAGCGCTCTTTGAGGTTGGGTATTTGTGCCAAACTAGCACCTTGTTATTGTGGTCCTTTTGAAATACTATCCAAGATTGGACAGGTAGCCTATCAGTTAGCCTTACCACCGAATTTAAAAGTTCACAATGTTTTTCACATTTATGTATTAAAGAAATATGTGCATGATGCTACTCATGTTATTAACTGGAATGATGTATAGGTAGAACCCGAAGGAGATTTTCTAGTGGATCTGGACTATATCCTTGAGCGGAGGGAGATCACGCTTCAGAACTGCACCATTGGTCATGTGAAGGTGCAATGGAAGCACCTTAGTCCAGAGAAAGCCACCTGGGAATTGGAAAGTCATATGTGAGATGCATATCCAATTCTCTTCCAGGGGAATTCTAAGGATGGGGAATAAATAACATCGACGATGATGTTATAATTTAAGGGGGTGTGTATGTCACATGCCCCAATTTTGCAAAACCAATTTTATATTATTTGAGGAACATTATGTTAAATTTTATGCTAAGTTGTAATTGATGACTAGTGGGGTCAAGAATATTTAATGTAAATTCAGAATATTTTATTTATAAATAAATAAATGAGGAGACAACAGCTTAGGAGAGCTGTTAAAAGAGTGTTTAGTGGTCAAATTGGTGTAGGAGACTGGGTGGAAAGCAAACTGACATGTGGTAACATCCTCAAACCACTTCCAACTGTTGCAGATGGCAACCTCCCTATATTTGTGGTCATGATTCCCCAAGAAAGTGGAATCAGAGCAGGTGGCTCAATTAATGAAAACTGACCCAGAAAGACCTAGGCATCTCTATAAAATTTTCCATTGAAGAGAGCTGAGGTGATCATTCTAGAGAAGTGATTATTCAGGCTGAATGAATTTACTTCAGAGAAAATCAACGGAGGGGAATTTGAAAAGTGTTTGAGGGGATAACTACTGAGATTGATCTAGTGCATCTTTTAAGCTGAAGATCATACTGATGAGAGAATATTTTTTTATTGAGGTATTTGAATCAGTCAAGTGAAAGAGGTTTCTACAGTTGCATTCTCCACCCAGTTCTCAGCCAAGAAGACTAGGAACAGGCTCGGGGGTCCTGAGGAAGCATTTTTTGAGTGCTCTCTAGGAGATTGGTAGGGAGAAATGGCCTCCTAAAGCTGTTGTCGTCTTGTCCTCAACAGATTCTATTTTATTTTTATTGTCTTAGTTAAGTGAATCCTAGGTTATCCATTACATGCATGTTAAATGTTTAGGTTTAGAAATGAAAAGAAAATTGTGAAATGTTAGATGTCATAAGAATTATAGACTATAGTAGAAATGGAATGAATATCTATTGACTGAAGTAGATAGAAATTAAATTTCTAAGATGTGTTTTTCCACACTTGGTTTCAGGCCGTACTCTAGCACAGTTAGATTGTTTAAAGTGAATGAAATATTTTTTGTAACGGAATGAGAATAGTAAATATGATTCTGCATCCATATGTAAATCAAAATAGACTTTATATCAATGTTTACAAATACAATGAAAAAACAATATTATAAATGATTACACTTTTTATTTTACTTAAAACTCACACAAATATAAGAAAATGGTAAAAACATTAGTTCTATAACTTAAGTAAACAGACAGGAACAAAAATAAACATTACAGTAAATAAATAACTAACGTTTGAAGAAGTAGGTAAAAGATAATAGAAAGATAGTTTAATATTAATTTAACCGAACCAAAATAAGGATTCTTGATAATCCTTTTATCTTCACTAACTAATAATGTTTTACTGATAATCGAAATTATTCAAGTACAATGAATTAAAAACTAATTACTATTTTATTAACTAAAAACTAAAAGTAAAAATTGTTGGAATAATTTCAATAACCTACAGAGTTAATATCATAAGATTAACTGTAAACCATTTTATTTTTCTATTATTCCATTTCATATAAACAGAGGCAAGAATAGTTAAAGTAGGAATAGAATTTCTTAAGTTGTAGGGTTTGTATTAATTCCTTTATCTAAGTTGTAGAAATTGCAGAACTTCAAATAAATTATAGTTATAGAGTACTATTAAATAAAGTATATATATTATATTAAACAAGATAAACCAAAAAGTATAACCATGAGTGTTATAAAACCTCAAACCAAGTAAGTCTTACAGCCTATATTAATTCAAGGGTCAAAACCCTTTCTAATAAGAACACCAGTTATACAAAGGTCCTTTTCATAAACAATAAACTAGTTTACTTTCTGGACTGGTGATGTAAAAACTTATAAATTTTACATTTTAACTACTCCACAGTCTTCACCTTTAAACTAATTACTTATAAATATTTATTATTAACAGTAAATCATATTACTAACAGATAAAGAAGAAAACCCTTTTTACAGTTTTATCATTTAAAAAGATCGAATAGAACAAACTAGAATAAACGAGACAGGAGTCTTTTAAAAACCCTGAGTACAGGAAAATCCTTATAATCTTAAAACCATAGTATTATATTATCAAGCCATAAGGATGAAATATCTTTTACATAACCAAAAAATACATTCATATCACGGCTTAAGAGCCGTATCTACCCAGTGAACACTGCAATGGTTTTAAAATAAAAACTAGAAAATAACAAAAACTAAACATTTAAACCATTGAAGGAACCGAAGCCATGCTTCCTTCCAACTGTAAACTCCTTCCAAAAACCATTTGCAAGTAGGGAGATGCCATGACAAGACCGAGGCTTACCCATTTGTAGGACATGAAGTTAACCAACCCTGCAGAGGCTTGCCTTCAAATTTGAAGTTGTGACTGTAACCTGCAAGTCCAAGACAAATCGATAGTTAGAAATTTTATTCATTGTAGTAAAAACCTTAGCTATAAATTAATGAAAGGGATGAGCGTAGGGTGAATATTTTTACCTGCAAATAATAGGTTAGAGCCGAGAAGGGAACTGAACCAGTTTGAGTAACTGCACCAAGAAGAAACCAAACCCTCATGCCAATCCTGTGACAGAGGCAGCGAGGTTATTACTCTAATCTCCCTGATGCTGGAGCAAGTCACAAGCAGAGATAGGGTAACACTATTCCAGTTTTTGAACTTCTGACAGAGTCCAAAAACCAATCTCACCATGATCCAATAACTCACAGAAGAAACTAATTTTACAAACTACAAGTCCCTTAACAAACTGGCACAAGAATGCAGCACCATACTACTTACGTTGGAGCCATCAAACAATGAACTAGTAGGCCTCTAATGGCCGTGAAGAACTCCCACATTACAAAGCAAACCATCGAAGGATAATGAAGAGCATAGGTTTTCACTTTGTGTTTTTAAATAAACCAATGCATGGTGGAGACTCATCCACATGCCCATCAAAAAATTTAATCAAAAGTGGGTCGATCCCTATAGTCAACCCTACACTGTCATGTGAAAAACATATCATTGCCAATCATGTATACCATGCAACCAACGATATTGTCTAATGATAATGTTTTCTTTTAATTTAGTTCTTATCTTTGTCATTTTGAAAAGCATTGCATTCGACCATTGTGTAAAAACATATATATCGTGATCAACATTGGAACTTATGCCTTCGATCTTTAGTCTTTTGCACTTCTATTTTCTCTTTATACAAATCCTTGTATTCAATGATTTAAGCAATGTTTTAGGACTAGTTTTATGTAAAGACAAAACAGATTAAGTAATTTATCTATTGTTTAACTTTATGGAGGTAGTTGTTAGGTAGTATTTCTTCCCTAGTATAATTCTTATGATTGCATAAGATAGAAATTGCTATGGTTTAAACCCTTCTTTGGGGTTAATGTTCTTGTCGTTTCTATGAAGAACCAAACTTATAATAAAGCAAACCAATAATTAGATTACACCATGGTAATTACAAGGTAGAAGAATACCTAAGGGTAAAGGTAAAATTACTTAGTAATATTATTAACGATATGGTAATGTAATATTACAATAACACATGTGACATGGTGATAACCTAGAAATTGAAATTTATAGCTTGATGACTAGTAGTGCAAGTAGATGGTTATAACTGTATACAAATAAACAGGTTGATATTCTCCACTGCTAAAGAAGAGTTAAATGTAATCTATTTGTAAACTTTTTCCTTGAAGATCATAGGATTATATTCATGCATTTAAAACAGTACATTGGGTATTAAACATATCAATAGCAATAAAATCATGCTACAGTAAAAGTGTTGCTATGTTAAATTATGAGCCCTATGCTCATCAATAGATTTTGTAAGTGATGAGGCATTATAACAATAGAAAGAAACTTAAACAGAATTCATTCTGGAAAAAGGCACTGATTATGTTAAGGATATTGGTCTTTATGACTAACTTAAAATACCGTCATGGATCCAAAAACAACAAAGGAAGTTACTTTACCTCATCATAACCTTGCTTTCTATTAATCAATTTATGCTCTAGCATTTTATTTTGCTAAAGAAGTACTTCTTGACTTAACGCAAAAATAAACTCCTACTTGTTCAAAAGTTTACCTGCTGAACCTGTAAGAACCAGAACTCCAGCTGAGTTAGCAGTTGCTATGTAAGCCCCGATTTAGAACATAGCTTCTCACCTTCTTGACAAAAGTAAATAATCAATACATCTAGAAGCAAATAAATGCAAGTCATTTCATATAACTTACCAAAATTAAAGTGGTATTAGTTTTTTATGTGTTTGAAGTTAATCACTACATATTGTTAACTGTTTCATTTTCTGCTAACCGCTAGCAATTTTTAAACTGCAACTTCAAACATTTTATATTAATTTAAAATTTTAAAATTTTTGTGTAATTTTGGGGTTATGACATGGATGTTTACTGAATATGTTATATGAATGAATGTTACTGCTGTGATGAATAAGTGAATGATGTGACTTGTTATAAATCCACTAGTTATGCTGATAGATCTGTGATGAATGCTCCAATTCTAATTAACTGTCTCTGAAGTATCTAATGATTATGTTGTTTAGTCATTGATTCCATTCCCTCCCTTCTTACTGCCAGAAATTTGGCTTCGACATCTCTCCCTCGACATCTCAGGTGAGACTTCATCTTCTCTATGGGTGTTGTTGGGTAGGGTCAAACCTATCTGGGCCGGTGCTTAGGGAGTAACATTTGTTGGAGGAAACCCACCAACAAAGCCTCGTCAGTAGTGTTTCCCACTCTATCGACGCCCAAGGAACCATTTGTTGGTGGAAACCCACCAACAAATCCTTGTCAATAGGTGTTCCCACTCTATCGATGCCCAACCAACATGATCTCCCTAAGCACCATCCCAGACTGGTTCGACCTTGCCAGGAAATACCCACGGAGCGGATGAAGTCTCACCCAAGATGTCAAGGGAGAGTTGTCAGAACCAAGATGTCAAGGGAGAGTTGGCAGGGCATCCATGACTAAACATCATAATAATTAGATAATTCAGAGATAGTTAATCAGAATCGCAACATTCATCACAGATCTATCAGTATAACTAGTGGATTGCTAACAGGTCACAACATTCACTTATTCATCACAGCAGTAACATTCATTCATATAAGAGATTCAGTAAACATCCATCGTTGACATCGCAGCACATAAAGACAGGAAATAAATAAGAGACAAGATCAATTTAAGGAAACATATGTCATGTCATATTACTTCTATGCAATAGATACACATCATACAATACTTCTCCATAGTAGAAGACTGATCACAACCCAAGATTCAAGAGCTGGTCGACATAGACAAAGCCAAAAATGCTCAAGAACAAAATGAAGTGACAAGATCACAATTAGATCACAAAAACAGAATGATCGATTGATCTTTCACCTCTATGATGCTACTCTAGGATATGATATATATTTCACAATTGCAATTCTAATTCTATATATAGGCTTGTGCCTTTAAATCCAAAGTCCACTTATAAATAAATTCTAACAAAGTAGTGACCTATATCCACAAAATGTGGTCAAACAGTACAAAATGGTATAATAAATTCCAAAAATGGTTATTCTTTTGCCTATCGTGCTGATTTGCTCCTGTGCGGTGTCGCGTGAGCTTGCGCAGCCTCCGCGGTGTTGCGCAACTCACTTACCCAAACCTCTTCCAACAATTTATCAATTTGGCGCTTCATCTTCTCAAGAATTTCATAGCATTCAAGATTTTGGGAGGGAAACAAATTTTAAAAGGTCCTTAATGAAATAAAAATCTAAATATTATTTGAAGGAAACTAAAATTAATACTAGTAGGTTAGAATCATATTTGTTGTATTATCTTTGGCACAATCTTCAAATATCTGTGAAAACTAAAGAAAGAAACCCTGTTGTTCAAATATTTTAGCCTTATATCCCACCAACTATTCAAGCCCCTCCATCCTTTTAAGCTCCTACTATTATTCCAAATCCACCTAGACAAATGGCTGCTAGGTTTGCTCCATTGGCCTTACCTACTGTACTGCATGACCTTCCTCAAAATTATGCCTAGAAAATTCCCTTCTATGATGGAGATGGAAATTTCACAGCAAGAAAACATGTTGATATATTTGATGATTATGTGTACTTGGAGCTAGTTTATGAATATGATGTTAAGATGAGGTTGTTTGTACTAAGTTTTTCAGGATAGGAAAATAAACGATTTAGAGATTTACCTGCTAGGTCCATTGCCACATTTGAAGCTTTCTAAAGTGCATTCTTATAAATATGGGGTGATAAGACAAGTCCTTTGTAGGTGTTGTATCAATATAATATCCTTAATAAAGGAGGTTTTGAATATTCCCATGAGGTTTCTAGTCGATTTATGAGGGTGTATAACTCTATTCCTACTAATATTAAACCCCTTGTAGGCTCTGCAAAACTCCATTATGTTGATGCCTTTGATGGTGACTTTTCATTATTATTGAGAGAGATAAAATTAGCAAGTCTTCGTGCTATGTTTCAATATTATTTAGAAGTATAAGCTAATATGATGGCAAGAAGAAAAATAAAGCAAAAAGTAGAAACAAGGAAACCTAGAGAAGAAAATGTGACTTCTGATTCTTCTCCTGCTTCTTCTAATGATGTAAAATTTGAGATGATGATGAAAACAACAAATAAGTTGATGGATAGGTTGAATTTGGATAATATACCATTGAACAAAGAACACAGTTAACCTCCAATCAAAAACCAAAACTTTAGAAGGCCCAATCCTCCCCCACCTCCACAAATTAGACAAAGAGATATGAGGAATCCTAGAAATCATGATGATCAACAAATAAGGCCATCTTTTCCTGAGAACTATGTTGCAGATTAAGATGAGGCTGAATATATTGAGGATCATATTCACCATTTTGGTGACTTGGATTCTGAAATATACCTCACAGAGGAAGAACATAGTATGTTTTCCCAAGAGGACGCCAATAATTATCTTGAACAAGAGTCAGATCAGTACCAAAGAGGATATTTGAATGACATATATGATGTCTAGAGGAATATCAAATTGAGAAATAGAGATGTTATTGTAAATAAAGGAATGTTCAATCAAAATCAACCTTCCGGTAGTCAACAAAATATAGAAAAGAGAAGTGAAAAATAGAAAGAACCCATTGTATATAAAGAATCAGAAAGTAAAATAGAGAAAACAAAAGAAGTTAAACAACTAGCACTAGTAGATGTAGAGAAAGTTGTTTCCACTTTTAACTTGCAAACAGAGCTATCAAAACTGAAATTTTCCATTCCTTTCAATGAATTGTTAAGAAACAGGGAATATAGAGACAAGCTAATAGACATGGTCAGGAGTCAAGGAGAAATTCAACCTACTATCCTAGAGGTGGTTGATGATGCTCCTACCATTGTCTTCAATTCAAAAATTGAAAATGTGGATGATGAGGAGGATCCTCCTTGTTATAGCCGATTTTACCACACGTGGTAGATCACATATATATGGCCTTTCATGTTCTTTTGCAGACTCTTTGGACCCCTTGGACTATTTTTGTACCTTTGATGTTTCCAAGATCATCCCTAAAAACACTCATTATTTGTTGTACGTGAATTTTAAACCCTTTCTCGCGTATATACGTGGATATTACCCCTAAACCCGTGTACATCAGGATGTGTACAAAAGGCCAAATGTTTTGGAGTTTTCCTTGATGTGGATCCGAGTCACATGTCTTTTGGCCTTCCATATGCCTCGATATTGCTAGGATTTGACCTTCCATTACCCCATTGAAGTAGTATATAAGGAACCCTTTGGGTACATTTAAGAGGGGAGGAATTTAAGAGAAAGAAAACTATAGTCCATTGTTGTCGTAGCTTGCTTATACTTGAGTCTGCATCCCTTTGTCCCTTGGAGCACTTTGTGTTCTTCCCAATATTTCCTTTTATTGTGAGCTTGCTATCAAGAGATGGAGGATTGATGTGGTGGAGGACTTAGTTTCTCCGGTTCACAGACGTGCCGATAGAGGTTGTTACTCGTGTGATCTCTTATTTATATTAATAGCCAATGATGTGCATTTAAATGAATATTGAATCCATGGATGCTTTTAATTACTTATACATTATTGATTATATATGATAGAGTAGGTATAACACCATTATATAGCATTCTTGTCTTCTTTGTTGTTGTTGAGAGAGAAAATTTCTATCACAAGCGGGATTGGAAAAAGCTCAACGAGGATCTACATCAATCGTCCAGTGTAAGGTATGTTTCGAGATCCTTTAGTGTTAGATGTTTTATTTCTCTTGCATATGGGGAAGGGATTGATTTTTTCAATTCCTTTATTTGTTGTGGTACACCCCAAGCCATAGGAGGTTTTCTCCGTAACAAAATTGGTGACTACGCTGGGGAGGTTCCTAGTAATTTCCTTTGGGGTTTTTTTCAGCATTCAATGTGCTCAAATTGCTCTGATTTCTCTGTTTCTGATTTGGGTCTGGGGGCATGTTTTCCCAGTAGTGTCTTGTAGGAGTAAATTTTGTCTTAGCTTGTCTGTTTTCCTTTTTTTATCTCTTTTTTCTTCCTGTACGTGGGTTTTTCTTTCAAAGTCGTGTGTACATGCGGGTTTTCACTAAATAGTCACGTATATACACATATTTACTAAGAACAGTTGTGTATACCCTAATGTTTCACCTTTTTGGTGAATATTAAGAGTTGCTGGGTGAGTTTGGATGATTGCTGAGTCTTCTTGGATGCTTCTAGAGTCTGTATACATCATTGTTTCTGACCAGAGACACTTTTCTAGTTTAAATTTTTGAAAATGTTCTTGTCATTTCATTTTCTATTTTTTGTTTTGGGATTAGTGCATTAGGTCTCTTTTACCTTGGTGCTTTGCTTTATGGTTGTTTTTTAGTGCTTGTAGAGTTTGAGGGTTGTAGATTTATACTTTTTCTTTTTTATCTCATTTAATTCAAAAATACAAACACATTTTCTTTGTGCATCATTATGCATTGTTTGCATTTTGCATTAGCATGGTACTTGCATTAGGTTTGCTTGGAGAATATTAGTTAGATTTTCATATTATTTGAAGGAAAAATTTTGCACTTCACGTAGTAGCATACTCTGTTCTTCATTTGACACAGTGCATTTGAATTGATTGTTAGGTGTGCATTTTACTTCTTGTTGCATAATAACATCATTAGTTGCATAACCATTTACCCTTTGAGTAATAAGCCAATTAAAATCAATGCATAATAAAATGAATTACACTCTTTTCTTTTTTAGGGTACACCAACACTAGGTTTTAGGGTCTTGGAATTGTTCATTGTAACTCAATTCTCCAAGACCACTAAACAAACCATTCAGGTGTCTGTCCAGGTGAGAGTATGAAATCCTTTATATAATTAGTGTTCTCAGGATCCTCCTCTTACAAGGGAGTTAAGCATGAGGAAGTGTGAGCGGTTATGATTGGGATGACCCCTAGTTGTAACTGAGTAGCATCAGAGATATTTCCAGGATTGTATTCGTATCTGGGGGCTCTTTCGAGAGTTTTGGGCTTTGCTACCCTACTCATATGGTCAATCCTGCCAGTGACTATTCGCCTAAGCATTGATTATATTGAGGTGACCTTATTTTCCTTACCTAGGTTATCGAGGGGGTACTTTGTAGAGGTTATTATGTAGGTGTCTTGGCTCGGTAGGGTCGGACAACACAGTCTCTATATGCATTGAGGCTGAGGGCCACTATAATTGGTTACGAATATCTTCTTGTTGTGTATGGGATTCTCAAGCCTCTCCTAGGTGAGACATACCTACTTCATTCAGGAGCTCGCATATCCTACCCTTGTTTTCTTGCGATTTGGCTTTACATTTTATAGGTGTATGCTCTATGCATGCTAGTTTTCCTAGGGTTTGCGTAGTTAGATTGAGTCTTTTATTTTTTGAGTCATTGTGGATTTAGGTGCGGTACCCCACTATCCTCACTGTTTAGTAGGACTTCCACCTTCCACATATCCTCCTCCTTTGGGAGAGGAAACTAGACAGTCCGGGCGGACTACTTCTCACTTTGATTCACACACCATGGGAGATCATGAGGATGAGATTCTAGAGATGTCCTCTCCACCTCATGAGGTTGGGGAGGAAGATACTACTAGCACATATGATCCATCACACAAACAACCATCATGATTTGGTTATGATCCCTCATTCACAGGTCTCCAGTATTGGTTTCCAGGTGACGAGATTCATTATGAACCCGCAAGCAATAGTCATGTTCGTTATGACATGCCTGATATCACAGCACCCAATCTGGCACATCATGTTGAGTCATAAATTTATCCTAGCACTACACCTGGGGGCACTCCTATTACTTTCCATGTGGAGATATTTGGGGGCACTAGTCACATTACACCTTCCATCCCTACGGTGGAAGCATCCTCACATGTCCGTCGTAGACCTAGTGTTAGTAGTCCAATGCGGATACCACAATCAAGACAAGTGAACATTGGGAACACCACTTACATTCCTTCACATGTCTCTTCATCCTCGAACCCTACTCCTTCGAATGTGTTTTCGATGACCCTTCCTCCCCCTAATTCATGTGGTCCTTCGGGCATGAATATTGCTACTAGTCATGTTCATGCTACAACTGCTTGCATGGTAGTATCTCAGAGTCAAGTACCTCCTATTGTTTTAGGAGGTCGTATCCCTGATTTTGGATCATCTCATGGAGCTCCCCATATCCCTAACTATGGACCTTCTCATGGGACATCCCATGGAATGCCTTATGGAGCTTCTCATGGACAGTCTTATGGATCACAGTATGGACAAAACTATCAACCCTATGGGTACAAGTATTAACAACCCACTTACTCTTCCAATTATGGCTTTGTAGCACCACATAATCAAGGTACCCGACATCATAATGCTTCCATGCAGTCCTATATAGGTCAAATGGGAGGAGGTTATCATGGCCAAGGCCATAGTATTTATAGCAATCAACCTTACATGAACCAAAACTATCAGGGAACGTGGCATAGACCAGATCAACCTAGTCTCCCTTTCCTCATGACATTAAACTTACCTAACTTGTCGAGACTGATGAACGATATAGTATCTCATGACCCAACTTAGTTGGTTGTCCCTAACAAGATTCCTTCAAACATTCCTAAATTCAAGGGTAATGCTGGAGAAGATCCTACTGAGCATGTCACCACTTTTCACCTTTGGTGCTCTTCCAATTCCTTACATGACGATTCAATCCATTTGAGGCTATTTCAATGCACCCTCACAGGGCCTGCGATGAAATGGTATATAGAGTTACAGAGGGGAGCATACATTTTATTTGATGACCTTGCCATGACTTTATTCAATCACTTTCAACTACCCATACGTTATGACGTCGGTACTAAACTCTTATCAACCTTCTGGCAAGATAAAGCCACACACATTTTGGATCACATTCAAGAGTGGCGTAGACATAAGCAGTTGATTAAATCCTTTATACCACCAAAATTTCTCCTTGAATGGTTCCTCAAATCATTGTTACCTTACATCGCAAACGATGTTTCTACATCTGGAGTTCAAAACGAGGAAAAAGCAATATTGAGGGCACAAGACTTGGATTTGATCTACTCTCAATCTGGAATTTTGTATGAGATATACCTAACACTCTGCGATCTAGTTTCAATCCCAAGATCAATCCTAGACCACATGCTGATGGCATTGTGGGTTCTACAAGTACCAAACCTGCGAATTCAATTGTGAAACAGGTGAGAAAATTGTCAATTAACCAGTCCGCATCGAGACAATCCACGGCTTTGTCTCAACCTACCCAATCGACGAGTGTACCTTTTGTGCAATTGTCGGACCCAAAGGGAAACCAGCAACCTGGAAGGAATAATAAAAAAGGGAAAAATAATTGTAAGGGTGGGAATAAGAACAAAAATTCTAATAATAATGACAAGAACGCTCGTAATGCTGGGGGGAACAATCAAACTAAATGTAAGGTTCAAGTTTCCTTGTAAGTTATGTAAGGATGGCCACCTCACTTACTTGTGCCCTTGTATGGAATATGCCTCAAGGTTCATAGCATAGGGCCCAGCTGTGTTTACGAATCCTTTACCCAACAATCAAAATATGAACTCGAGGACCATTGATCCTAATTGTGCATTGGTTGGAAATAAAAATACTCCAGAAGCCAATAGTGTTCATGGATGGATCAACATGATGAGTGTTGCTAAGGTTGTGACTCCTATGAAATATTATGGTTCATCACAACTGGACCTTGGGAAAGAACCCTCTCCACTCGAGAACCCTTTGCGTATTGAAAAACCTACAAATAAACCTAAAGCTCCACCTCGCATTCCTAAGGGAGTCCTAAAGCATTCAGGGAACAATCCTAATGCTCGAGCAGCCCATAACTATTCAGTTGTCAAGGATTTGGGCTAGACTCCTTGTGCGATGTCTATGCTTGAAGTGCTTCATACTTCTCCTCCACAGAGGATGGCTTTGTTGTCTGCTCTTGGGGTTAGTGACGATAGCTCTTCTTCCATTATCAATTTTGAAACCATGGGAGTACAGCCTCACTTTCCTTACTACGTGTCTCTTTTGAATCATGTAGAGTGTCTTAATAAGACCGTTAAATGCATTGTCATTGATGAAGGTGCTGTTGCTTCTATGGTGTCTTTGTCATGTTGGAAGGGCTTAGGTTCTCCCAAGTTATCTCAATCCACTACCATGTTGACAAATTTCGATGATAGATCATTTCGGCCGCATGAAATTATTCCTTCTCTAAAAGTCCAATTGGGAGGGAAGACCATTGTGATCAAGGTCGCGGTCGTTGATGTGCCCCTTGACTACAATATTTTACTTGGTCGGAATTGGATGTATAGTATGCAAGCTGTAGCTTCCTCCATCTTTTGAGTGATATGATTTCCGTTTAATGGGAAGATTGTTACAATTGATCAATATCATTCCAAAATCTGTGTGTCAATGCATCATCGAGAGCTTCTATCCTGATTATCGATCACTCTCATCTGGCAACTGGGAGTGTGGGCATGGGTATGTATCCTTCTCTTATGGGAACCTTTAGTTGTCCTACACCCATGCTTATGATTGGGTCTAATTTCATTGGGGCTTCGTCCTCATTGAATTCGGTGTCTTTTTGCACTACCCATATGGAGGACCCTTGGATCCTTCCTTCACCAAGTTCTTCGGTTGGACCTATTGAAACGGGCGTGTTGTTTCCTGCAACGATGATAGCATATCAAGAGAATCTTGATAAATTTGTAGAGCCTAGTCCTTCCTCTTCTCAAATGAAGGAGGAGGACCCATATGTGTTGCCTGCATGGGAAGTTGATTCATATTACACACATTATTTCCTTGATGATGTTTTATGTTAGATGAAGCCATTATTGAGGCCATGTCTGGGGTTGATCCACCTTGGGAAGAGTTTCATCATCGATCATATTTTCTTCCTAAGCTTGACCGTGTGGAATGTGATAACTTGAGGGATACTCTTAGTGAGAATATTGGTAGACCCATGGTTCCATTAGCTCTCTTGGTCAGATGGCTGATTGGAAGATGGAAAATTTATCACCAACTATTCCTATCAATATTTCTTGCGGTCCTAGAAAGGTTGAGAATGTCTACATTGGGGTGTATTGTTCCTCTGATGAGATCAAGGAGTATACCACATTGTTTAAATATTTTCATGAAATCTTTGTGTGGTCATATGAGGAGATTCCAGGTATCGACCCTCATATTGTCGAACATGAGATCAAAACCTATCCGGATGGGAAGCCGGTTCGACAACGTTTGCGTGCAGTGAATCCTAGAAAAGCACCAGCCCTTAAGTCTGAGATAGAAAAGATTTTGAAAGTTGGTTTTATCTATCCCATTCCCTTGACGAAGTGGGTTTCAAATCTCATTATGGTAGATAAGAAGAAGGGAGCGATTCGTATATGCACTGATTTCCATGACTTAAATCGCACATGTCCTAAGGATAATTTCCCCACACCATTTATTGATCATATTTTGGATGAGTGTGTCAGGAGTGAGGTATTTTCCTTTATGGATTGTTTTTTCGGATATAATCAGATTCAAATTAAGCCCAAGGATCAACATAACACCGTATTTATTTGTCCTTGGGGTACTTTTTCATATCGAAAGATGCCTTTTGGCCTTAAAAATGCCAGAGCTACATTTCAGCAGGCTATGACCTTAATTTTTCACTATCTCAAAATGATTATCGAAGTGTATTTGGATGATCTTGCTGCTCACTCTTGTCTGATGGTGTGTCATCCATATCATTTGAGATTAGTATTCGAAAGATGCCATCATTACCAGGTTTGTTTAAATCCTCACATGTGCATCTTTTGCATGACTGTTGGTCGCTTTCTAGGATTCATCATGTTCAAGGAGGGTATAAGAGTTGATCCCTTAAAGGTTGAGGAAATACTTCAATTTTCTCCCCCGCATAATATTAGACATCTTCTTTGTTTGCAAGGCATGGAAAACTTGCAGAAATTTGTGGTTAATTTTCCAATTTGACTAAAGGATTTATGCGTATTTTAAAGAAGGACACTCTCTTTTACTGGGATGAGTGATCCTAGGAGTCCTTTGATGCTCTTAAGTGAGCCTTAGTAATGGCCCCCATGTTTAGTCTGCCTGACTATAGCCATGATTTCTTGATTTATGTGGCCCCGTCCATGGAGACGGTTAGTATGGTTTTGGTTCAGGAGGATGAGGAGCTCGATGAGCATGTCATATATTATTTGAGCTGGAACCTTATTGATGCAAAAATCCATTATTCCCATGTGGAGAAGCTTTCCTTAGCCACCGTTCATGCAATCAAACGTTTGAGGCATTGCATTCTTCTTCGCCAAACTTTGGTTATAGCTCATATCAATTCATTTCAGTTCATCCTCACTAGAAGGATGATAAGGGGAAAATACAATAAATGGATTGTCATTTTGCAAGAGTTTGATCTCAAGTTCGTTTCAGCAAAATCGAAGAAAACTTTGATCTTTGTGGAGATCATATCTGGTTTTCCAAGTTTGGAGGAGGAAGAAGTTTATGAGGATACGTTTGTCAATGAGCATACTTTCCTTATGTCAACTTTGGACCCATCATTACAGGGATATCATTTTATATTTGCAGGCATTGAAGGTCCCTACTCACCTTTTACAGGATGAGTGATGACGATTATGTCATGTAGATAAGAACTACCTTATAGTGGATAACACTTTGTACCGTTGTGGGGTAGATTCCATTCTGCATCGTTGTTTAAACCATGATGAGGCTGAGGTTGTGCTAAATTATTAGCATGGAGGGGCATGTGGTGGTCATTTATCTGGGCTTTCTACTGCCCAAAAAATCTTGAGAGCAGGATATTTTTGGCCTTCCATATTCAAATATTGCATTAATGTGTTCAAGAAGTGCCACCCTTACCAGGTGTTTGCATGCAATATGCACTCGCATCCAGCCCCGTTACATCCTATTGTCACCGTCGGTCCCTTCACCAAGTGAGAGCTTGAATTTATGGATTGAAACCCAGCTTTGGTTGGGGGGCATCATCACATTATAGTGGTTGTTGATTATTTACTGAAATGGGAAGAAGCCATGCCTACAATTAAATCTAACAGTGAGACAGCCATGCATTTCATGTTCAACTAGATTATCACCCAGTTTGGTATTCCGAAAGAGCTTGTCAAGTAAACATGGTAAGCACTTTCAAAATAAAATGATGGAAGAGTTGGCTTCCAAGTTAGGGTATAATAAAGAACATTCATCTTCTTATTACCCTTAGGTGAATGGACAGGTTGAAGCAGTGAATAAATCACTTAAGTCCATTCTCCAGCGAACCATCACACAAAGCAAGACCAATTGGCATATTATGTTGTATCTTGCTTTGTGGGCCTATAGAACCATGGTTAATACTGCCACCATTTTCTATCCATATCATCTTGTACATGGGCTGGAGTTAGTTTTATCGATTGAATGCAAAATCCCTTCTCTGAAGCTAGTTGTAGAGCTTTTACTGGACAATTCTACATTGGAAGAACATTTGGTCCACTTAGAACAGCTTGATGAGTAGCTCCTAGATTCCTTAGTGGCTCTAGAGGTTAACAAACATCACGTCAAGGTCCAGTATGATAAGTCTGTCTATCCAAGGAGGTTTAATGAAGGTGACTTGGTCCTTTTTGTGGGATCAATCTAAGGAACCCTTGGGGGCAGGGAAATTTAATCCCATGTGTCATGGTCCTTACGTGGTTAAACGGGTCTTAGAGAAGGCGCTTATGAGCTGGTTGATTATGAAGGGATAGCTTTGGCAGAGCCTAGAAATGGGCTCTATCTCAAAAAATACTATGCATGATCTTTAGCCAGGGATGACTGTTGTATATGATTGTACAGTTTTTGAATTGCATAGTTAGGATTTCTTATGGTGATCGGGTTTGTTGATTAGCTTTCATTTCTTATGGCATATTTCAATGCAATCTTCCATTTACATAAGATTCATCGATGGTGCTAGCTTCCACACTCAAAACTCAGCTTCGACTACTTGGGTGATTTATGCTCCTACGGTTCAAGTATTGTCTTCAGGAGGCGTATGTTTATGGCCTTCTTAGAACAATGTTGCTGAATATAGTGATGTTATTGAGTTATTACGTGATGTCATTTCACATGGTGTTCATTCTCTTGAGGTACGTCTTGGTTCACATTTAGTGGTTTCACAGCTTAATGGCTTGTATCGTATTAGGGGTTCGACATTATTACGAAGATTCTTACATGTGAGATTGATAGAATGAAAATTTGAGAATATCACATACATTCATGTTCCAAGATTTTTTAATCAAGTTGCCGACTCATATGCTAACTATGTGTTAGATTGGTATTTGTTTCATAGACCATAAGAATATCATAAACATACATTTTACACATGTAAATATAAATAAAATCGATCATCATAAAAGTTTTTCATTAATATAAAAAAGTGACATCATAATACATAAGTGTCATATACAAAATTGGAGCTTCCAAGCCACCAAAATATAATACACAGTCATACAAAAATGAATACACTCAGGTCTGTAAGCCTGAGGAGGAGGGGGGTTCTAACCATGATATAACACTACGGCTCTAGCTAGCCATCAAAAGAGTCGAACCCATGCTCATGGTACACCAACCACTTGACGCTACATGGCCTTGGGCAAGTCCTTGACTTGCGCCATGGGTACCCTGTGTGTCAAGCATACGAAGTTCATGTGAATGCTTTGGAGCATTCGCTCCGCATCCGCACCCAAGATATCGTCTCCTCTTCCCCTCTGTCGATGACAAGGGAATCCTTTTGTCCACCATGGTCCTACATCTGCATACACATGATAGATTGTCACTATGTGTCATCACACAAAAAATATGTCTTTTGAGTCAATATATAAAAAAACACAAAAAAATTGAATAATTCAAAAACTTTAAAAGTGGGTTTAGGCTTCATTACCTATGTTGACATAAGCTTCTCCTGGTGGTAGCAACATATCCGTATCTCCACAAAAGTCTATCCCTGCATAAGGGTAGTCATCTATGGTGATGATTTGTCTTTGCCACCATGGAAAGAAGTTTGATGGGTAGGGGTCAGCCACCCTACCTTCACCCAGTCTATGCATAACATTTTCCCAATGTCGTTGGGATAGATCTCGAACTCCATGTGGAACAATGTCCACTCTAGGGCTTAGCCCTGGTACCCTCTCAAAGAAGAACGTGCTCAGTATGCTTCCAAACCCAAAGTTCTGCACCCTACCCATCTTGTAGTCACCATGATGTTGTTTCATGTTGGTCAACACCGTCATGCTCCAGTCATACACTGTAGGTTTCATACACTCCATCGCATAGAACATCATTGGATGCGAGGCCCGGTGGAGTGAAGCTAGTCCCACAATATTTCCTAATGGCAATAGTATGGCCTTCAGTCTCAGAATCTGTATAGAGTTCGTCAGTATTTGACTCCCAACCTTTTCTATCTTCAGAAAGCAGCACACAACTATGTACTCATCAATATTCAACTTGCCTCCTGGCCCACGAGATCGGAGATTCACCATCTCTCCTCGTTGGGACAAACCAGTGATAAAGTATATGTCCTCAACCTCAATGCTGGGCGACATCCCATCAATCTAAAATGTCTTAGATCTTGGATCCCAATAATCCACAAGCAGTTGGAGTAGTCTTGGTTTGTCCCTCAGGCTGCCAAGACACCAAAACTTGTATAGAGCACATGCCCATAATGCTTGTTAGGCCATAAGATCACTTTGCACGGCCTCCTCCACATCACCATGCTCTCTTTCCCTCCACTCTAACACCACCCTGCACAAAAATCCAAAGTTTTTATCAGTTATTTCCTTTGAAAACCTTGTTTGCGTCCCTATACACAACTATCCTCAAAAAAACCGCGTATGTAAGCAGGTTTGGGTGCCTTTTCCATGTATGGTGAGCCCTATACGCAAAAACATAACCTCAATTTTTGCATGGGCCGCAACGCATAATTTTGGATGGCTTAAAAAATTAATTGGACCATGAAAATTCAAAAAAATTGTATGAAATATGAAGACGAGGGCATGAGAATCTACCTGGATCAAACATGGAGAGATTCCACTAGATGATGCTCCCAGAATTCTCTTCAGAAGTTTTGATCTCATATACACTATGTTGGGTAAAAATTTCAAATGATATGAAAATTTTTAAATTTTTCATATTTATAGAAAATTTTTGAAATTTTTACCCACTTTCTATAGCTTTTGACTATTTTGGACCGTTTGAACTAATTTGACGATGTAGGAGTCCATTTTGAGTGTGGTTTGACTGTGGCTTTGATCCGTTCATACCTACTATGGGTATGATGTCTAAATTGGCATATAGTTTAGGTTTTACATTCATTTTCATTTTGCATGACCTTATGACCATTTCATTTTAACCTTAGGTACAAACCCATTCCATATTCTCATGAAACCTCCTTTATGCTTTTAGAAGTGACATGTTGTGAATGGTAGAGCTTTACCATACATGGGTACCCTAGTTAGATCATGTTTTGCATTTGGTTCCCATGCCAACATTTTTCCTTTAGGGTGCGGGAGTCCTTTGTATAGTACCACCATGACTTTGAACAAGAGCTTCATACTCCTCTTGACCTTTATGCTGGCCTTTTCCCTAGGACTCCCTTGTATATGTCAAGTTGTAATTGCATTATCATGAGTTTTTCTTTCCTTATTGAGCCTTATGTCAGCTTCTTCGACTTTGATTATCAGCCACATAGCCCAATCTTGTCTCATGTCTAGCCAAGCAGAGTCATTTTATATATCTTTTGAAGCTTGATTCCTGATTTTTTACTAGGAGGGGACTTTCCCCCGAGTGTCATTATCCTACACATGTTCCCTTGCATTGAGCATAGGTATGTTCCACTGCTTGGAACTAGTTTGTTTTCCCCTTGACACTCATATCCTCCTAGATTTGTAACTATAAAGAAGTTTTACTCTTTTTCAAGCTTTTCAAAATATCTGAAAAAGTCCAAAAACAAAAAAAAATTGAAAAACAAAAAATCCAAACAGGAAAAGATGTTATCTTTGGTAGCAGTCGAGTCATGTCGCCTTCGAACAGAGCATTGTATATCACATCCGTTGGTTGGGTTAGTAGTTTGAATTTAGGAGTTGTACTCATATCTCTGAGTTTACCTCCACCAATTGGTTAAGCTTCCAATCCCTATGGAGCCTCTATCAATGCCTCATGTGTTGCATAGATGTACCAGTTTTGTATATTGAGTCTATGATGTCTACATTCAGTCACCATTCACCTTTATGCTCTTGTTCAAAGGAATTTGAAACTTGAGTCAGCCATTCCTCAGTTGTCTTGACTTTGCATGTCGGCCATTCCTGGTACTAGTACTGGTTCATGCACATCTTGTTCGATTCCTTCCACATTATACAATGTTGCTGAGTACCTCATTTTGGTTGGTGGGGGATGCCTTAATTCCCTCCTTCCAGTAGATTCCATCCCATTGACTTCAGATCATTTATTCTGGGATAGGCGTCTAGAGTCATTTGAGTGCCTTGAGAATTACAGTCATTAATGGTAGGTTCTCTCGTCATCAACAGTTTTGGGAATACATCAATGTCCCCTAATTGATGGATTCTTTCAATTGTTTGACCTCAACACATTTATTTGCACTTGTTAGATTGCACTCTAGTACCTTGATTACCATTTTCATTATCGGTGGGTGATCTTGCATCTGTTAATGGTATACATCAATGACCGGTAATCAGACGATGGACTACTATGTTCAACTTCGACACATTTATTCACATAGAAGGACATGTACTCATACTGGTTTGTGTAGAAGACTTTCCAAATTGGTGGCATTTCTTATATGCTACCTCCTTGATCGTGCCAGTGTTCATGATATTTCAGCTCTTGTGACTTGATTCCAGTGTATATCATATATCTTCAGCCATTATGGAGATCTTGATCCATGGTATATCTTCATCTTTCATGGAGATCTTGGTCCTTTGTATATATTCATCATGAAGATTCTAATCTATTGTATATTGTGCATGGCGATGACCACACATGTCACAGTTTATATATCATGCCTACTCATGGCCATTGTACTCTTATGTATCCGGGACTGCTATATGTATTTACAGTCATGTGCAAAGTTTCATTATTGTATTATACTGTTTGATGGCTGGTTCTTCCACTTGGTTCTTCATCACTCCACTTCTGCGATGGACTTATAATGTATTTTGGTCATCGTATTACCCCTTTGAATTCACACATTAGGGGGCATTTGTTATAGATAATTTTACCACACATGGTAGATCACATATATATGGACTTCCCTGTCCCTCTACAGACTCTTTGGACCCCATGGACTATTTTTGTACCTTTGATGTTTCCAAGATCATACCTAAAAACACTCATTATTTGTTGTATGTGACTTTTAAACCATTTCTCGCGTATATATGTGGATAGTACCCCTGAACCCACGTACATCAGGATATGTACAAAAGGCCAAATGTTTTGGAGTTTTCCTTGATGTGGATCCGAGTCACTTGTCTCTTCACCTTCTATATGCCTCGATATCACTTGGATTTGACCTTCCATTACCCCATTGAAGCACTATATAAGGAACCCTTTGGATACATTGAAGAGGGGAGGAATTGAAGAGAAATAAAACTATAGTCCATTGTTGCCGTAGCTTGCTTATACTCAAGTTTGCATCCCTTTGTCCCTGAGAGCACTTTTGTATTTCCCAAGCTTGCCTTTTGTTGTGAGCTTGCTATTGAGATATGGAGGATTGAGGTGGTGGAGGCCCAATTGGAGGACTCAGTTTCTCTAGTTCATAGACATTCCAACAGAGGTTGTCACTCGTGTAATCTCTGATTTATATTAATAGAAATATATTTTCCTGTCCAATGATGTCAATTTAAATGAATATTGAATCCATGGATGCTTTTAATTTCTTATACATTATTGATTATATATGCTATAGTAGGTATAACACCATTATATAGCATGCTTGTCTCGTTTGTTGTTGTTGAGAGAGCAAATTGCTAACAAAAGCGGGATTGGAAAAATCTCAATGGGGATCTACATCAACCGTCCGAAATAAGGTATGTTTTGATATCCTTTAGTGTTAGATGTTTTATTTCTCTTGCATATGGGGAAGGGATTGATTTTTGCGGTTTCTCTATCTTTTGTGGTACACCCCAAGCCATAGGAAGTTTTCTCCGTAACACTCATTTTTACCTAAGTTTATATGTACATGATATGATTGTTCACAATGCTATGAGAGATTCAGGTGCCTCTCATAATTTAACTCCCAAGGGAGTGGTAGAAATTTTGGGACTGGAAGTTACTAGACCATATAAATATTTGTATTCCTTTGATTCCAGGAAGGTGAAGTGTCCTAGACTAATTAAGGATATGGTGGTAACTTTGATAAAAATTCCATTTAAGACTGTGGTAATGGATGTTGTTGTAGCAAACATTCCTCCTAAATTTGGTGTATTCTTTTCAAGGTATTGAACCTCTAAATTGAAAGGAATTTTGCGGATGGATATGTCTTATGCTACCATTCCTATGGATGGTGGGAATACAAGTCTATACAGTGATAAAAGATCACCTTATATAGTTAGCAACCAAGACAAAGTAGATAATAATTCTATCTATGTTGTTGATATTGACTTGGGATCTTCCATTTTCTTTAATGATAGTTCTCCATATGACCCTAAAATTCCTGTACCCATTGAAGTTAAGGAGGATAAAGAGTCTGCAAAGATACAATAAGATTTCAAAAGGAAACATAAGGAAGAGGGTCTTTGGACCATTTATTTTGATGGATCTGTGGCTAAATTTTGTGTTGGTGCTGGTGTGTACATTATCTCCCATATCAGGGATTTGAAGGCTCTGTCATATAAGTTAAATTTTGAATGTACCAATAATGTGGTATAGTATGAATCTATATTACTAGTATTGCATGCATTGAAAGATTTGGGAGCAAAGAGGGTGCAAGTAATGGGAGATTCAAAGCTTGTAATAAACCAGGTGAATGACAGTTATTAGACCAAACATCCTATAATAATGGCTTATAGGAATAATTTATGGGATATGTTTGGTAACTGTTTTATAGAGCATAAAATCAGAGTGATTCCTAGATATGAAAACATAGTATTTGACTCCTTGGTTATTGTTGCTGGTAAATTTAAAAATCCCACTGCTAACCAAAGAAAGTATAAAGTCGATATTGTGAATAGACCCCCCATCCTAGATAATTCCAAATACTAGAAAGTATTTGAAGATGATATGCAGATAAAAGGATTTTTAGACCTGTATGGTGAGTTTGTGAATACTCAGATAGATAATGAAAATGACAATTGTGAAAACTTCCAAGATGCTAAAGAGAGTGAAGAAGAAATTGATGAAAAAAAATTTAAAAAACTCACTAAGGGTGGGGGGGGGAGAGATATAACTCAGTTGAAGAGTAATCATATCCCCAGAGGCTTAATGTACCTAGATAATATTTTTGATCAAAATGATGTTGCTATAGATCCAAAGATGAAGCCTACTGATGATGCTATTGAAGAGAAAAATATAGGAACTGAATAAAATCCAAGGATCATCGGACTGTCAACAAACCTGTATGTCAGAGAAAAAGAAGACTATGTCAAATTGATGAAAAGATACACTGATGTAGTTTCCTGGATTTATGAAGACATTAAAGAGTATGATACTTCTATCATCCAACATACAATCCCAATAAAACCTGGTGAGAAACCTTTCATACATAAATTGAGAAGAGTTAATCCAATGTTGTTTCCTATTATTGAAAAAGAAATTAAAACAATATTCAATGCGAAGATTATAGTGACTCTAGGATTTTCCAAATGGGTGGTAAATTTGGTTTTTGTTAGGTGAAATAATGGGGAAATCAGGCTTTGGATAGATTTCAAAAATCTTAACAAAGTCTCTTTGAAGGATAGTTACCCTTTTCCAAAAATGGAACATATTTTGCACAAAGTGGTGGGATCTAAAAGGATCTCAACTATGGATGGTTTTTTAGGATACAATCAAATCAAGGTGTTTCCCGAGGATAAAGAAAATATTGCATTTACTACACCATGGGGTGCATTTATGTATGCAAAAATTCCTTTTTCTTTAAGGAATGCAGGGGCCACTTTCCCGTGTTCCATGGAAATTTATTTTGTGGAGGAAAAGGATAAAATTGTTGTTGTCTACATGGATGACATCACTGTGTACTCAATATCTGACAGAGAGCATATCAAACATTTGGAGAAATTTTTCCTGAAGTGTAAAAAGTATGGAATATCATTAAACCCCAGAAAATCAAATTTTGCATTGGAGGAAGGGAAATTTCTAGGGCACATTATTTCAAAGGATGGTATAAAGATTGATCCAAAGAGAATTAGTGCAATCCTGAAAGTTGAGGATCCAAGAAGTAAAAAGGAAGTGCAATCATTCATTGGATAGGTAAACGTTTTGAGAAGGTTTATTCCCAGTTTTGCTGAGATTTTAATCAACATCACTAATATGTTGAAGAAGGACCATGAGATAAAGTGGACAATAGATGCAAGGAGATGTTTCAAAGACATTAAAGAGGCTATCACAGAAGCACCAGTTCTGGTAAGTCCATATTTTAGCAAAGATTTTATGATCTTTTCTTATGCTTTTTATCACACTATTGCTGGAGTATTGTTACAGAGGAATGATGAAAATGCTGAGAAGCCTATAGCCTTCTTTAGTAAAGTGTTAAGATATGTATAGTTGAAGTATGATATTATGTAAAAACAAGAATATTCCATTATTAAGTATTTGAATGATTTTAGAGTTTATGTTCTTCATTCACATGTCATTGCTTATGTTCCTAAATGTGAAGGGCATGCTCACACAGACAGATTGAGAGGGGCAAAGAGAAAAATGTATTGTTGTGTTACTAGAATATGACATTGAAATTAAGCCCACCAAGCTGATCAAAGGACAAGGACTTGCAAAGATGATGAAAAATTCCAACTATAAATCCTTGCAGCTAAATTTTCTAACCATACATTCAAATTAGCTTGACACAGAGGTGTAGGTAATGCCATATTTCTATGTATCTCCATGGTATTTTGATATTCTGTATGTGTTGCAAAATTTACAGACTCCTATAGGGTTAAGCAAAACCAGAGAAAGGTCAGTGAAGTTGAAATCTACCAAGTTTTTCATTCTAAACCAATACCTTTACTGGAAAGATCTTAGTGGAATTTTACTCAATTGCCTCTTGGAGAATGAAGCTAAAAAGACTATGAAGGAATTTCACAAGCGAGAATGTGGTGGACATCATTGATGGAAGGTGACAGTAAAAAATATTCTGAGAGCTGGTTTTTACTGGCCCTCAATGTTTTCAGATGTTTACAAGGAGACTATTACATGGCACCAATGCCAGATCTTTGATGGTAAGAGGAAAGTGGTCCCACTCCCTATCAATCCAATATCAGTAGAAGCACCTTTTCTGCAGTGGGAACTGGATTTTATTGGGAGAGATAAATCCTAATTATTCAGGACAATATAGATGGATATTAAAAGAAACTAAATATTTCACTAAGTGGATTGAAGCAATCCCTACAAGAAGGGCCACAAAACAGGAATTATGGGTTTTCTGGAAGAGAATACATTGGCTAGATTTGGTTGTCTCAAAAGGATCGTGACAAACAATGCTCATACTTTTAAATCTAAAAAAATGATAAGTTTATGTCACAAGTATCATATTAATATCAATCATTCTATTGCGTCCTACCCACATGGTAATGGATGGGTTGAGTCTTCAAACAAAATCCTAGTGAGAATCATTAAGAAGTTGTTGGAGGATAACAAAAGGGATTGGCATATAAAGATGAAATATGCTTTGTGGCCTAACAGAATTAGCACAAAAAGAGAAATTGGGATGTCTCCATTCCAATTAGTGTATGGAGTTGAGGTGATTTTTCCAGCATCTTTGGGGGTGCCATTCATGAAATTATTGTAGGAACAGCAGGATGAACCAAATCATGTGCGAAGAAGAATAAATCAGATCATAGAATTGAATGAGTTGAGGGACAAATCCTATGGTAAAGTGAAGGTACATCAAGAAAATATGAAGAAAACTTTTGATAAGAACGTAAAGGAAGAATAATTCCAAATTAATGACCTGGTTTTGAAGTGTGATGCTCCTAGGGAAGATAAACATGGGAAGTTTGATCACATGTGGGTATCTCCTTATGTCATTGCAGCATACATGGGTGAGAATGTATTTATTCTACAACATCAGGATGGGTCTCAACTAAAAGGAGGTCCGGTCAATGGGAGGTTTCTAAAAAATTACTTATCCTGAAGGAGGAGGTGATTTCTATATCATAGTTGTATATATTTCTTTTCCTTTTGTTTACAGTACAAATGGTGAGCCAAAGGATTTGAAGATGAAAGAGAAGGCCCTAATATCTAGGAGGCACGCCCATGTTTCTATGTTTCTTTTATTTTACTTACAAAAAAATTAAAAAAAAGAAGTTTTGAAGTCTAGAATGTTGGGAACAACCCAATGGATTTGACACCTGGTCTATGGGGGTTGTTATCACCATTTTTTAGCTAAACAATTGATAAGAAATTTGGAATGTAAATGATGAATAAGGTGTGTAAATTTTCATATCATAGAACCTTAAAAAATTGTTGATGAAGGTCTGCAGGCGTTTCAAGGGAAATTTCTAGATTAAGAATGCCAAAATACATAAGAAATTCTGATTTTTTACTTTGAAAATGCATATGAATGAAAAAATCCAATCTTAGTTGAAGGATAACATATCATGGATGGCTGGAATGAGCAACACACAAGATCAAAGGACAAAATCATTCCCACCAAGGAAAAATCGTGAGTGGAAAGGAGAAAAGGGCGAGTTTCGATTGTGGAAAGTGATAAATCCGACTTCTTCCTCCCGCAGTCTGGGGTCAGATGGCTTAGCACTTTTCCACCCAATATCAATGGTCCATAAAGAATGTGGAATTGAAAAAGGTAGAGAGTTTGGTTATGAAAGTTGGAATCCCTACTTCTACTCTCCACAATCCAAGATCTATGGCTTAGAATGCTTCCACCGAAGATCAACGATTCAGAAAGATGAAAGAAGAAAGGTCAAAGTTGAACTTCGAAGAATTTATAATCCCAATTATCGACTTTCGTACTCCGAGATCCAATGGTCTAGAGTGCTTCCGCTAAATATCGACAACGTGGAAATAAATTGGTGGAAGTGGAAAGGTAAAAACCAAGGTCCGAGGAAATTGAAAGTATGTTTTTCGCATTCCATTCTCCGCGAAAGGCGAAAGAAAAAGTGTGGAAGAAGAAATGCGGAGGTGGAAGAAGAGAGGTTTGATGAAGAAAATTGGAAGATCTTCATTCTGTTATCCGCTAAAGGCATAAGTAGAAGGGTGGAAGCAGAAAAGAGGAATGTAATGTTTTTCATCAAAAGTCATAATTTTGATTTCTTCCCTCTGCAGCTTGATCTCACATCGACAGCTAAAAATGAATCCCATGGAGATCAATGGTGAAAAAGGACTAAAGGGAGGAAAGGATAATGCGGAGGTGAAAAGACCAAATTGAACCGCGAAAAAGGTATAATCCCATTTTCCATTTTCCAGAGACCCCATATCGATGGCCCAATATGAATCTTGATGTAAGATCAACAATCCAGAAATGATTTCACTAGTAAAGATGCGGGCATGGATGAAATTGTCGCAGGTTTATCTAAGGAGATCTGAAATGTCATTATCAGCAAGCGATCCTGAGTCCTCGTTGTTCAAATTCTCCAACTGATCCATCATGCATGTTTCCATTTGCTTGTTTGTTTGGTTAATGATCATGGCAGATTTGACAGATCAATATTTTGTTAATATTTTCAGTCTCATGCATGCAATATTTTTTGGCTCTGTTTCGAGGTTGGCCTCGGGAACCTATGAAGCTATAAATATTCTCTCAATAGAGGAAGATGGGTTTGGAACCCATGAGAATTTTGTGTTATGTATTTTGTGATCTATTGCTAATAAAATTGCAAAGTTGAATGTTGGTTTGTTACTGCAGAGATTCATGTGCATTTTGTAGTTACAGTCCGTTATCTCCTTTTCCTATGCATGTTTTCCTATTAAACTTGCCATTATGTGTTCTTCATATCTGGAATAAGTGTATAATAGCTCAGAATTCATATTGTTATGCTATGGATATTGTTTCAAGTATTCACCAAGCTTTCTTTCCAAAATCGATGCATAATTAATCTTTTAGGTGCTCTATGTTGATGGATTGTTCTTGTTATTTCTTTATCACCAAACAAACTACTATTTGACTATAATCGAGTGTTACCTTTCCTTTGTATATCTTCACCTACAATTTTTTCTATAATCCATGAATATTTGTAAATCCATAGCCCAATTTATGCTTTCCTTTTTTCAACAACAAATTCAATCTGAATCTTATTTTATTTTGACATCTAGCCGTGATAAAAAACTGTGAGAGATCCCTTTCTAGAAAGGAAGAAGCCAACTCCCTTTCTTAAATTGGTTTTTTTGTTACCTTGGGATTTACCTTCCATAACCTTGGGTACATTATGAGTGCTAACATGCCCTATAGTCATCACACCCAATACATTCAAGCTTCGGGAGAAAGTAAGATTGATGGTATAACTCCTCCCAAGGCCCATCTAAACCATTCATGGCTTCGAGGATAGATTCCTCTGAAGGAAAAGTGTCATCAAATCAATCATGAGAGTGTGACAACACAACCTCCCAAGCAGGAAGTGCATAAGGAACCTCCTCCTTCATCCATGAAGAGGAAGGACTAGGATCTACAATGGGGCCAAGAGTATCTTGATGTGCAATCATCATTGTAGATAATGGTATGTCCGTCTTGGTAGGTCTAGGATATTCCTCCAAATTTCTTGAAGAAGAGAGTGTCCAAGGATATTCCAAATGCAAAACACAAAATCAAATCAAACTCAATGATGATGATTCACTACCAAGGATGGAACCTATTGTATGAATTGGTGCGAAAATATTGAAAGTTCCCATCAAAGACGGATACATTCCCACCCCAGCATTCTTAGTTGTCAGTTGAGAATTATCAATGACTAGGATAGTGGTTCCCGATGATGCTTTCATACTGGAATTATCAAAATATTTTTGTGTGACCGTGACAATCCTCCCTTCAAAATGGAAATAAACAACTTAGAAGAGGGATGATGCGACCTCTTTGATATTATAAATCCAGTTATGTCCCAGTAGGAGTTTATAGTCAAGGGGTGCATCAACCACCTTGACCTTGAATGACACAATCTTCCTTCCCAATTGGACTTCAAGAGAAGGAATTATACCATGTGGATGAAAATATATCCCATCAAAAGCAGTAAACATGGTTCTAGATCTTAACAACATGCAAAAACCTAAACCATTCCAACAGGATAAAGACGTCACAGAAGCTGCAGCAACTTCATCAGTTAATGTGTGTTTAATGGTATTGTTCATACACTCCACATGGACTAGGAGAGCCACATGGTAAGGAAAGTGAGGCTAGAATTCACGAGTTTAAAATTTAATCACTATGGAAGGATGTGAATCAACCACCCCAAGGGAATATAAAAAATATTTCCTCTGCAAAGGGAGAGTCTAAAGGAATCCTAAGGCGGACATCGTATAAGGAGTCTGGCCCAAATCCTAGACAATGGAATAGTGTTGGGTAGCTCAGGATTTAGGATTGTTCCTTGAACACTTTAAGACTCCCTTAGGAATGAGAGGTGGAACTTCAGCATTGTTGATATGTAAAGGGACCTCAGGAGGATCAGGTTTTTTTCCCAATTTGGGTTGCGATGAACCATAATATTTAGCTCGTGTCACAACATTCTCTTTGAACATCATTTTGATGCACCCATGGCCACTTTCATTGTTTGACGGGTTTTGATTCCCACCAAAAGAAATTCTGGAGTCCACTATCCTCGAATTCATATTTTTATTGTGCGGTAAAGGGTTCTTCGACACAGTTGGGCTCTGTGCAATGAATTTTGAGGCATCTTCAATACAAGGGAACTTAAACTTATGTTTTGACTTCTTATCCCCCCCATTATTATCACAGTTCTTATCATCATTATAATTTCCATTCCTATTCCCACCCTTACCATTATTTCTTCCCTTTTTCTTGTTCTATCCTAGATTCTTGTTACCCTTCTGTCTCAATGATTACACAAAGCATATATTATAGCTCAAAATGACACATCTCTACCTATGACCACTCTCCCATGATTATGTCGCATGTCGACACTTCCATGACGACACTTCATGAAAGTCACTGAACAAACACCTAACTTGGAGGAACCATATCTTAAGTTCTATAACTCTGTTTGACCTCATATATACACCATTGGAAAGGTATTTCTGTTAGCTAAAAATTTCAAGCAGAGACCAAAGTCTAAAATTGCCAAGAAATATCCCAAAAATGAGTTTTTTGATGTGTACGCAAGTTTCCTTAAGGAAACCCACGTACGTACACGAGTTTCTATATATAATAGTCGCATACACCTTAAATATGTGAATTTCTACATTGCAACCCACATATACCTCGTTTTTTTTGTGACTGTTGTTTCTGCAACCCATGTACGCCTCCTAAAAATGTCAAAAAATTACGTATTTTGAAATTCGGGTAGTTATGCAACTGACTCCTTTAGTTGTAACTAGTTTGTCTTCAACCCCAACTCTTCATTAAGCATATAAATAGAGGTAGAGAGGTCCATGAGAGGAGACTTGAATCTTTGCATTGTTATGCTGGAGGATTTGGAGCTTTCTTTTCCCACACCGTTTCCCTAGAAGCATTCTCCTTGTGTTACAGAGCTTGGAGGATGAGTTCCTTGGAGAAGAGAAGCAGCAGAACCAGATCTAGGTTTTGTGAGGTGTCGAACTTGAATAGAAGGTATATTTGTACTTGTTTTCAATATTAATAAAGATGTGATGTCCTTCTTCTTCCCAAATTATTGTTCAATGTTTGATTGAATATTGTTTTATGATCATATGATGATGTTAGTCAGATCATTATTTTATGTATATTTGATTATCATTTCTTTACATGTGGTCATATTGGTTTGAAGAAGGTATAATTTGTTTTGCAGATCTCTTGGAGCGAGAGGAGCAAGAGGAGTAAGAAGAGAATTGAAGGGATGCTTGGATCAACCTTTGTTTGGATAAGGTATGAACCATTCTAATCTATGAAACTTGCTTATATATACTTACAGAACCATTCGCATCCACCTTTCAACCCCAGTACGTTGATGGCCTCTTAAACCCTAGCCATAGGAAACTTTCATTTACAATAGAACTGGCGACTCTACTGGGGAGAGTATTGTCTTTTTGGGGTTTCTTTATCTTTCTTTCAGCCTTTGGTAAAGTTTCAGGTCTTTCTTACAAGTTAGGAACACCTTTTGAGTTTGTTGGAACACCTTTCCTTCCTTCCTAGGTCAGTTTTTGATCCTTTTTGTGCCTTTTGTCATCCATACATGACTTTCAGGCTAAACAGTCATGTGTATGTGTTGTATACATGATTTGCACTACCTGCAACCCGCATGGCATACGTGACCTGCCTTAAGGAAACCCGCGTATGCACCTAAATTTGTGTTCTTTCATCATTTTTTAGGGTTTTTGGGTGATTTGAGGGCTTTTGTAGGATCTTCAAGGGTCCTCTACATGTGCATGACTCCTGAGAGGTTGTTTTATCTCTGTTAAGTGCTCTTTGTCTATCTTGTAAGTCTCTTTCAAGTCTTTGAGCTTATTTTTTCCTCCTTTCCCCCCACGTCCTTCTTTGGCTTGACCTTGTTGGACAAGGTACTGAGCAACCTCTGTTTGTAGGTTTAGATTGATACTTCGGACTTCTTGACCTTTTTTTAATGTCAGTCTTATTGCTTAGTCTCTTCATTCCAAATTTGTTGGCTTGTTTACTTTTGTGATCCTTCCTTCCAAGAGAGGTTATATCCAACTTTAGAGAAACCTAGGGTTTGTTTGTGGGGTGTAGAGTATTTGTCTATTTGCTTTGCTTACATTACTTGCTTGCATTTGTTGATAGGTTGTTTTTCTTTTGCATTTATAAAAGAAAAATAAAAAGAACATTTACTTGTTTAATATGCATGTAGATTAGGGTTTTTCTTTAATACATTACATATCATTATTTGAAAAAATAAAAAAGAATTTGTTCTTTTGTGGCTTTCAAGTTTCTATTTGAAAATAAAGAGAATAGTTTTTTATTTTTGCATTTCAGTTCTCTTTTTTTAGTCATTTTGTTTCAACTTTGAGTCAAAACACCACATAAGTTTCACGCCATTTAACCTCTGACTAAAAACAACCCTTAAAATAAACGATATAATTTAAAAATTAGTAGTAAGTTTTATTTTATAGGGTCATACACCAACTAGCTCAGGATATACTTCTGGGATAGCGAGTTTAAACTCCCCACAAGTGTTAAAATTTAGACATAGTTGGCTAATAACTAGGTAAACCCTTTTCTATGTTGATTGTATCTAGGAATCTCCTCTCAAATGGGAGTTAAGCACGAGGCCGTGTGGAGACTTGGACTGAGGAGATAACCCTCCAATTCCTTGTCAAAGCGTAGACCAGGGTTTTCACGCATCTGGGGATTATGTCTTAGACAGGGTTTTGAGCTTTGCTACCCTGTCCATGTGTATGAACCAGGCTTGTGACTATCCCCCAAACTGTCAATATAGTTAAGGTAGCCTTTAGTCTCTTTGACATCTAGGGTTCATACACAGGTACACTGGAAGGCTATTTGTGGTTGACCTTGGACGGGATTGGAAGGTAACCTCGGTAGAAGGTGTGGGAAGGAGGTGGGTGATTCCTCCGCTTGTACCTAAGAAAATATACAGGACGCCAAGTAATTTTCTATCAACTTTATTTTGGAAAGTGTATCTTATACCTGTTTGTCTGTTTGGATTCGGGAATTTTTTAGTGAGTGCTGTGTGGTTTGTCTGTACTTAGTCTGCCTTCAGGTGTGTTCTTGGTACTTTTGGTTTCCTGTTGACCTCAGACTTTGTCTCCTTGTTTGAAACTATGCCTAACACCCCTTTGAACACCAACCAAGATATTCTCATGCTAGGAACTTCTTGTACTATTCCTCTCATGAGGAATGCTGGTGTTCCCTTGATGGCCACCCTAAATCTACCTGGATTCACCCTAGTGATACCGATGTGGTTGTTTTCCACTCCAACTGTCCTGAATGCTCCTGGTGATTCTCAAGTAAGCTCCTTATATCAAGGGCATCAAAACCCTTCTTCCCCTTCACCTGTAGTTGATTCTCCTCCTCCTTCTACCTCATGCGGTGAAAGTACTGATACTAGTAACCAATAGTCTATAAGGAGTAAAAGAAGAAGGAATAGGAAGAAGGCACATAAGAAAGGGGGCACCCGTTCAACCTCGGCAAGTCAAGTTGATCTTCACCACCCAGCCTTTGAAGTTCATGCTGGGGGCACCTATCCAACCTCTGTAGGTCACGTTGGATCTAAGCACTCAACTTATGCAAGTAAAGTTGATCTTCACCATCCAGCCTCTGTTCATCATGCTAGTGGGATCGTTCCAACCTTTCCAATTCACATTGGATCCAATCACTCAGCCTCTACAGTTCATGCTGAGGGCACCCATTCAACCTCTGATGTTCAAGTTGAACCTCCCCATCCAACCTCTGCAAGTCATGTTGGATCCATCCACCTAGCCTCTAAAGTTCATGCTGGGGGCACACACTCAACCGTTGCAAAGCATGTTGATCCTAACCATTCAGCCTCTGTTTTTCATGCTGGTGGTGCCCATCCAACCTCTACAGGTCATGTTGGATCTAGTATTTCAGCCTCTTCAAGTCATGTCGAGGGAAATCTCTTAGCCTCTATGGTTCATGCTGAAGACAATCTGTCAGCCACTGCGAGTCATGTTGAAACTGTTGAAAAGACTACCCATTCAAAACACAATCCCAAGTTTCCTTGTAATATTTGTGAGGGAGACCACCTTACTTATAAATGCCCTTCTATCGTGGAGGTACGAAGGGTTTGGTTTCATGGTCATCCCATTTTTGAACATTCTAAATTTTTTCAACAACCAACCTCTCTTAGTTAGGTTGGACCCAGTCACCTAGCCTCTGGTGGTCATGCTGGGGGAAGGCTCTCCACCTCTTTAGGTCATGCTGAGAGCAAACAGTTAGCCACTGCTAGTCATGTTGACACCGTGTAGAAAACTGGTCATGTGAAAGGAAAACTTAAGTTCCCTTGTAAGCTATGTGAGGTAGATCATCTTACTCACCAGTGCCCTGCTATTGTAGAAGTGCAAAGAGTGTCGTCCAAGACTCAAGAATTTTCTTCTCCTAAACAACCTATAGTTTCTCAACAACCTACTCAACCTTTGGTTGATCAAGTGGTCGAACCAATCTCAGTTTTGGTCGATCCCACTCTTCTTTCATAGAGTGATCCTGATGTGATTGAACCAATATCACCTTTGGTCAACCCCACTCTCCCTTCAGAGAGTGACTTTCACGAAGCAGTTGAATTGATTCCATTGTCGATCAATCCCACTCTTCCTTTGGAGAGTGAAGTGTCTACTAGTCACATTTTATTCACTTCCAGTTCAAAACTTACTGAACAAGGGGGCACTGAACTTACTTTGGATGAACCCCCAACAAGCTCTCTGATTGCTTCCTTTCATTGGGATATCCTAGTTCAGTCGCGCCTTCCTTCTGATGCACCTTTCCAGATAAAGGTCAAAGTTGAATCATACATGATTTCTCATTGTATTGTTGATGAAGGATCCTTAGTTAGTATCTTGTCTGCTCGTGCTTGGTGAGGCATGGGTTCTCCCATCCTTGTGTCGACATCTAGTCAGTTACTGGAGTTTGATAGAAGAACTTGTATAGCCTTGGGAATTCTTGCTCAAACACTTGTTACTTTGGGTGGGAAGACCATATTAGTTGAATTCATGGTGATAGAAGAACCCTTGGAATTCAATATGCTCCTTGGACATGATTATGTCTATGCCATGCAAGATGTAGTGTCAACACTCTTTCATGTGATGTACTTTAATCATGGCGAAGAAATTGTCACTATCGATCAGTTGGATTTTCTTGATCCATCTCTTGACCCAAGTAGATACCAGGTCTTTCCTTTATTAATTCCCAGTGTTTTTGTAGACACTACCCCACCACAGGTGAGCTATGTGGCCTCATGTCCATTTTGTTCAATTGCTACTGAGAAGCAGCCTCTTTTTTCATGCTTACCTTCTCGAGACTTGGTACCAGCAGTTTAACAGGTGAGTCATCCTATATAGACTATGGAGCGAGCTCTCCACTTTGTTTATCCATTTGAAATTTTAGACATGTGTCCTATCTCAGATGATCTCCTTCCTTCGAATGGAGTCTTCCTAGATTCTTTGATACAGTCTAATCTTATGTTGGATGTTGGTTCAATTCTGCCTAATTCTAACCCTGATTTTCCTAGTAATCATGACCTTTCTTCTTATGTTGGTCTTGTTGAGTCTTTTGACTCTTTCTTTGTGTCAAGTCATGATTTTGTCTTCCTTAGTTTTATGCTTTTATTTATGTTTTTGAACCTTGCTAGTACTTTTTTTGTTTCTAGCAAATTTTGTTTATAAAGATAATTACAATTTAAACTTTTAATTTTCATGATTTTCATTTTTTAAGCCTGCTTTTATAAAAAAAAAATTGTTTTGATTTCACTATTGAAGGGTTTTACAAGGCATATATGGATTAAATGGTTATATAAATAACACTAAGGTCAAGATTAAGCACATAAACTAAGTTTTAAACTTTATTAGTGACCTAATGATGTGAAATTAGTTGATTGGACTTTCTTGTAGCACAAGAGCAAAATTAATACACTAGAGCGCTACAAGAAAGTCGCGAATGGTAAGATCATCATTTTTTCGGTCTGATTTTTTGGGTGTCTTGTCTCTGAGGTGTTAATGACATCATTTGATGCATTTGATATGTGTCCTACATAGTTTATCATTGAAACAGCTGGATGATCATCATAAGAGGTAGATCATGGCGATTGCATGCAGCGTAGGGTGAATGATGATAGCGAGTAGAATGAGGTAGAGTTTTTTGGGAGTATGTTCCTTATCTAAAGAACACGAAGGATATTGAAGGTCATGGTGAGAAGACACTATTGAAAAAATCGATATTTTTTGAACTGAATGAGGAATTAGGGATTTTCAGCAATGACTGTTTGAAGTAGTCTGGACAGTTAGAGACGGGTGAAACGTGAAATTCGACACTTAATCATTGAAGTGATTCCATTTTAGTGCTCGTATTGGTCTTCTAAGTAGGTACCCCACGTGTCATTGCTAGGGTTTTCTTAATTTGGGGCTTTTCTAATAAAATTCTTAATGTTAAAATTTGAAGGAGGAATATGAGTTTTTCACCTAATACACTGTGGATGATGAATTATTAACAAACATATCCAAGTATTCATCATTTAAAATAGTAAAATTCAAAGTAGAACTATTGGAGTTCCCTGAACTTTGTGATTAGGTCAGACTATTGCAATTTGGCACAAAAGATTTCTGAACTGTGTGTTAGGACAAACTATTATGATTTGAAGATAGTTATATTGTGGGATATCGACAGGTGTTGTTAAACCATTGTGAATATGAAGAAAAGTGGAAAAACAAATAGAGCTGAGCCCACTGACCTAAGCTGGGTAGACAATTTTCCAGAATGTGCAGAGTTATTTTCAAATGCAGGATGGTTGACATTTTTTTAAAATATTGATGGATATCATGCAGAGGTGTCTCATAAATTTGCTCAGTGCTACAATAAAGATATTGTGTCTTTTGATACTTTAAAATTCAAAATTACTAAGGAGTTGGTAGCTGAGGCAATATGCATCTTGAACGAGGGAGAATTATGGTTTAAGAAGGTTCCATTGACCTTCAATGCACAAAAGTACTTACTTCCTGGTGCAATTGCAGATTGGGGTAAAGGTGTACCAATTCATAACTTCAAACCTGAATGGATAGATCCCATTAAATTTTTACAAACTTATATTACCTGTGAGGGTAGATATTCCTTTGTTTTCAAATACCACTTCAAATTTCTTCAGCATCTCAGTAATGAGTCCAAGATGAACTTACCCTTTTTCTTTCTGAAGAGTCTGCAAAAGATGTCATGCAGAATTAAGGAGCACCAAAATCATACTAAGCAGTCTATTTTCCATCATGGACTTATCAAACTCACCATAAACATTGTTTTGCAAAGTAGGGGAAAGACTTGGGAGTATTTCATTTTCTCGTCAAGTTTTCAAAATGGTCAAGAAGGACAGTCTCACAGAAGACAAGCTGATAAAGGGCAGACTTTGATCAGAAAGCTCGAGCAAAAGGTAAAGGTCAAAGATGAAGACAGGGTTATATTAGAGAAAGTTTCAAATCATGCAAATGAATACTTTGAATCTAAACAACACCTTAATGACAATGAGAGCAAAAATTTACAGTCAGATATTAAGGAAGTCGAGCCTGTTGAAAATGTTGTACCTGCAGAGACAATTTCTGCTGAAAATGCTGTACCAGCAAAGAAAATTTTAGATGAGAAAGAGGATATTGAAGTTCAAAGACAAAGTCCTATCACAATTTTGTCAGAAGATGAGAAATTCCTATTTGATGATGATAAAGTCCCTGTCACTAATGCAACTAGGGTTTGTACTGAGAAGGAATTTCACAGCCAGGGTGATGAGGTAGCATTACCAAAAAGAAAGAAACTAAAAGTTGTTGAGTTTGCCTCAGTTACCCATCAGGGTAAGACTCTCAAAATGTTGGGGGAGATTTCTCCTATGTGGAGACCAAAAACCAGACCTAGAAATTAGCTCAGACTGAATATGAAGAAGTTGCTGAATCCTAAATTGAACAAAGAAAGAGTAACAGTGATAGATGACTCTTCGTCTGAGGAAAAATTGAATGATGATAAAGGTAAAATTAAGGGTAAAAGGCCAATGGAATTAGAAAGAGAGTCTGTCTTGACTGATACTAAAATATCTGATATATTCCTGGAGGTACGAAGTCAGATATTGCAGGAACAACAAGAAGATGAAATAAAGAGTTCTTACTCAGAAAAGAAGGTGATGGTTGAGGAAAAGGTTCCATGTAAAGCTGAGAGTGAAGAACACCTAGTTTTTCCTGAAAATCCTATAGAGTTGTTGCGAGAAGATGAATAAATTTATAACATATTGAATATTCCATGGCTTCCAAATGAGATGCAAACCATAGCAGGAAATAAAACCTTTGATTCAAAAAAAGAGAATTTATAGAGAAGTGTAAAACATTATAAGTATCAGGTTGAGTACATGTAGGAGTTGAATGATGGCTTGGTCATGGAAAATAGAATACTCAGAGAGGATTTGGAGGAGGTGAATAGCCACTATCAGGAACTGATTGCAGTTTCAAGAGAAGCATTGAAAAGGAAGAGGAATATAGAAGGTCAATTCACAATGTTGAAGCAAACAATCCAGGATCTGCAACAACATAATGAAGAGCTCTCGAGGAATATTGCAGATATGGAGGCAGATCAACTGAAGGGAAGAAGAAAATCCCAAGCCCTAGAAGGGATAGCCTTGTTAGTTGAAGTAGCTAAGGATCTGTAAAGTTTGTTAAGATAATCAGTTATTAGTTAGGTTTGAAAGTTACTTTATTTTTGTAAATATTATTTAGATGAAACTATTTCGATGGGTAGACTAAAAAGCATTTAGGGTTCAGTTCCTTAACCAATTTTGGAGGATAGTATTAATGTAAGTCACAAAGAGGACAGATGGTTTGATTTTTTGGCTGGCAAGAGGAGGTATTCAGACTTGCTCATAAGCTAAGTAAATGAATCTTATGTGTATTTGAAACACTGATTATGAAATATATGCTCTATTTACCCTTCAGTTTGTTCTCTGGCTTCATTTATAACCTATTTTAGTTACTCTGTTCGTAATTTCATTGCTCGTTTCAAGTTTTTTTACTTGGAATGCTTGCAATCTGTGGATGAACCTCAGTGTTGTTTTTTGTTGGATTATGGTTATTATGTTATGCATCTCAGCCTTTCTATGCTTATGATTTAGTGTTTATTTGTATTTATGAATGCATTCCCTCTTGTCATCAAACTTATCAACCAAAAAAACCTTGAAAACCTAAAAAACCCTATTTTGTTTTATTGAGATTGTGTTGGCTTGTTCTCTTGTAGTCTAGGAAATTTCTGGCATAAACACTTTGAACAGCAAGTCAGTGATCCTGATGAGTTTGATTTTTCTTATCAATTTTTCAATTCCTGTGATATTGAGTTTGTTCTTGTAGACTCTGTATCCCTTGTTGATTTTTGCTCTCTTTCTGAGGTTGATCTTATTGATTATAAACCCTCAGATCTTGGCACTATAGAGTCCTCTTTTGTTGATTCTGCCTTGACTACATCTTTTGTAGAAGATAGCAAAGCCACATGTGTTTCTACCAACGTGACCTGCATCAGATATTTTCTTCTGGATATGATTGTGATGTTGTTGTTTCTTGGAGACAGGATTTTTAGTTGGATTCACAACTATTTACTAGCCTTGTCTTGTTGTTCAAGCTGTAACTATGTTTGCATGTACCCTACTTGCACTTATGAGCCTGATGTAGGCTTCCGTGCTTTTAGCTCATTGTATAAGCCATCATCTTTGTTCTCATAATCGCTAAGCCTTGTATCATTTTGCCTTTGAAATTTGACACCCTTTACCTTGAGGAGACCTTCCCTAAGTGTCTTTATCTTGCTCATGTTCCTTGCATTATGCATAGGTTTGTTCCATGCGCTTGGAACTAGTTTTGCTTGCCCTTGACACTCATCTCCTCGCATTTAGAGCATTCTTCCTGCTCTCCTTCGAGATCATTAAAAATAGTAAGGAGACCACAAGTTGAATTTTCCAGACTCATTAAAACTTCAAGAGAAAGATATAGAGTTTCTTTAGGCCCAGGTCTGACTCCTCAAAATAGAATTGACTTCCGAGTAAACTTGTCCATTCAGGCTCATTAAGAATATGTGAATGGGCCTCCACATTGGTGGTAGGTTATCACTTTCTTGGACCATGTGGAATATTACGAGAAAGGATCACTCTTTTTTCTTTAGAATTGAGAAGAGTATTCTCAGGCATAGGTTTATCGCTTTTCTGGACCTGAGGGACTAAACTTACAGAAAAGGAACCCCCGGTATGAGCTTAGTTTTCTCTTTTTCATGCTTTGGACCTAAACATGAAAATTATTCTGAGTGTACTTTATGTCTTTGTCATTCTCATTAAACCCTAAAGAACAAACCATCGAGTTTATTGTTGTAAGCCCCATTCCTCGTAATCAAATGGATCTTTTTGAGTGATCTTGTCTTCCTTCACACTCGTAAAACTCATGCTATATGCTTCTTTTGAAGGAGAATTGGGTAGGTGGTAATTTAACCTTTTTCGGACCTTCCTGAATAAGTACAAAAAAGGTGCGCCTTACTTCTTTGGAAGCTAAGAGAGTTCTTCTGTGGTTTGTTTTATACTTTTCTGGCCTCAGGAGACTAAATTGGATGAAAAAGCACCCCCCTAGAGTCTTCTTTGGAGTTTTCAAACTCTCTAAACTATGACAACACCATCGAGCATGTACTAGTTTAGGCTCGTAAAATCCATGAATCGGTGCTTTATCAAGCATTCTTCTATATTTTCTTTGAGATTTCCAAAAATGAAGATGGTCCCGAGTTTGCTTTCTTGGACTTGTTAAACCTTTACAAGAAAGAGGGGAAGGGAAGTTGATTCACATGTATTTTACATCATGGCAGCAAGTCTCGTTTCCTTGATCAAAGCACCAGTTTTGAGTCTATCAACAGTTGGGTCCTAGTATTTTGACCTTATCCTAATTCAGAATTTCTTACTCCTCTGGTTGGTTTCTTTTCCAATTATATGGGGAATCTGTCAATGTCTCCTACATTGCAGATTTATTTTGTTGGTCCTTTCATGTCAAAAGCTTCCTAAGTTAGTTTTGTGCCATGCTCACTATTCAAGGATTAAACCTTTGGTAGCCATTCTGCAGTTGCTTTGACCTTTTTTGTTGGCCATTCCTTGGTATCATTTCATTACATCATGTCTTCGGTGGTCCTTGTCGTGAAATTCAGTACCAATTCTAGATCCAATTAGTCTTTGGCTTACCTCATGTTGGATGATGAAGGATGCCCTAATGCCTTCCTTCCAATGGATCTCTTCCTATCGACTACAACAAATCTTGCTTTGGGGATGAGATTTAGAGCTTTTTTACAGTACCTTGGGGATTGCAGTCATCAATGGCAATTTCCTTCGCTATTGGGTAGTGGGAATACCTTAATGTCTCATACTTGATGGATTCTTCAACTTCAAGTCCTCATATTCACACTTGTTAGGATGTACTAGGTGCCTTGGGGACCATTTTCATTAATGGTGATTTCCCTTGTGTTTGTTAACAGTTCTCATCATTGATCGATAATAAAACAGTTTCCTCCATGTTCGACTTCAGCTCCTTTATTCGCATGGTTAGGATTCGTACCTTTTTTGGGCGGTTTGGATTGAAGACCTTGGGCCAACAGTAGCATCATCATTTTTCTATTTCCCAAGTTGCACAAGACCTTGTTACATTTTATATGACATGTTGATGAGATATAGATCCACCTTGTATTTTTGTGGCTATGATCGATTGTCGAGTATGGATCCACCTTGTTCATTTGTGGCCATGACTCCTTTAGATTTGATATGGAACCTTTTTGCATATTGAGTGACCATGATATTTTCATTAGTTATACATATGTTGGATCCACTTGTATCTTTATGGCGATGTTTTGTATATGCACTTGTATGTCCCAGAGATCAGTTTTTTCTGACATTTATCTCTCTTTCAGGTACCTTTGTTCGATCCTTTTGATCTTAGATTCTCTTATCTCTCCATACTCAGTTGTTTCCTTTATAATGTATTTCAGCTATCATCTTCCCCTCTAACCTCATACATTAGGGGGCATCTGTTATAGCTCAAAATGACACATCTCTTCCTGTGACCACTTTCCCATGATTCTGTTGCATGTCGACACTTCATGAAAGTCACTGAACAAACACCTAACTTGTAGGACCCATATATTTAGTATTGTAACTTCATTTGACCTCATCTCTACACTGTTGGAAAGGTATTTCTGTTAGCTAAAACTTTCTAGAATACACCAAAGTTTGAAAATGCCCAAAAATATCCTAAAAATGTGTTTTTTGATGTGTACACGAGTTTCCTTAAGGAAACCCATGTATGTATGCAAGTTGCTATATATAATAGTTGTGTATGCCTTAAATACACAAATTTATACATTGTAACCAATGTATACCTCCTCGTGTACATGACTGTTGTTTTTGCAACCCGCGTACGCCTCTTGAAAATGTCAAAAAAATACGTATTTTGAAATTCGGGTAGTTTGGGTAGTCATGCAACTGACTCCTTTAGTTGTAACTACTTTGTCTTCGACCCTAACTCTTAATTAAGCATATAAATAGAGCTAGGGAGGTCCATGATAGGAGACTTGAATCTTTTCATTGTTATGCTGGAGGATTTGGAGCTCTCTTTGCCCACACCTTTGCTGTAGAAGCATTCTCCTTGTGTTGCAGAGCTTGGAGGCTGAGTTCCTTGGAGAAGAGAAGTAGTAGAACCAGATCTAGGTTTCATGAGGTGTCGAACTTGAAGAGAAGGTATACTTGTACTTTTTTTCAATATTAATAAAGATGTGATGTCCTTCTTCTTCCCAAATTATTGTTCAATGTTTGATTGAATATTTGTTTATGATGATATGATGATGTTATTTAGATCATTATTTCATGTTTATTTGATTGTCATTTCTTTATATGTGGTCATATTGGTTTGAGGAAGGTATAATTTGTTTTGCAAGTCTCTTGGTGCAAGAGGATCAAGAGGAGCAAGAGGAGAAAGAAGAGGATTGAAAGGCTACTTGGATCAACCTTTGTTTGGCTAAGTTATGAACCATTCTAATCTTTGAAACGTGCTTATATATACTTGAAAAACCATTTGCATCCACCTTTCAACCCCAGTCCATTGATGGCCTCTTAAACCCTAGCCATAGTAAACTATCCTTTACAACAATGTACATCTGCTGATTGGGTGGGATGAGATGAAGTCGTAGCTTGTCTTGACAAGGGCTGGAGAATAGACAAATTATTCATTTGATTCATAACCAAGTATATGGTTTTAGTAATTGTAGAGCCAACAATGCCATCAAAATGTGGCTCAGGTTTGAACTTAGGCTCAAAGTTTGATCGTGGTGCATTCGAAATAATCTCATATAAGATCCCAAACTGAGCGTAAATCAAGTCTAGTTACTGAGCTCGAAAAATAGCCCGTTCCTTGTTCATAACTCCAAATATTGAAACACAATTCACTATATATGGAAACAATGACTTGAGGAGCCATTCCATTATAAAATTTGGTGGAATGTTGGCCTTAGTCATCCGCTTTCATCTATGCCACTCTTGAATATGGTCAGAAATATGCGTGGGTTTATCTTTCTGAAATGTCGACAAGAGATCAGTATTGGCGTCATAATGCACATGTAGATGAAAGTGCTTAATAAATGTCATGGCTAGGTCGTTGAACGTCAGATATGTGCCCCCAGGAAACTCTATATACCATTTCACTGCAATACCTGTGAGGGTGCATTGAAACATGTGTAAATGAACAGAATCAGGGTTCAACGAATTCAAATAGAACCATAGGTGGAAAGTAGTACCGTGCTCACCAGGGTCCTTGCCACTCCTACCTTCAAATTTTGGAATGTCCAAAGGAATCTTGGTGGGAAAAATTGGCCATGTCAGATCATGAGATACCAAATCATTGGTCAATCTCAACAAATTAGGAAAGGGATCCTAAGTTGTGCCATCTGGTTCCATGCCCCTTGATAAGACTGATTCATTTAATTTTGGTTGTTATAAATAGCATGGCCTTGGCCAATGGGGTTTTAGCCTCCCCCCGCTTGACCCATCAAAGGATACATGGGAATGTTATAATTTGGAATACCTTAAGATTTGGGTGCTATATCGACATAATTTTAAGATTGATAAGTAGCTTGACCCCTGGACATATAAGGTGGTACATTACCTACTGACAGGTAAGGAGGCATGTAGCCTCATGACACTACAGTGTGGGAAGATGAGGGAACAAGATGGCTAGAGGTAGTACTCTGAGCCTAAGGAAGATGTGAGTCATGGGGAGGATGTGTCATTAGAAACACATTCGAAGGAACATGTGTAGTGGACGATGGAGAATAGATGGAATATAAGTTGTGCTTCCGATGTTCATATGTCTAGGGCCATTTCCGCGAAAAGGGATACTAGTATTAGGCCTAGGTAATGGGTATGAAGATCCTCCCATAGCAAGCGTGGAAGGTGAAATGTGACCACTACCAATCCTATTTGCATGGAAATGAATGGCAGTTCCCCCAAGCGTAGTACTAGGGTCAAAACTAGATGTAACACCCCGGTTTTGACCCCGCTTGCATTAAATATACATGATACATATATTGTAAATAATCTTGGTGTGGAGCTAAAGGTCAAGGCCCCACCATCGATTTATTTATGTTATGTTTCGGATTGAAATGGTCACTGATGGTGTATCGGGACATGTGGCATACATATTAAGTTGTTGCACCATGTAACTATACATTTTTAATTCAACAACCCAACCAGCTATGTTCACTGCAACTAAATTGAGAACGTGCATGATTTACTAAGGGTAAGGAGAGGGAAAGTTAAATCCTGAGCCATCGGGGGGGGGGGGGGGGGGGGGGGGGGGGGGGGGGGGGGGGGGGGGGGGAGAAGCCATGTGTCACGTCTCTCTTCACTCATTCTCCCTTGTCTCATCCAACCACCACCCTTCATCGTTCTGTTGTTAGTGGGGCATCTATTTGTCGATAGCAAGACCACTATGCCAGTGATTGCCATTCTCCCCATGTGCCTGCACCCTCTCCACTACACACCTTCTGGATTTCGGATGGTCTATCCACTATCCAAATGGTGGCTATTCATTCACCTCATGCATGCTGAGTTAAAAGGATCGACAATCCATGATGTGGGGTTAATCATTCCTCTTACACCACCTTGCTAGTCTGTGAATTTTTTCTTCCCCTGTTCACGCATAGCATTGGTCTCTTCCTACCATTGTTAGACTGTTGTGGTTTTCCTCACTGATAGTTGGTTGTAGCTTCCTTCACATATTGCTGATTGTGTTTCTCCTGTAAAATGTGGAAATTGCTGTAGATTGTTGTGTTTTCCTCTGTGGCTTGTTGGCTATCATTACATCATGGAATCGTGGTCGTGATTGTCTTTCCAGCTATGTGTTTTAGCTGTGTCTCGTTTCCATCACAAACAGACTAAGAATCATTTCCTTTCCCATTGATGTCTTTGTAACTTCTCCAGTGATGGAATTAAGGAATTTCTATGGGTTCACAGTTGTTGTGGGCTACTGTTTTCCACAATGGATTGACTATGTTTTTCCCTTGTAAAAGCATAAATAGCTGTTTGGCTGTTTGCATGCATTGGTTTTTCCCCTGGACTTCTTTGGAGTGGTGAATGGGGGCCTAAGGTGCTTGATAAACCTGGTGGGTTGAGAACCACACAAATAGAGCTATTGAGTTGGATTTCTTCCCCACAACCCCTGAAGAGCACTGGAGGGAAGATCAGGGTCCGAGGGACTAAATTGCAGAGAAGGGACTAACTTCCTTGTGTTGGGTGTGTGTGAGTGTTCTAGAAGCCATGATGGCTCTGGTGTTGGTGTCTGTAGCTCTTCAGTGAGCTCACCATCTTAGTTGGCTTGGCTAATCTGATGTTCACCTGATAAACCCAACTGTGTTGGCTTGGATGAACTGTGTACCCTAGTGGTGTTGTTATCCTTGGCTATGTGTAAGCCTGTTAGTTCCTTATTCCTTCAGGAATCATGCTCGAATTGGGGGTGGCAGCATTGCTAAGAGATTAAGGAGCATGTGGGCCTATGGTTGGGTGGAACGTTGTAGTGACGCAGCTGGTTGTGGAACAAGTTATCTATAAAGATAAGTACTCTTTCCTAACTTGTTTCTGCAATTTTATATTTACCATTTATCAATGAGGGTATACATGTTAAATGCTGATCATATGCATGAATGCTAATTGATATGTTTTTCTTCCATTGTGAATATGAATGATTATGCTTCATAAAATGTTTTATGTTTTAAGTATCATCCTTCAGCACTATATGTATGTATCTTAATGTTCATGGGGCTAGATGCCTATATGATTTTACGTATAGTAGTGTCCTCTTCGCCGGTCAGAGGGTCGGGGACATTACAGTGTGGTTTCAAAGCTCTGGTTGCAGCGTGGGCCTAAATGGGCCATGACAGATCAGATAGCAGAGGTGGGTTTCCTTCTGCCCAGCAGCAATAAAAAATTGTGGCAGGAAAAATCAGAAAATTTTCTAAGTTCTAGAACTATCAGCCCATCGAAAGACTTAGTGACAAGATCTTCTCATGCAGCGGGAACTTAGTGGGAAGGCCACCCAACGGACGGTAACTGGAAAAACTTTGAAAATTTTTAGTTGAATGAGTTGCCAACATTATGGATGGCTAGACCACTATGCTTCCGACACATAGAGCCTGCGACCACTAACGCCGAGAAATTTTGGAAAATTTGCTCAAGTGTTAAAAATAATCGGTGATCGGTTCCACTATGATGAAGTGATCACCGAAACATCAACTGAGATTAGCAGATGATGCGTTTGCCATTGTGGACGGCTAGAGGACTATCCCTCCAACGAATAGATTCTCCAACCGCCGATACTGCGGAGAAAAGATGTTTCGGTAGTGAAATTTGTTTTTGAAAATTTCCCTAAGTAATGAAATCATTGACGATCGAAAGACATTAGTGGTTCGTGCACCCGCCGTTGGGGAAGCCTAGAGCACTAGTCTTCCAATGAGGAAGAGTTCTGACTCCTAATGCCGATGTGATTCAGCTCATCGATCAAAAAATATTAGTGGTATTCATCATCTATGAACAGTGGAAGGAATTAGTTGAATGGATTGCCACCGTTGCGGGTGACTAGGGATATAACTGTCCGATGCAGTAGTTGCTAGTCATTCTGACAACCGACGCAGCAAAATAAAGTGAAAGTAAAAGAGAAAAAGTTTTGAAAATTTTTCTAAGTCATAAAATCCTCGACAAAATTTAGGTGACGGAACCACCGATGCAGCGGCGGACCCTGGGAGAAATTAGTTGTCTGAACCACCGATTCCGTCGGCAGAAAATAGTTGTTGGGATCGCCAACACCGCGGAAGAATTTAGCTATTTTTTAGATTTCCCTTGCGATTGTCGTATGGACTAAAATGCCGATGCGTAGCACTTAGTTCTTCCGACTACCGATGGGCTTGTGATCGCGGAAGACATAGGAAGACTAAAGAGAAAAAAATTGAAAAATTTTCTAAGTGTTGATTTTGTCGGCCATCGAAAACTCTTAGTACTATTCATAACCGATGAACATCAGAAGGAATTAGTGGCTCAAAGCACCGCCGTTGCAGATGCCTAGTGCACTAATCCTCTAATGCATATAGGTTCTACTAGCCGATGCCAATGTGTTTCAATCACCGATCGGAGGAGAATAGTCATTGTCACTGCCGACAGAGTCAGAAGCAGTAGAAGACATATTTTGACTACGGGCCGTCATTGTGTAAGCTTAGACAACTATCCCACCAATGCATTAATCTCTCCACTCATCGATGCTAAGGTGTTTAGTGTATAATGGTTCCGAGATCCAATAACATAATATAGGGGCTTTTAGTACTCGGGAGTGCCGACACTTTGGAAGAGTTAGGGCTTGTGGAAACCATCATTGCGGATGTCTAGAGGACTAAGTGTCTGATGCCATAGTAGGATGTCATTCCGACTGCATACAAGCTTTGATCCGTGGAAGTTATCACGGGATTGTTGGCCACCGTTGTGGATGAAAATAGACCAACGAATCACCGATCGGAAGTCTAGACATTTTCCCGCGGAAACCGTAGGAAGATCACTTTTCGCCATTACAGCTGCTAAAATGACTATGCACCTGATGCACAATTGTTTTGCTTGCCGATATAAATAAGAAATCTAGTTGTTTTGACCATTGTAGAATCAGAAAAATAGCTAAGAAGAGGTCCGATTAGGCCTAAGAAAATTTGGTTTTCAAAGAGATTTCTCAGCAGTTTTTCAAACAGTTTTCAACCAGTTTTCAGCAGATTTGAACAGACTGTCCGTGGTCACAGAGCTAAATATGAAATGGAGAAAATTCTATGCTTTAGCATGATTGTTGTTTTATAAAATTTTCAGAAGAAAATGTAATTAGTTTTAATTTATATTAATGTTATGCATCTAACAGTTTTCTACTAACACATTTGCAGAACTAGAGATAATTTCCAAGGGTTGTATGTCAGAAAGAACAATGTGGTAAAGCAGAGGTGGTTCAATCATGATAACCCATTATGGGTATGATGCTTAGGATTCTTATGAGCATGGAAAATATGACATGGGAAAAAAATGCCCGTAATGGGAATGATGACATAGAGTCTAATGGAAGGATATTCCAGGGGACACTGTCCGAGGTTGCAACCACCATGAGAAGCTTGGTTAAAGCCTAGGAAGAGCAGCATCAGTTGAATGCTGCCATATTATAGAGTTTGACAGAATTGTAGAAAAAGATAGATTCTAGACGAGGTACATCAAGGCCAGCGGGCAGTAAAAGCAGCACTAGGAGAAGGAGAAGGACTTCCAGTGGATCATCTGACTCTAAAGAATCCAGTGGGGATACAAGTTCATATTCTCATAAAAGGAAAAGATGAAGGCACCATGGGGATTGCTCTCGGGATGAATTTAGGAAAGCTAAACCTCCTACATTTTATGGTGAGATAAAGATGGGACAAGAATCTAAGGCTTGGCTTCTTGGGATAAAGAAGTACTTTCAAGTGCAAGATTATTCAGGAAACATGAAGGCAAGAGTTGACATATTCAATCTGAATGGAAGGGAATCCATTTGGTGGAAATACTTCAAGCAGGTAAAGAATATCAATGAAAGGAAACTGAAGTGGAAATAGTTCAAGAAGTATTTCAGGCAGAAATACCTTTCTAATAGGTATTATGATGACAAGATCAAGGAGTTCCATGAGCTGAGATTGGGACAACAGACCTTGGATGAATATGCAAATACGTTTTTGGAATTGTTGAGGTATGTCTGATACATCAAAGATGAAAAAGAGAAGATCCATTGGTTTCTAAGTGGATTGCCTCAATCCTACAAAGATAGAATTGAGTTCTATGAGCCGAGAACTCTCAAAGAAGTAGTAAGAAAGGATAAATATTGCTATGATCAAAGCAAAGGTAAACCTGATTATTGTAAGGCATGGAAGGACAAGAAGAATGAGAAGTTTGAATAGAGAAGAAAAGGTTTCAAACCTTCTATATTCAGAAATCAGTAGAAGAAACCATCCCAAGCTACGAGTAATCCAGTTGGAGTGATAGGTGGAAAACCTAAAGAGCCACACCAAAATAAAGGTCCACTCAAATGTTGGAAATGTGAAGGACCTCACTTGTGCAGATATTGTCCACTTGAGAATGAAAGTGCAAGGTCAGTTTATAACATTCAGGGAGCAAAAATAGTGGGTCAGGTAGCCAGAGCAATCCCTAGAATTTATGCAGCACTGGAGGACCACCAGGCAAATCATCAGTCAACTGTGGTTGAAGTTGTAGGTAAGATTGTTGAACAATCCATTTCTATTTTGATTGACCCTGGTTCTACTCATAGTTATATCACTCCTAGAGTAGTGGAGAGTTGTGCTTTTAAGAAGGTCAAGCATAGAAAACGTTGGTTAGTTAAGCTTGCCACTGGGACTAAGAGAAAAGTCAGTGAATTGGTAGAGAAATGTCCATTGGTTATGAATGAATTGATCACTTGTGTAGATTTGAATGTTCTACCGCTTGGTTCCTATGATGTTCTCATTGGAATGGATTGGTTAGAAGCTCACAGAGTGAAGCTTGACTGCTATAACAAGAATTTTGAATGCATGGATGAAGAAGGAAACCCAGTAGTTGTGAAAGGTATTCCAAAGGTAATTTTAGTAAGACAGGTTTCAGCAATGCAGTTGAATAAGTTCTGTAGGAAAGGTTGCCACTTGTATGCAACTCATATTCTGGAACCAACAGGAGATGAGACTCCTAGGTTGGAGGACTATCAGGTGTTATAGGAATTTAGCGATGTGTTTCTTGATGAGATTCCAGAGCTTCCTCCGTAGAGGGTCATTGATTTCACCATTGAAATTGTGCTAGGATCATCACCAGTGTCCAAGACACCCTATAGGATGAGTACACCGGAGATGCTAGAGTTGAAGATGCAACTGCAAGAGCTGTTGGAAAAGAAGTATATCCAATTGAGTGTGTCTCCTTGGGGAGCACCAGTTCTATTTGTGAAAAATAAATATGGTACAATCAGGTTATGTATTGATTACAAGAAATTGAACAAAGTTACTGTGAAGAATAAATATTCTTTTCCTAGGATTGATGACCTCTTTGACCAAATGAGAGGAGCAAAGGTATTTTCCAATATTGATTTGAGGTTTGGTTACCATCAGGTGAGAATCAAGGATGAAGACATTCATAAGACAGCCTTCAGGACAAGGTATGGACATTATGAGTTTGTAGTGGTACCATTTGGTCTCACAAATGCACCAGCTACATTTATGTGCCTTATGAATAGTGTCTTCAGTAAGTATTTGGACAAGTTTGTTCTTATTTTCCTTGATGACATTCTTGTTTATTCTAAGAATGAGGAAGAGCATGACGAGGATTTGAGATTGACATTGCAATTTCTCAGGGAACATCAGCTATATGCAAAGCTAAGAAAGTGTGACTTCTACATAAATAGAATTCAGTACTTGGGTCACATTATCTCAAAAGAGGGTATATTAGTAGACCCTGAGAAGATCGAAGCCATTATGAATTGGCCTACTCCAAGAAATGTGATGGATGTAATATCTTTTATGGGACTTGCAAGATACTACAGGAGATTCATTGAAGGATTTTCCAAAGTTGCACATGCCATCACTTCCTTGCAAAAGAAGGGAGTAAAGTTCGAATGGACTTCGAAGTGTGAAGAAAGCTTCCAGCGGTTGAAGAATATTCTCACCAGTGCACTAGTATTGAAAGTTACAGATCCAGAAAAAGATTTTGTGGTATGTACCAATGGACAAGTGCTTGGAGGAGTCCTCATGCAGGACAACCACGTGATATGTTATGAATCAACAAAGTTGAAGGAGCATGAGAAGAACTATGCCACTCATGATCTAGAGCTTGTAGCCATAGTACATGCTCTCAAGATGTGGAGACATTACTTGATGGGTAGAAGATTTGAGCTTAGAACAGATCACTATGGACTAAAGTGTTTGTTTGATCAGCCTACTCTGAATTCTAGGCAAGCAAGATGGCTGGAATTTTTATGTAAGTTCGATTTTGAAATTAAGCACATAAAAGGAAAAGAAAACAAGGTAGTTGATGCACTCAGTAGGAAGGTACAAGAAATGCATGTGGCATCTCTTAGTATTTTCCAATCAGATTTGAAGCAGCAGATTGGTAATCATGTTGCTAGAGATGAATTGTATGAGCAGGTAAAAGACAAATTGCAGCAGCAAAGTCTTGAGAAGAAGTATGAGGGATATAAATTGGAAGAAGATGGACTTCTCACTTTTAAAGGAAGAATTTATATTCTGAATGTAGTAGATTTGAGGAGAATTGTTATGGATGAAATCCATCAAGCTCTATATTCTGGTAACCCAAGATATCTGAAGACAATTGCTGCAGCTAGAAGGTAGTACTTTTGGCTAGGTATGAAAAAGGACATGGATGAATACATTTCAAGGTGCATGAAATGTCAACAGGTAAAGGTTAAGCATAAACATCCAATAGGTTTGTTGCAGCTTTTGCCAGTTCCGGAATGGAAATGGGAAGTTATTTCCATGGATTTTATTACAGGATTTCCGATGACTTGGAGACAACATGATTCCATCATGGTTGTAGTAGATGAGTTGACAAAGGCAACACATTTTATACTAGTGAAGTCTACGCACAAGACTGATGACATTGCAAATATTTTCATGAAGGAGATTTTCAAGTTGAATGGATTACTGAAGGCAATAATTTATGACAGAGATGTCAAGTTCACTTCCAATTTTTGGAAGGGGGTGTTTGTAGATTTGGGTACAAAGTTAAACTTCAGCACTGCATACCATCCTCAGACAGATGGGAAGATAGAAAGAGTGAATCAGGTGCTGGAAGACATGCTTCGCATGTATGTGATTGACAAACCAACCAAGTGGGAATATTACTTACACTTGGTAGAGTTTGCTTACAACAATGGACAATAGGAATCTTTGGGGATGAGTCCATATGAAGCCTTGTACGGAAGAAGGTGTAGGACACCAGTGACTTGGGATAAACCAATAAATAGAGTTGTTCTTGGACCAAAATTGCTCAAGGAAATGGAACAAGAGGTTGTAAAGATTAGGCAGAATCTGAAAGTAGCACAGGACAGATAGAAAAGCTATGTAGATAAGCATAGGATGAACAAAGATTTCAATGTTGGGGACCATGTTTACCTCAAAGTGAAAGCAAAGAAAATTTCCTTGAAGCTTAAAAGTTGTGCCAAGTTGTCACCTAGATATTGTGGAACCCAAGGGAGAGTTCCAAATTGAACCAATGCGCATCCTTGATAGGAAGGTCACAATTCTCTGGAATCGAGGCATAGGGCAGGTAAAGGTGCAATGGGAGCATTACATACTTGAAGAGGCTACGTGGGAGCTATACGATTCCATGTGATTAACACATCCATTTTTGTTCAATTCTGTGGAACACTGAGCCGATACCAGTGTAGCATTTTGTTCAAATTTTGTAAAGCACTAAGGATAGTGCTATTGAAGGGGGAGAGGAATGTAACACCCTGGTTTTGACACCGCTTACATTAAATATACATGATACCTATATTGTAAATAATATTGGTGCGGAGAAAAAGGTGAAGGCCCCACCATAGATTTTGTTATGTTATGTTTCGGATTGAAATGGTCACCGATGGTGTATCGGGACATGTGGCATACATATTAAGTTGTGGCACCATGTAATTATGCATTTTTAATTCAACAACCCAACTAGCTATGTTCACTGCAACGAAATTGAGAAGGGGCATGATTTCCTAAGGGTAAGGGGGGGGGGAAGTTAAATCCTGAGCCATGGGAGGCGGGGGAGGGGAGAAGCCATGTGTCACCTCTCTCTTCACTCACCCTCCCTTGTCTCATCCAACCACCACTCTTCATCATTCTGTTGTCAGTGGGGAATCTATTTGCTGATAGCAAGACCAATACACCAATGATTGCCATTCTCCCCATGCGCCTGCACCCTCTCCACGACACACCTTCTAGATTTCATATGGTCTGTCCACTATCCAAATAATAGTTGTTCATTCACGTCATGCTAGCTGAGTTAAAAGGATAAAAAATCCATGATGTGGGGTTGGCGATTCCTCTTACACTGCCTTGCTAGTCTGTGAATTTTTTCTTCCTCTGTTCACATAGAGTGTTGGTCTCTTCCTACCATTGTTAGACTACTGTGGTTTTCCTCATCGATCACTAGTTGCAGCTTCCTTCATGTATTGCCAACTGTGTTTCTCCTGTACAATGTGGAAATTGTTGTAGATTGTTGTGTTTTCCTCTGTGGCTCGTTGGCTGTCATTCCATCATGGAATCGTGGTTGTGATTGCCTTTCCAGCTATGTGTTTTAGTTGTGTCTCATTTCCCTCATGCACATACTGAGAATCATTTTCTTTCCCATTGTTTTCTGTGTAATTTCTCCAGCGATCGCCTTGAGGAATTGATGTGGGTTCATAGTTGTTGTGGGCTATTGTTTTCCACAATGGATTGACTGTGTTTTTCCCTTGTAAAAGCATGAATAGTTGTTTGGCTGTTTGCATGCAATGGTTTTGTCCCTAGATTGCTTTGGAATGGTGAATGAGGGCCTGAGGTGCTTGATAAACCTGGTGGGTTGAGAACCACACACACAGAGGTACTAAGCTGGCTTTATTCCCCACAACCCCTGAAGAGCACTGGAGGGAATATCAGGGTCTGGGGGACTGCATTGCATATAAGGGACTGAATTCCTTGTGTTGGGTGTGTGTGGGTGTTCTAGAATCCATGATGGCTCTGGGGTTGGTGTCTGTATCTCTTTAGTGAGCTCACTAGCTTAGCATTAGCCTTTCCCAGCTCCTAGATGGCTTGATAAACCCAACTTTGTTGGCTTGGCTAATCTTTTGTTCGCTTGATAAACCCAACTGTGTTGGCTTGGCTGAACTGTGTACCCTAGTGGTGTTGTTATCCTTGGCTATGTGTAAGCATGTTAGTTCCTTATTCCTTGGAGAATCATGCCTGGCTCAGGGGTGGTAGTGTTGTTGAGAGATTAAGGAGCACGCAGGACTATGGTTGGGTGGAACATTGCAGCGACGTAGCTAGTTGTGGAACAAGTTCTCTATAAATATAAATACTCTTGACTAACTTGTTTATGCAATTATATATTTACCATTGATGAATGAGGATATACATGTTAAATGCTGATCTATATATGCATGAATGCTGATTGATATGTTTTTCTTCCATTGTGGATATGAATGATTATGCTTCGTAAAATGTTTTATGTTTTAAGTATCATCCTTCAGCACTATATGTATGTATCTTCATGTTCATGGGGCTAGATTCCTGGATGATTTTACGTATAGTAGCGTCCTCTTCATCGATCAGAGGGTCAGGGACATTACACTAGATCCGACATTAAATTGTGGAACCACCTTCGAAAGTTCTGGAATACCAAATATAAATGGGTCATTCCTATAGGGTATCGAATGAGTCTCACCACTCGACCTATGTGAATAAGATCGACAGTCATTGTTTACATAATCTAAAAACTAGGATTGTGCATTATATGATGCACCAACCTCAAAAGGATCATATTCTTCCGGAGTTCCATATACACTATCTGGCACATTCCCCACTGCAGGGTTCAGAGAAGGGGGGGCCTCCAGGATCTCATTTGTATGACTCATAGTGAGATCAGTGTGTGAATCGCGGTGAATATGAGTCCACATGGGCTAGTTGACTCTCTTCCACAAAGGATGAGGAGACGTAGAAGGTGGAAGAATTTCTAAACATCAAGAACATATAAATTCCTCTCCCAAATGCATGATGAATCCATAAAAATAAAGAGACTCAAAGTAATTATGAACTCTAGAACAATCTAGCGCATGCAGAGCACACTTCTAAGATAATATAATTCAAAATGCAAGAAAGCCAAGGGGATGATAAATGAGATCTTGAATGTAGCAGGTATGTCTCCCCTAGGAGAGGCATGAGACTCTCATACACTACAAATGGAGGTGTGTAACCAATTATAGTGGCCCAGCTTCAACACATGAAGCGACTATGTTGTATGACCCCTACCTATCTAGGACACTCATAGAATAACCTCTACAAGTACCCCCTGCAATACCTAGGTAAGGAAACTAAGGTCACCCCAATATAACCAATGCTCAAGTGGACATTCACAGGAGGGATATACTATATGGGAAGGGTAGAAAAGCTCAAATTGAGAAAGTACCAAAGGTACATCAAAAGCCCCTAGATACGAATAAGATCCTGGAAATATCTCTGGTACTGCATAGAGAGTGGAAAGGGGCTATCCCCACCAAAAAGATGTACATTTCCTTGTGCTTAACTCTTGTGTAAGAGGAGCCTCCTAAAAACACTAATTATACCAACAATTTCACTCTCTAAGCTAGATAGACACCTACTTGTTTTGTTTAGTAGTCTTGGAAAAATTTACTCACAAAAACCTTTTCCAAGACTCTAAAACCTAAGCTTGTTGATGTACCCTATAAAATAAAAATGCGTAATTCATTTTAGATTAAGCGTTGATTTTAGGGGATGTGATTACTCAAAGGAAATTACCATGCAACCAATGAGGTTATGACTCAACAATGAAAGTAAATATGCACACCTAACAAACAATGCCAAGTGCAATTTTGTATTTAAATGTGAAAATGGGGTATGCCACTACATGAGATGCATGTTTTTTCCTTCAAATGATAATGCAACCATTCCTAAATCAAACCCTGATTACTAATCAATTAAGAAAACCTACTGCAAGCACTATGCAAATGCAAAATCGCATGAACATGCCAAAAATAAAATATTTTTGTATTTTTGAAATAAACGATATGTAAATGCAATAACAAGACTCTATAACTCCTAGACCCTGTAGCAAATACCAAACAACAACCAAGAAAGACACTGAGATAAAATAAATCTAATCCACTAATACCAAAACAAAAAGGAAATAATATGACAAGAACACCTTCTAACTAGGAAGCAAATAAAAAAGGTCATTGGTAAAAAACAGAGGCAGTAGAAAGACACCAACAGTATCCAGGAAGAATTAACAATATTCAAACTTCACCCAGAAACTCTCAAAAATCCAAATCACATTCAGAAGAGAAGCATATGTGATTGTTTCCAGAAAACCTGCATGTATACGTGGTTGTTCAGACAAAACCCACGTGTATACACAGTTGTGAGGAAAAAAATAGTGTACAAGAAGAGAAAGAGGGTAAAATGATAGGCTAAGACCAAAATTACTTCAATGGGACACTAATGGTAAAACATACTTATGGACCCAACACAAAAATACATAGAAATAGAGAGCAATTCAAGCACATTGTGCATCTAATCCCCAAAGAAAAACAAGGAACCTCCCCAGTGGAGTCACCAATTCTGTTACGGTGAGAAACTTCCATTGGCTTGGGGTGGACCACAACAGAATGAATGACACCATAAATCAATCCATTCTAATGTGCAAGAGAAACAAATGCATCTAACACTAAGGGATATGAAGTGTACCCTATTCTGGACGGTTGATGTAGATCCTCGTTGAGCTTTTCCAACATGCTTGTATTTATAATTCACTCTCAATAATAGCAAAGAAGACAAGCATGCTATATATCAAAGTGTTAGGACTACTCTATAATATATAAAACCATCATGTATACGCAAATATAACTACATCCATGGAAAAAATATTCATAGTTATACACATGTAATGCACTCGAAATGGATATTTCTATTAATAATAAATAGAGATATAACAGTGACAAACTCTGTCACCACCTCATCGAAACACAGAAACTGAATCCTCCACCTAGGCCTCCACCACTTCATTCCTCCATCTCAATGGCAAGCTTACAAGTCAATTTCAATCTTGGGAAGAGAAGCAATGTGTGCTCCAAAGGGACAAATGGATGCAGACTCAAGCATAAACAAGTGAGGCGACAATGAACTTTAATTTCCTTGCTCTGCAAAATTCTCCTCCTTCAATGCATCCAAGAGGCTCAATATATATAATGGAAAATTCTCCTCCTTCAATGGATAATGGAGTGTCAATTCGGATCGTTTTCCAAGAATATGGAAGTCCAAGAGTCAAGTTATTTGGTATTCATTGAGGAAAAGTCCAAAAGTTTTTTTATGCACATTTCATGATGTACGTGGGTATTGTCTAAAATGCTGCATGTACACACGGGTATTGGATAAAAATTCATGTATACAAATAAACGGGTGTTTTTTTAGGGATTTTCTTGGATCATCAAAGTATAACATGAGTAAGGTGGGTCCAAGGAGTCTGCAGAGGGACATGGAAGGCAATAAAGGTGTTATCTACCAAGAGTGGTAAAATTATCTATAACGAAAACTCTTCCACTGTGCTCCAAAAATGGATCCATTAAGAGAGGCTTGATCCATCATGCTAATGACCCAACCATTTCTCCAAGCGAGGAAGATACCAGGGTCCCACTTCTTGTGCACCTTTCTAGAGCAAATCACCATCAAGATGAAATCTACATGCCATGGGATTCCAAGGTCCCAATGCTTGTGCATTGAGTAGTGCTAATACAAGCAAAAATACCAAGCGTGTGATGTGAAATATCCTCTAATACAAATCATCAAAGAGTGGAATTCCAAGATCCCTTAACTGGCGCATTCCATCAATTGGCAAGGTAACTAAACATTTTACATCAAGGTGGGATATGTCGTATCCCATTCTCTAATGAGAATCTTCCCAAACATCACAAGTACAAAATATATATAATCAAAGTACATAACAACATCATACAAATGTACAACAAAAAGGTTCCTCATCAAAGAATCATGAAAGTTCTTGTCCATCTAAGCCAATAGACCACCATTTTACAAGTGCACACAAGGATCAAGTGACCAATCAAATTTTCTCCAATGACATAGGAGAGGGTCCCATGTCCAATAATGTTTCTTTGAGAAAGTGTGGTAGCTTTCATAAAGTGATGCAATGTGTGCTTTCACCCAAATGTTGGATGAACTAACTCTCCCATCAAGTGAATTACATAGTGAGTAAGAAGAATAATAAGTATCATATATGCATCCATGAATATGTGTATCAACAAAAACCAAAGGATTTTTCTTACAATAATAATGTGCTCCAATCATAAATCTCTTCACACAAGTATTGGATGAAGTTCCTCTAACATCAAATGAACTAAGCAAGGAGCAAGGAAAATCATGAGTCTTCAAGTGACTCAAATGAACATCATAGGTGCATCCATGTATGAGAGAGTCATCAAATGACACAAATGGATACTTATTCTACAAAATAAAATGTTGGGAACTTATCCTAGAATCATCACGTAGTGCACGAGTCTCATACTCCTCTAATGGAACCAATAAAAAGAAACCCTTCACCCAAATTTCCTTTGGATGTATGCTACAATATATGGAAGGGTGGGATGTAGGAGAGTGAAAAAAATCATCCAAATGATCAAAAAGTGTGACATTTTCATCATGTGAAGGCTTCATAGGGGTAGGGTCATGCACCTCCCTCAAAAGTGAAAAATTCCCTCATAGGTTAATTCCAAGGGAGTGGAATTATGCATTTCTTCTAAAAGTGTGTAACCATCCTCAAGAGGAATCTCAAGATACTATTCCACCACAAAAAGGGATTGTATCTCATCAATCTCATCTTCAAACAAATCAAGCACATCCAAATCACCATGTTTATCATGATCCATCATTTCATGAGAATCCTCCAGGAAATCTGCAATATGACAATTTAAAACATAGGAGGAAGAACAAGTATCTTGCAACCTATCAAGAAGATTCTCATTTTGAATTTTGAGCTTATGAATATCCTCATTATTCATCAAGTATGCCTCAAGTAACCATTCATTAAGCTCAACCAAATGTTTTCTATCAAAAATCAAAGACATGAAATTACCTTTGATGTTTCGCATTGCTCATTGGCTCTGTTACAAAAAGATACTTATTGTGATTCATGAGCCATTGATACCACAAATAATTATGAATATTTCCCCAACAGATAATATCATATCTTCATTCTTCACAAAATTACTTCACCACATCCATCTCCTTCTTATTTATTGTTTTCTTGGATCAAGATATGTGTCCACTTGGTAAAGTTACTTATCCTTGGATAACAACCCACTAGTTTTTTTTCCACAAGTTAAGGTCTACATCGGCGTGCCACTTATCGCAATTCATCTTTGTGTGGTGTATGGCGCACATATTCTAACATCCTTGTGAGATTTTAAAACATAGGTTCATAACCAATAATTTTCTTCACAAGTATTTGTACCACATACCATTTTATTTGCGGGACTATTACACATGAGTTTATGTTTCATGTTCTTCATTCATAAGTCTTACAAATGGTATTTGTACATATCTGTAATTTTCAATGCTCTTCTTTATGTATTATTATAGGTGCATTTGCGACCAATGTCATGATGGGATATTGGGATCTTTTGTCTCATAGGACTTCCACATTCTTCATTTGTTATTTATGCGAGCTTTCTTTGTATTAGAAAGTATTCAACATTCAACTTATTCAACAATATACTTAACAGTATCCTTTGTATTTGATCATGTTCATCAATCAATTCAATACCTTTAACATATGATCCAATGTGTTTGACATGTCCTTTGACATCTAATCATTTGAAATCATGAAAATACATTTTCAACATTCTCCCCCTTTTTCAATGATATCAACATTACCTTGAATGATAACATTTATCACAAACTCCTCTATGAAGGTGAGTTTTTCCAATGTGTGTCAAAGGATTCTTCTATGATTGTGCCCTTGTTTCTTTTGCACAGATCTATCTTAATGCTTTTTCATTATGTCATTAATCCCCTTGTCATTTGGATCTTCCTCTTTCTCATTCTCTCCCTCTTTGCCGTCAATAGAAAAGGGAATCTCTTCTTTGTTGACTCCCCTAGGCATAGTTCTCACTACTTCTAGTGTGTTAGGTCATAGATAATTCATTTTTGCATCACATACATGTACCTGACTTGTTATACATAATCACTATTATGTGTGCCTAATTTATTGTAGCCTACGAGTGATATTATCTCGGATTTTAGACACAAGTCATTTTATTACTGTCAATAAGTTTTCCTGTTATCACACATATTTCCAACCTTCCGCATGAATGGAAATATTTGATTTGATCGATATCCTAGATTACTTCGACATCATTCTTCTGAATCAAATTTTTTCCTTTATATACCCATGCATTAAATTTTGACCTCGTCGTGATATCCCTTGTATTTCACAATGCATGAACTCATGAATTTTTAGGTCCCTTCAATTTATGTTCGAGCATGAGAAGATTTATCTCCCAATCCTATAATTTGGTAGTGTTTTCACTCAACTCATCACCTTGGTTCATACTCTTTCGAGCTTGATCTAGAATGTTGATGTATTTGTGTTACAACTAATTTTACCAAACATGGTTGATCACACTTTTATGGCCTTCCCTGTTCCTCTGCAGACTCTTTAGATCCCATGGACCATTTTTGTACCTTTGATGTTTCCAAGATCATACCTAAAAAAACCTATTATTTGCTGTACGCGACTTTTAATCCCTTTATCGCGTATATACGTGGATATTACCCTTAAACCCATGTACATTGGGGTGTGTGCATAAGTCCAAATATTTTTGGAGTTTTCCTTGATGTGGATCCGAGTCACTTGTCTCTTGGACTTCCATATGCCTCGAGATCACTCAGATTTGACCTTTCATTACCCCATTGAAGCACTATATAAGGAACCCCTTGGATACATTGAAGACAAGGAATTGAAGAGCAAGAAAACTATAGTCCATTGTTGTCGTAGCTTGCTTGTACTTGAGTCTGCATCCCTTTGTCCCTTGGAGCACTTTGTGTTCTTCCCAAGATTTCATTTTCTTGTGAGATTTCTATCGAGAGATGGAGGATTGAGGTGGTGGAGGCCCAGGTGGAGGACTCAGTTTCTCCGGTTTGGAGACGAGTCGACAGAGGTTGTCAATTATGTAGTCTCTAATTTTATTAATAGAAATATATTTTCCTGTCCAATGATGTGCATTTAAATGAATATTGAATCCATGGATATGTTTAATTGCGTATGCATTATTGATTATATATGTTGGATTAGGCCTAACACTATATTATATAGCATGCTTTCCGTGTTTACTGTTGTTGAGAGTAAATTGCTAAAGCAAGCAGGATTGGAAAAAGCTCAACGGGGATCTACTTCAACCGTCTGAAATAAGGTATGTTTCAATATCCTTTAGTGTTAGATGTTTTATTTCTCTTGCATTGTTAGGAACCCATGCCAATCCCTCTCTTTACTATGTTAGTATATTGTTGTTGGATGCATATGCTTTGTAAGTCGTCCCATAGTAATGGTTGATCCATAGTTTGTGTTATTGTTGTGAGGCGCATATGCTTTGTAAGCCGCCTGTAGTATTTGTTGATCCATAGTTTATATTGGCCCATGGTTTTGAACCATAGTATTGGAACCCATAGTTTATATTGGCCCATGGTTTTGACCCATAGTATTGGCGCCTATTTTGGTATATAAGTGTGTGTTGAGGCCAAGGAAGGCACCGTGAAGTTATTTTGTATTGAGCTTGCTCAAAGGAGGTTGCCCCCTCGAAGTGGCTTACGATTAATATAAAAGTGATTCTGAGTGCTGCTGCTATATCGTGTGTTTTGATTACTTGTTTGCTGCAGGTTCCTCACATCTGGTATCAGAGCACTTTCCTTGGCACACGTGGGAAATTTTTTTTTTTTTTGGGCGGCGAATTTCAGATCAATTTCTGAAACTTTCTACACAAAATCAGAAGAAACAGATTGCATATCTGAATTCCTCTTTCAAAAATACGCAGTTTCAAAAAAAAAATCATCTCATTTGGAGTTCTAAAAGTGGAGATATCGCGGATTTCAAATCCGCAATTTTTCAGCATTTCGGTGACGGCCGTGGAAATTGCGGCACGAAAATATTCTGACCGAGTGCCCAGATTTCTATTCCGATTTCATGGGTAGAAGCAGAGTGGTTGTTCCAGTTCCGGAAACATGCTATAATAGCGATTTTGAGCAATATAGATCCGGTTTTTGAACATTGGGTGGAATTTTTGCCCAAATTTTTTTTCTGTTGCAGGTTCGGATCTGGGAATAATCCCTCTCCGATTAACTATGGGAAGTACTTGGGCATAAGACCTAAAACTCATTGTGAGGAGTACCACAGGAACCCTAAAGTAGCTAGCCCATTGAGAGGACCTGCCAGCGAAAAGGGCAACGACCCTTACCTAATTGACTAGTTCCCACCCGTGAGGTAAACCAAGAGCTGTCGTTTGTGGCCAAGTGGTTATCAGTTTTACCTGAGCCGTGGAGTGAGGGGTACTGCCCCAATACGCAAGCTGTCAGAAAGCATTGGTGACCGAGTGAATCCCTTGAACCGATAGGAAGCCGTACATAACTGGGGTCCATATCTATTTTCAGTTGCACAATTGCAGATTTTCGCTGTCCAGAACTGTTGCCGGTCAGTTCCGTGCCATTGAAGATCCACCTATTGCCAATCACTTCTGCGCCGTTGCAGATCCCTTCCTGAAAAATCTCCTGCTTATGGTTGTCACCCGCATTGGAGCAAAAATCATGGAGGAAACACTTGCAGCCATCCAAGCCAAACTCCAGGAACTAGATGAAAAATTTCTCGGTCTCCATCTTGAGCATTCAACTATGAACACCAGACGACAGTCCGAGTCTTCATCAACCAATGGGTTCTCTTCTTCCAGCAATTTTCGCGGTCCGAAGCTAGATTTTTCGCGCTTCAATGGTACTGATCCGACTGGATGGATCTATCGTGCAGAACAGTATTTCAGCGCTTCATAATACTTTTGATGTCCACCAAGTTCCACTTGCCTCCTTTCATTTGGAACAGGAAGCTCTTCAATGGTATCATTGGTACATCAAGGCTCATGAAGAGCCAAAATGGCCTGCTTTTTGCCAGCTCCTTTTGCACCGATTTGGTCCGAGTGCTTTTGATGACTTCACAGGAGCTCTCACTAAACTTCGCCAAACTAGCATTGTGAAAGAGTATCAAACTGAATTTGAGAAACTAGCTAATCACACTGAAGGATTACCTGATGACTTCTACCGGAGTTGTTTTATCAGTGGTCTAAAGGATGCAATTCGCTCTGAGGTCAAAATGTTCAATCCCAACACAATGATGGAATCCCTGGGGTTGGCTAAGTTGGCAGAAGATAAGATAGCAGCCCAACAGTGCTCCAAATCCTCTTTTGTTCCCTTCCGCAATATGGGTTCTCAACAACCTCCCATTCCGCCAGCTCCTCGCTCACCTCCAATCAAGCAATTGTCTGAAACAGAGATGCAGACACACAGAGAAAAAGGGCTTTGTTATAATTGTGATGAGAAATTCAGTCGGGGGACATCGATGTGTTCAACAAAAGATCTATCTCTTGGATGTGGATTCTCCACTTGCCTCTGAAATTGGTGAAGAAGTTGCCGATGTAATGGATGCTCCGGTTGACACTCAGGAGCCGCCTACTGACCCTCCATCTCAGGACGACCAACCCGAGATATCCCTCCATGCTTTAGCTAGAGTCACTGCCCCCCAAACAATGCGGGTACGCGGTTACTTCAAGAAGCTTCCTCTTACAATAATCATTGATTCTGGCAGCACTCATAATTTCATTGACCCTTGGATCGCCAAACAAGCTGATTGTTTTATCCATCCTTGCTCCAACTTTGAAGTCATGATTGCCAATGGGGGCACCTTACCTTGCAAAGGGAAGTGTCGTAATGTGTGTATCTCTATGGGAGATTATAACCTCCGCTCTGACATGTTTGCCTTGACCTTAGGCGGATGTGATGTGGTTTTGGGCGCTCAATGGCTGTGCACACTTGGGCACATATTATGGGATTTTTCTGAACTTTGGATGTAGTTCTCCCCCGATGGACACAAACACACATTGAAGGGATTACAACCAGGGTCTCTCAGCATCATCAGTTCACATTGCCTGGAAAAAATCCTTAAGACGAGTTCCCATGGTGTCATTGCTCAGCTCCATTCCCTTCAAATGCAACCTTCAGCGGCCCCCACTACTCCTTTGGATCTCCAACAAATTCTGGATCGCTATATAGGTGTTTTTGCTGAACCAGTGGGACTTCCACCTTCACGACCAGAGGACCATCATATTCAGCTCCTCCCTGGTAGCATTCCTCCCAACATCAGGCCCTCTTTGCGGAAATTCATTCTGGTATTTTTTGATGATATCCTCATCTACAGTAAAACATGGGCTAAACATCTCCAGCATCTGGCTCTTGTAATGCAACTTTTCTCTGATCATCATCTCCATGCCAAAAAGTCTAAATGTGTTTTTGGCCAAAAGGAAGTTGAGTATCTCTGGCACATTATCTCAACACAAGGGGTTCATGTGGATCCTACCAAAATCGCTGCCATGAACAATTGGCCACCTCCTAAGACACTCCAGAGCCTTCGTGGTTTTTTGGGGTTGACTGGCTACTACCGCAAGTTTGTCAAGGATTATGGGAAGCTTGCAGATCCATTAACTGCGCTATTGAAAAATGATTCTTTTACATGGACACATGTTACTGAGCGTGCATTTGACAAGTTGCAACAAGCTATGTGTACTACGCCCGATTTTTCCAAGCCCTTCACTATTGAGAGTGATGCTTGCGGCAATGGACTTGGTGCTATTCTCCTTCAAGATGAACACCCCATTGCGTTCACCCGCGAAGCCCTTTCCGGTAAAAATTTCGCTGCCTCTACATATGAGAAGGAAATGATGGCCATTTTGCATGCAGTACAAAAGTGGTGACCCTACCTCTCAGGGACTCATTTCTACATCCAGACTAATCACCAGAGTCTGAAATATTTCCTAGAACAGCATGTATCCTCCCCCGCACAACAGAAATGGGTAAGCAACCTCATGGGCTATGACTATGAGATCACTTATAAGAAGGGTAAGGACCATCTTGTGATGGATGCCCTTTCTCGCACATTTGATGACCAAGGTTCTCTTTCTGCTATTTCTATGCCTGTTCCAAATTGGTTGCAATCGGTTCAGCAGGATTATGTCAATGACTCTTCATTATCTCACATCATCCAACGCTTGGCCAACAACCCTTCTGCTGTTCCACATTCCTCTTGGGATGGCGCTTCACTGCGATACAAGGGTCATCTGGTGCTTCCCCAGAACACAGCTCTTCAACAAGCTATCTTCTATGAACTCCATGCTTCTCCGTCAGCGGAGCACTCTGGTTTTCTCAAAACGTATGAACGGGCACAGCGCAACTTCTTTTGGCAGGGCATGACAAGGACAATTCAACAGATGGTGGTTGAAGGTGATACCTGCCAATGCAATAAGGGTGAAACAACACCCCTTCCGGGATTGCTCAAGCCCTTGCCCATACCTCCCCAGATATGGACAGATATTTCTATGGATTTCATTGATGGGATCCCTAAATCTGGAGGGAAGACTGTGATTTTTCTTGTGGTTCATCGCCTCTCCAAATATCGTCATTTTTGTGCTCTCGTCCATCCCTATACAGCCTCTTCTGTTGCTCAAATTTTCTTGGACCAGATCTTTCGTCTTCATCGAATGCCTTCTTCCATTGTCTCCGATCGTGATGCGACTTTCACCAGTCATTTTTGGACAGAACTCTTTCACCACACTGGCACCAAACTGAAGATGCGTTCAGGTTATCACCCCCAAACGGATGGTCAGACTGAAATTATCAATAAATTCTTGGCACCTTATCTTTGTTGCTTCTCCTTTGAGCAACAACATTAGTGGGCAAAGTGGCTCCCTCTCGCTGAATGGTGGTACAATACCTCTTACCGCACTGCCTCTAAAATGACTCCATATGAAGTAGTTTATGTTTAGGCACCACCAGTTCTTCTTCCTTACACCCCCAGCAGTTCTCCAGTTCAGGCAGTTGACGCGGTCCTTCGCATTTTGCGTGAAAACCTTCACATGACAGGCAATCACATGAAGCAACAAGCTGATCAGCACCGTTCTAAGCGCACTTTTGAAGCCGGTGATATGGTTTTTCTTCGTCTCCAGCCTTACAAGCAATCCTCACTAAAACTCAAAGGGCGTCATCAGCTTGCCCCAAAGTTCTATGGGCCATATAGGATTCTTCAGAAGATTGGGTCTGTTGCTTCTAAATTGGAACTTCCACCTTCTTCCCGCATTCATCCAGTATTTCATGTCTCTTGTCTGAAGAAAGTTCTTGGCACCAACATCAAAGGCCAAACTATTTTACCAGAACTGGATAATGAAGGATCCATCTTTTTGGAGCCGGAGGCTGTCCTCAATAAGCGCACTCATCAGCTTCTCTCTCACTCTATCACAGAGGTCTTAATTCAATGGCACGGAATGCAGCCCGAGGATGCTACGTGGGAACCACTCCTCTAGATACAGCGACAATTTCCACATCTAAAGCTTTGAGGACAAATCTTTTTCTAAGGGGGGGGGGATGTTAGGAACCCATGTCAATCCCTCTCTTTACTATGTTAGTATATTGTTGTTGGAAGCATATGCTTTGTAAGTTGTCCCATAGTAATGGTTGATCCATAGTTTGTGTTATTGTTGTGAGGCGCATATGCTTTGTAAGCCGCCTGTAGTATTTGTTGATCCATAGTTTATATTGGCCCATGGTTTTGACCCATAGTATTGGCGCCTATTTTTAGTATATAAGTGTGTGTTGAGGCCAAGGAAGGCACCGTGAAGTTATTTTGTATTGAGCTTGCTCAAAGGAGGTTGCCCCCTCAAAGTGGCTTGCGATTAATATAAAAGTGATTCTGAGTTCTGCTGCTATATCGTTTGTTTTGATTACTTGTTTGCTGCAAGTTCCTCACATGCATATTGGGAAGGGATTGATTTTTGCGGTTTCTCTGTCTGTTGTGGTACACCCCAAGCCATAGGAAGTTTTCTCCATAACAATTTATAACTCCGAAAGATATTATGATGTGTATTATAATTGTATGTTGTTGTATCTCCATTGGGGATGTGTTTACACCCTTGCGGGATGTCTTAATTGTGTCTATACCTTGAGGTAAAACCTCTGTTGTAATGTGGGAAATAGTCCCCAATATAACATCATGTAATGTGTATTTGGAGCCTCTTTGGGAGAATTCGGCCCTATTAGGGAAGACATGCGGGCCCTAGTATTATGTTTGGTCCATGACTTGAAAGGGTATAAATAGGGAAGCTCTCTCCCTCATTTATACACACCTCACACTCTCAAGTTCTCATAAGAGTGAGAGACAAAATGGAGGAGAGACAGATAGTTGCTAAATACTTCTTATTACTGCTTTTGATCATCTTACTATTCTGAAGAAGTTTGCGGGGTTTTCTCCTTTATGGATGCCCCAGTGAAAATATTTGTGTCTCATGTATCTTTAATATCTTATGCATGTTTTTGTAATTGTTATTATTTCAGATAAATATCCTAGATAAACTAATCAGGTCTAAAGAAAAACTAACATGGTATCAGAGCCTGTGTGAAAGAAGGCGTTGTGCAACTATGGAAACTAGGGCTTTCTAGTTCAATGTATGTGTTTAATTATGATTAATATGTCCTCCCAGTTCAAGATTCATCCTTGAGGATTAAGGCCAATAAAAAAATATGGTGAATAGGGCTATCGTGAGTCACATCACTTAGGAAAACACAAGGAAAAAAATAATATTCAAAAAACAAATTAGTGTGTCTTTCCCTCCACTTGTGAGTGTTATTCAATACAATTATGACATTATCCACCTAGATTATTTAGGTAAAGCGTATCTTTTATTTACAATCTGGTATTTTCAATCTTGTTTATTTCAAGAAATGGGTTAGGTCGGATTATTCAAACACAACAAATGCAAGGGTTGTTCGTTGAGGCTACATTGATCCTATTTGATGATAATAACAATAGAACAACAAGTTTTTCATCCAAGATAAAAACGGAAGATCAGACCGATGAAACACAAGAAATGAATGGGGTGGTTGTTGTTGACATAAATATGATGGAATCTAAAAATCACAGTCAAAACAAGTTTCGTCCTCAAGAAATGAGGTAGGGAAAATGAGTGAAACACAAGAATTGTACAAAGAAAATAATGTTGATATGTCAATGATGGATTCTATGACTCATAATAAAGTGGGTGTTCCATCATCGATAAATGGTGTGGGGAATAGTGGTGAAACACAAGAAATTCAAGGGGTAGTAGTTGATTTCAAAAATTTGGAACATGAGAATCTTGTAAAAATTGGTGTCATTATAAGTATGAGACAATCAGAAAAGAAAAAGATCATAGATGATCAAAATGCAACATTGTATGCAAAATTGTGAAAGAATATTATGATTCAAAAATAATTTCTAATAATCTTGCCACAATGAAAAACTCTTTTATTGCGATATCATTTTATGTTACATGTGGTGACATTTATGTTACAATTTTTTTCAAAGATAAAAATAAGAAATTATCAATCACATTAACTCCATAAAAAAAATAGACATTGTTTACAACTATATATATATATATATATATATATACATCATACATCATACATCATATATACATAATTCTATTCTAGAACTCTAGGATGCTTAAGAGGTTTCTGTAAGCACTCATCTCAAGAAGAAGAAATTTGGGTATAGTATTTCTTGCATTTTGTAAAAGCCTCTATTAGGATTCAAAAGCTACAACATGCATATGTTGTAATTTTTATTTAAATTCTTTCACGTTATTTACATAATTTTGTAAGCTGATTTGGATTTTAATTTTTCCATATGCATACTTCTTCAAAAAAATCCACAATACTATTATACTTGTTCAAGTGTTCCTTTTCCTTTTATTTACCTTTTATTTATTAACATTCTATGTATATTATAATTGAGATTTAACTTCATCCAATATGATCCTGGGATTATGTATCTCTTTCTCAAATTGTTATGCCCTCAAATCCTTTTCATATAGAGTATACAAAAGTGATACTAGATGAAGAATGGATTTCTATTGTAAAGAGGTGATTTGGTATTTTATTTTTTGAATTTCACTATCACATCCCAAATGTTGTTCTTTTCTCTTCTACAATATATTATGTCCAAGATCTATGATACAAATTTCCTTTTCAGCTAGTTTCTTCTTAATGGTTCATGTACTGAGTATGAGGAAAACAATTCACCTCTAGCTTTAATTACTGCAAGCGCTTCTTGCAAATTATTCACCCATATCTAAAATGTCTTCTCATACTCAAAAAAAGAATTCTAGTGTGTGGTCATTTTGTTTTGTTTTTCTATATATAGATCTTTAATCTCACCTTCACCAACTCCAATGTTCCTATCTTCTTCCTCCTTATTTATCTTAACCTTACTCTATTTTTGTCATGAGAATTTTTCCTTTTCTAAGTATTCTCGTATTGACCATTTCAACAATCCTATCATAATATATATCTCTCAACAATGCACTTTTCTCATCAATGCAAGCCTTCAACTTTGTCATGTTATCTTCATATTGTGCAATCACCTCTTTATGTTTAATGCTCCTTTTGTTGAATTTGTCTTCGAATTGAGATTTAATCCTACTTTCATATTGCTCCTAATTTACTTGACTTTGACCCCTTTTTTTACTATCATTTCATTTTCCTTTTTTAGCTTTCAATGTTGCATAAATCCTTTCAATTTTTGTACCTTTCAACTCGTCATTTTTATTAGTAATTGTCTTGTTCATTCTTGCCACTCTTTTTTCATATTATACAATATCCTCTTTATGTTTAAAGTATTATTCTTTGTATTTATTTTCAAACTGAACCTTTAAACAATCAATCAAATGTTCTTTTTGTTTAGTTCGTGTTGAAGTTATTCCTAGTGAGCCAAAATATTTAGTGGTAGTATGTTGAAAAACTCAAGCTTGTTTTTCAACTCATTGTTAAGTCTTTGTATATGTTATTCATAATTATTCTTTTCAACATGATGTTTTTCAAGAAGTGTGTCCAAATCATTCTTCACATTAACTATAACCATGTTTATTTGAGAATACAATCCATGGATAATTTTTCCTTCCTCTCAATGTATGTTATTTTTTTTGTGCATTTTCCACAATTGAATTATGTAGTCGTGAAACATGATGCAAGCTATAAACACTTTTGTTATCCATAACCTTGAATATTTCCAACTTCTTCATATAGGAATCCTCCTCCCAGGTAGCTTGTTCTTTGAAATGCGCCATTTTTTTAATACAGAAAAAAAATATACCATTAAAAAAATATGTTGGAGACATTAAACCAAACATGTCAAAGGAAAATTGATTCTCTAGAGTTGAAATATTATCATCACTAGCTTCCATATCATTTTTCAAAAAATCCTACTACTGATATGCACTTTCATATCCTTGTAAGTTTCTCAAATCTTCGATAGCAAAAAAGTTTGCATGATTTTGTGAACCATTTTCATTTCCCACACCTTCCATTTTGCGCTCCAAAGGTTTTTCATGTACATTTGAATTTGTGGCAGTAGCATCTCCTTCCACATTGTTTTTTAGAGACTAGTGACATTCTTCCACTTTTTTTGTAGCATTTTGGACCTCCTAATGTATTTTTTATTAGTTAAAGATATCATAGCATTCGGTAAATGTAAATTAACATTTTTTTCCAATGTCTTAGGGTAATTAAACTTGACCATGTTATGTCATGTCCCCATTCCAATAGGTCTACTAGCTGACAATGTTTCACCCACCTACTAGTTCCCTAGGTTTGGGGAGGAGGCAATAAATATTGCAATAAGGGAGCTATGGAACCCAAGAGAACCTTATTTTATCATTTACACATTAATTTGGGGCAGAAAAATAATAAATATTGATAAAATAAAGTGGCATTGCTTCATAAGGACATTTGGAGGTCCATGGGGGCCTTGGGTGGCTAGATTCCTCCTTACACATGTCATGACTTAATACCAAATTAGAAATTATGAGTGATGGAAGTTTATTGGAAGTTGAGTAGTCATCAAATTACATATCATGAGCCCAAGGATTTGAATGGGTGAGTAGGAGTAACTCCCCATAGAAGAGGAATAGTCTAGGAAGAAAGTAGGTGCCATGTGGAGCTAGATTCCCTACGCTTTATGACAACAATGATGAAAGATTCTATGACAAGCCAAACCTGGTTGCAGACCTGATTACTGAAATATGACAAATATGACATGAAAAGGATAAAAATAGCCACCAAGAGGTCGAATTTTGGAGTTAGAGGCAACCATTCGAATCATTAGAGGAAATTTGGGGTCTAAAATGGGCCTTATAAGAAAACGTGCCAACAATAAATTTTGTGAGTTCGAATTCAAGAACCAATAGAATTTCAATAAAATGAGTCAACCATAATGGTTGAATTGACATATTTGTCATAAAAGAAAACTACTTTTTTTGTTTGTATTTTCGGCATATTTCCCAGTGTTTTTACTCAAATTGCAAGTGTGAGAGATTTTTGGATGTGGAATTTAATTCCACATCCAATGCGTACCTAGACTGCATATGTTTTATAGACCCTGCTACCCCAAAAACAAGAAATACATGAAATACCTGAAAAAATGTGATGATGACATCATCATCACATTTGTTTAGGTATTTCTTGTTTTTGGGGTATCGGGGTCCAACAAAAGTATGCAGTGTGGGTACTCGTTGGATGTGAAATTAGATTCCACATCCAACAAACTCTCCCACTCAAAATTTGAGTAAACACACAGGGAGCTATGTCGAAAATACAAACACAAAAATTAGGTTTTTCATTATTCCTCCAAAATTAATAACTATTATTTTATTATTTTAACTATTATTTTATTATTTTCCTTAGGAGGCCAATTTTAGAACTCAAATTTCCTCTAATGTTGGTGGAAGATGAAGGGTTTAGGAGAAACCCAAGTGGCATGGAGGTTACTAAACATCAAGGATGAGGTGGAGGAAGCCTATGGGAATGAATTATACCATGGAGGAACTTATTAGGGATATAAAAGTATTTCATGAGGAATGGAAATGTATTTCATCATTTGTGAATTTTCCTTTGGAATTTGGAGAGCAATTGCTTGTCCTTTGCATGGTGAGTGCACACTTACTCTTCTAGTGAGCCAATTTCGAGAGAGTGAGATTCTCATCCAAGTTTTGCATGGGAGAGGATATTAAGACATATAATTTGGAGCTTAAGAGAGTGTTTTATTACATATAGGATGCTTCTTATTTTCTTGACCCATCTTTCCTCCCATTCTCTCAATTTCCACTTCCATATTTCCATGTTTTTCTATGAAGGCACACTAGTGTGAATGGTGGTTGCGCCCCATTGATTTGAGTTGATTAAAAATATATGATGTATGATTTATGGATCTTCAATATCAATGTTAATGATTTATGGATCTTTAATATCAATGGATTTATGACTGATGTTATGAATTATGTTAATAAATTCCCCACATGTAAGAAAAATAAAGTGCAGAACAGTCATCCATCTGGCCTCTTACATCCCTTGCCAATTCCAACACAAAAGTGGGAGAGCATTTTCATGGACATCATCATCGGTTTTCCCAAATTATTTGTTAAGGATTGCATATTTGTGGTGGTGGATAGACTCACTAAATTTGGTTATTTCTTTGTTGTTACTACCACTTCCACTGCTGCACAAGTGGCTGAACTATTTTTTAAATAAGTTTTCTTATTGCATGGGCTTCCTAAGAGCATTGTCATTGACAGAGATAGCTGATTTTTTAGTGCATTTTGGCAAGAAATATTCAAAATGGTGGGGACCAATTTGAAACCTAGCACAAGATATCATCCCCAAATTGATGGAAAAATGGAGAGGGTGAATAAATGGTTGGAAGGCTAATTGAGGAACTATGTTTGTGGGCAGCAAAAACCATGGAGAAAATGGTTTCATTTGGGTGAGTTTTGTTACAATACTACTTTCCATATGTCCATTGGTATGTCTCCGTTTAAAGAAATTTATGGTTATGATGCATCCACTTTTATTGACCAAATTTTTGGTGATAGTATATCTCCCAAGGCTAAGGATTGGATTGAAAAAAGTCAATAAATTTTTAAGGTCTTGAGAGATAAATTGTAGGTTTCTCAAAATCGACAGAAACAATATCCGGATCAACATAGAATGGAGAGACAATTACAAGTAAATGACTTGGTGTATTTGAGGTTGCATCCCTACAAACAAACCACCATAAAAGGTAAAGGTTCAGAAAAGCTCAAACCAATATTTTATGGTCCCTACAAGGTGATTCAAAAAGTTGGGGAAGTGGCCTATTGTTGTAATCATTTAGATCACTAAATTACCATTAATGCATGTAGAGAGTCATATAATCATAACAGATACAAGTGACAAGATAGTATGTTGAATAATAGTTTATATTACACAAAACACATATGGGTTCATACAAACATCAAACCAAACCAAGTCCGTATCTGTCTCAACATCCTATTATATAGGATTACAAAATAGTTATGAATAACTACTTGTCGGTTCAACCAACCGACATGACCTATGGAGGGAGACATAATCTATAATTAGTTGGTTAATTGGTCTAGTCGGTTCACCGACTAGCTCCTCCAACATCTCCCCCAGAACAAAATATTTCTTCATCCCGAAGAAACAAGGGATGTAACAAAATTTACATTGTCTGAAGTAGTTTTTTCCAACTTCTCCATCTTCATGGGCTGTGCAGTTGAATGGATGGTATCTTCTGTACACATACCTCCATAATGGATTTTGCTATAATGGCTAGTTGGTGCTAGAATTCTATCGAATTGTGGAGGAAATTCTGGATGTCAATGGTCAAGGTTGTAATGCTTGACAGAATCGACATCTTCTCTTGTATTGGAAGGTCTGTGATATTGATCATGTCGATCCCCAACAATTGAGTTTTTTCTTCTACTATGTCAAGCAATATTTTCATTCTTGGACGAATTTTTTCGATTGTGTTGAGGTTGGGTAGTGCCTAATTCATCCACTGACGTGCTTTTTTTTCTAGTTTTCCAAGTTTTGTTGTCTCTAGTACAATCTGATCTTGTATTGTGCTCCTCATTCCTTCTTCCAGACCTTGTTGGTTTTCTAATGATTTGAGGTGTTCACAAGTCTGCTAGAATACTTGGCCATAGTAAGTATACCAGTTGCACAGTACTTGTTCTGTGGTGGCAGAGTCCTCCAAATGTTCTTGCAGTACCTTGTGGGCTTCTGAAAATGATGTGTACTAATGTATCAGTAGCACATAAGTCTCTTTTTTTTCTCATCTTTGTTGTCTTGTAATCGTGTCTGAAGGTTTTACATGACACTTTCTAGTAGCTGGTAAGCTCTTTATAGTGGTTTGTCAGTGTTGGTCTCTATTGTTTTTGGTAAAAATGTTTGTGTTAAATTCTTGCATTTGGTCAGGAATTTGACTTCTTCCACTTTAATTTTCTCTATTTGTTCCTTTCTTCTTTGATTTCCTGTTGAAATTTCTTTAGTGAGTGCTCCTAATAGTTGGTCTAGTTCTCCATCTCTAAGTGTTGGCGTGTCAACTGCAGTAGTTGATCCTAGCTGATGAAGGTGGATAACTGTCGGTACCTTTTGTGTCTACTGTTGTTTTCTTTTCTTTTTCTGTTTTCTTTTTATTTTGTGTTTAGAGTGATGGACCACCACTGCTCCTGTTGGTGCTGATTCTGGCCGTTGTTGCTTTGTTTGGTGCTCTTCAGTAGGCAGATTTTCAGTCAACTGAACTTCTATTGTTGCAGGATTAGCTAGTTGAATTTCATGGGTGGGGCTTGTAGTTGTTTGTGCATCCAATGGTGATGAATATGGTGGTTCTCTATTGTGAGGAGACTCTTGTACTGGTGGTGGTGATGGCGATGGTGAATGGTCTGGGTTTAATGGAGTGTTCGGAAGGTTATTTGTTGGCATGGGGTCTTCGACTTCTAGTTGTAAGTTGACAGGGTTGTCGGTTTCTTCAAAGTCCATGAGTATAGGGATTTCTTGATCTCATGTCATTTGATCATTGCCCTCAAGAACAAGTGTTCCTTCATCTGCTTCATTAACCGGAGGGTCTGGGATAGTTGGTGTGAATGATGAGATTTGGGATACGACAACTATGGATGTTTTGTCAGGGTTTCGGAGAAATGAGGATCCGATGAGTCCCATAACTCTTGGTTGTGGTGAAACTTGGTCGTTTTGTGTGGTGAGACTTCGTCGGGCCGATCTTGACTCTGTAAGTTTATTCATGGTGTTGATTTGTTGGGAATTGCAGAATAGATGTGGTACGTTGTTGATAAATTGTTGAAGTTCAACATCTTTATCAATTTTTTCTTGAATGGTTCCAAGGATTATATCCTTGTAGAACTTTGGTGATATGGAAATATTTGAGTCTAGTGTTATTCTAGTTGGATATGGTCATGGGGGATCTGGTGTCAAATCAATAGGGCTTATCTTGTGGGGGGTAGAAACTCTTACCTTTTTAGGTATTCCTTGCTTTGCTCCTGATTCGATGAATTGTTTGAACTGTGTTTCGACAGATACTTTGTTCAGTGAGGCATCCTCCAAAATGTTGGCAGTGGTAGCAAGTAATTCTTCTTCATATTTTGACTCCACCAAAAGGATAAGTTTGTGCTTCCCCTTTCCTTATGCCTGATTCCATTTTTTTTTCTTGATGTCGATATCTCCTGAGCTAATTTTTCACATTCTCCTTTGTCATACCATACTTGGGTTTTTTGGATTGAGTTTATTTGTCTGTCTATTCTCCTCCCTCCTCCTCTTGCTGTTGAGTCAATACAATAGTTCAGTTCTATCGGTACAATGGTTTGTTGTGTAGTCGGTACTTTTACAATCTGAAGAGAGTTTTTCTCTTCTGTCGGGTTCTCTTCAGAAGTGAAGGTACTAATATGAAGCTGAAATTCATAGTCTTCTTCCTTCTCTTGGTCGGTCAATGGTTCCACAATAGTTTGGTTAATCTCTTTTGCACCCGTCGGTATGGCTATTTTGGTTTTAGAATGTCTGGATAACTCTGTGAAAATCTACTCGACTGTTGGATAGTAGTTGAGGGGTTTGTCTTTTGCTGCGGATACTTGCAAATGCCAAACCGCAGTGTGGTCGAGTTCCAGTTGGATATGTGTTGTGGGAGGCATACATCTTTGGACGTTTTGAGGCACCCTCCATCTGGTTGTTTGGATTTTTAGATTTTGAAACCAATTTTCTAAGAATACTTTGGCTTCTTCCAGTTCCTGTGGATTTCTAGACATTGAAAATGACTTGAACTACCACATATGAAATTTGGTCGGTTCTAGGAACTGTGGATGTCTGACTGGACATAAATGATACATGGCTATCCACATTATCAGCGATGAAACTCTGATTATTGCACCTGTTTCTTAGCATTTTTTACACATGGATTTGATCATGTTGGCTACATATTGGTCCCAATAGTGAATTTTCCCTGATTTTTCTATACAATCAATAGCTTCCAACATCTCGAGTTTCAAATCGCATCCTCTTCTTGTGATAGTCAAGCCTGTAGACACAATTTTGGCCACCATTTTGGGTGTGGTAGCTTGAATTTTTCTGATAATTAACCCTTTGGAGTTCTTTCCTGTTGGCGTTCATGTTTGTCTTTCAACCAACCCATATTTAATACCCACAGGGATGGGATCTCCTTTGTTAGAGAGCCCAGTAAGTTTGTAGATGGTTTCACTTGATACTTCCACCTGTTTGTCGAAGTAAAACGTCTGATTGTGGCATTTGTTGATGATGAACTTGGAAATAGTTTCCTTTGTCCCTTCAAAACTCGTCATGAGGGGTACGTTCATATTGTTCATGATAGTTCTATGGTTGATTTTCAAACCCTCCTCTATTATTTTTGTCTTCTCCTAGACCGTTTTTTTGATATCTACCCAAATTCACGTCCACAAAGTTTCCTCGACTTTTTCCTTTTTAATATTTTCCAATCATTTCACTAATGGAGTTGTAACAGATTCCAACTCTTTTGCTTTGGCTGTTGTTGATCCCAGATTTATTATCATTTTTTGGCAAATAAATTACTCATTTAAACATATGTTTTGTTATCTTTTTATGTATTTTCTGTGACGCAGATCACCATTTAGCGCAAGGTATGAATAAATTAAAGGTTTATATATAATCCATTTATTATTGTCATTTTATGATTTTATTGATTTAAATTAAAATTATTTAAAGCATATGTGATATGTTACTTAATGTATATATTTGTTTGTAGGTTATATAGTCTGTTTGGGCGAATTAATAACAAGTACACAAATAGACAAACAAATAGACAACGCATCCAGCTCGCTATCTAGCTTACGACGTAGCTCACTGTCCAGCTCATGATCTAGCTCAATGTCCAACTCACGATCCAACTCTCTATCCAACTCATGATGTAGCTCACCTTACAGCTCACTATCCATATCACTAATAAGTCTGCACGTTGTTAATAGCCAATCTAATGCATTAAATGATGGAATAGATTTGTAACCTACCTACTGCCCACATTTTTAAAGGGTGGAATGTCTCCATTCTAGAATACCTACTGTGTATGCTTCCTTTTCTTGACACCATTCCATCAGCCATCATAAGTAAGGAGCCTGCATGCCATATCACAATGAAGAGAGCTAGACTCGTGAAAAAGAAGGAAGATACCTATGCATTGGGATTTGATTTGTTAACATCCTTTATGATTGACTAAATTTAGAGAGCAGTCAACCACTAAAGGGTCGACTTGCTCATCTATTGTAAACAATATAAATACCAGCCTCTGCGCGAGTGTTGGTGGTGGATCATTTTCATTAGTTAGATAGTCAATTTTCTGAGAGAAGAACAATGTAATATTGTTCAGTATTTTTCATAGAAGTTATACATTCTGTTGTTCATGATTTTGTTCATGTAAGTGCTAGGTTGGAGTCACCCCTAATTTCTGAGAGGGCCCCTCATCAACTAGAGGTTTTCTTTTCTTGTTTTCGTTATTTTTCTTTGTAGCTAATTCAATTTTGATTTCTAGTTTGTTTATTTCATTAAGTTACTGTAAATGTTTTTTTCATTTCCTTTCTGCAATGCATTTTATTTCCAGAATTAAATAGCTAGATTGCATGCATAGTTGTTTTCCATTTGTTTCTGTCATTTCATTTCCAGCTTATTATTTAGTTTTGTTCGTAAGAAGATAGAGTAGATTGTTTTTATCAATTTAAATAGACTAACTTATGTTTATTTCTTCTCTGTTATAAGATTATGCAATTCGAATTTTAGTTTGTTTATTAATAAGCAATGATTCTTGATGTTCATGAATTTGTTTAAGTTTATTTTACTACTAAATTTGATGATTAAATAGGTTTATTTACTGTTCCTTATGCATTGCATCTTCATATGCATAAAATCATCTGAGAAGTAGATCATTTAGGTTATTTTATACTGTTTTCTTTATACATACTATCATTCAATTAGTCTGTTCATCCTATCATTCTAACCTTCCTTCCAGTCTGTTTTGCAAACCTACAGTTCAGTCTGTCATTCAGCCCACAGTTCTATTTTTAGTGTTTTTTATGTGTTTTAAAATTGTTTTTAGTTCTGGTTCTTTAGTATTTGATATATGCTTTGACTATAATATTTAGATAACAGTTTTATTTATTATTTAGACTATAAGTTTGATTGTTTTAGGTTATTTATTTAATTTTTATTCTTTTCTCTACCTCTTTTCCCTTTGAAAATTCTTTTGAGTTAGGGTATGTTTTGTTTCTTTTATTTGTTTCTAGTTCTTCTTACTATTGTATTGTTTTATAATTATGATTTTGGATAAATTTATCCTTTTTCATGTAAAACTTAGGATTAGTAGTGTTATCTTTAGGAATAGTTTCATTTTTCACTGTGTGATTACCAACGGAGACTTGTAGGATAGAATTCGGTTTCTTTATTAAGTTTTGTACTTGCTTCTCTTATTCAGTTTTCTTTATTAAGTTTTCTACTAGTTTCTCTGAATTAGTTTTCCATTCAATTATTTAAGTTTTCTTTGCATCATAGCCTTTTAAGTAGTTGTTGATAGTATCCTTTTTAGTTAGGAGTTATTTGTTTATAAATTATTTAGTTGTTGTACTTGCATTTCCAAATGTACACTTTCTTTACTTAGTTAGTTTTTGAAGTCACTAGATAGACTTCGTCATAAAAATTAGTGATTGTATTCTCATTTGTTAAATAACGTAATATATCTTGATCTTATTTTAGTTCGATTTTTTTCCTTCGTTCAATTATATTAATAATTGCATTCTTAGGAGTTTGACTCGGTTTTTCATTTTGAAAGATATTTCAATATTTTGTTTGTTAAAATATTTACATGACACCCTCTACCTTCACATATATTTTGTAGCAACTCGAAGCCTGCCAATCTCAGTCAATAATTCAATATTAGGTGAATTAATCAAGGAATTATAACACCCAACATTTTGGCGTCATTGCCAGGGATTTGTTTTGTAAGGTAGAATAAATAGAATTTCCTTACGAAGTTTAGTAATAGGTAGGTGGCGGGGGAGCGGTAAGATGAGAGGTAAGAACCTGCACATCTGTTATAACAGGTGCCCCCAAATCTAGCAATAGTAGTAGCATAGGATTTTCTTTAGTTTAGTTTTTCATGAACAGACCTAGAGATTCTAAAGGTATATACACTAAAACTAGTTCCCCTACACCCATTGCCTTTCATTATTCAGTTTCTTTTTTTATACAAAGAGTTAGCCTGAGTTTATATATTTCATGCAAGTGTGTGACTTATTTTAAAATTTAGATCACTTAGTGGTGTTGTAAGCACCACCCATCCTGTTAACAAACTGAGAGGAACATTCGAAAGAGGAACCTCAATATAAATACATGAATAACTACCTATGTTGTGGTAATATATGGTAGGGGATAAGGATGAAGAAGTTGTTACCTTTGAATTCCCTATTAGAGATCTAGGGGGAGTGGCACAAATACATCATGTTCCCCCATCCATTTTACCAAATTTTCATGGACTAGAGAATGAAGACCCTGATGAATTTTTATTTCAATTGGAAATACTCTTTAGAGGATATGATGTTCAAAATCTGAAAAAATTTCCTCTTACCTTTAAAGGAGAAGCCCTTCGATGGTTCATGAACTTAGGTGGGAACTGCATTCAAACTTGGGAAGATATGAAACATATATTCTTAAAATGATACCAAGATTACTGTAGAGTCAAGGAGGACATCTTCGAAATAACCCAGGGAGAAGAAGGAATTTTGGAAAACTAACTTGAACGCTTTCAATAAAACCTTCAGAGATCAAAGCTAAGACAGTCAAGGAAGGATACCTTGAAAACAAATTTACTCAAAGGCATAAAAAATGAATATTTAGAAATTTTAAGTCTAATGGGAACATGTGATGTATTTCAGTTATCATATGATGATGTTTGTGAATTATGTAGAAGGTATTCAAGAGGAAAATTCAAGACTAGTAAGAATATACCTTCTTCTCAATCGTTACAACCTCATCTTAACCCCTATCAACTTTGTTCACAAATCCTTTCTGTCTCATCTTATGATCATAGGGATACTCTCTTGGATGTTGCAACACTTCCTATTTGTCTACACTTTCTACAAGATTTTCAACAAATTTTCCAGGCAAGATTAACTACACAAGCTAATCGATTGAACCAGCCACAAACACCTTCTCATAAAATTGCTCTATGCCCTATGCACATTCATGTTCAATCTATTCCACATTCTAACAATAATAAAGTAGTACAATATGGTTACACTATAGCACTACAACATTTACCCACCTCACCTACCTTACTGACATTATTACAAGAAATTCATACGAGACCTGAAGAGGTGGTAGATCTAGGAGTCATAGACAATATGGAAGAAAATGAAGTTTCTACTTGGCCTTTTCCACAAGAATATAATATTGACATAGAATGCATCTCATTTGATGAAGGAAAAACATTAGAAATTGAATATTCACCATCACTAAACATAGATTATGTATACATTCTAGGGTTTGATGAAAGACCTCATGACATAACAAATAAACAAGAGAACCTATAATACATAAGCTACATTGAAATATGGTTCCAAGAGGCAACCAAGCCACGGTACCATCCCCTCCTTCAATGCTTATTGCTACTAAATCAAACAAGTTGTTTGGTTCTTCGTATCCAGACAATCACTGCTATATTTTTCTTGTATGTGGATAAAGGTATATTTTTAATTTTGCTACGAACTTGGTTACACTGGAAGGATTCATACACTTGAATATAATTCTTTTATCCTCTTTCTAAGTAGAATAGGATATTATGTAAATATGTTTTTGTTTTATCAACTAAATAAGAGCCATTTCTGACAAGCTTAGTATAGGTGACTCTTTTCCTTTCTATAATGTTATATATGTTTTTATAAATAAATATGGGTCATCTAAAAAGTGGTTTTGTAGTTGGTTACAAACACTTTATCTCTATAAGTAGCTCATGGAGTATTATTCGGAAAAGGGAAGTACACTAAAACACTCATCAAGTATCTTAACTTTTCTTAAGGTACATTTGAAATTTACAGCTTATAGTGACATTTAAAAACAATTCTCTATATATCACTCTAAACCATTTCTTTTATGATTCAAATAGTTTTTGGTATTTTGATTCAGACATGTATATTTCTGATTTTCTATTTTGAACAGTTGCTTGATAGACCTACTCTCATTATCATATTTTTCAAATATCACCTTATGCCTATGGATTAACTAGTTCATCCTATACTTGTTATCAAAACTTGTCTCTCAAGTATTTTGGTGATAACTCGAGAGTAAGTGGAATTTCTGCTTGTGGGGAACATTACTTATCTTTTATGAAGAAGAAGAACTGTAACGACAAAGAATAGCTTTAAGTTATTCTCTTTTGACATGATCTATGGTTAAGGCCATTATGAAATTACTTATAAGTTTATTTTACAAAATTGAATTATGTGTTTAGAAGGACTTAACACGCTCTAGTACCAATCGTCTTCCATATATTTAATATCATTATATAAGGCAAAACCGCCAGGGTACTGAACAGGCTTGCTGGTAGCGGGTCAATGATAAGTAAAAACTTAAAACAAGAAAGCTTGATAAATAGAAGTAAACCCATCGAGGTACTGAATAGGCTTGCTAGAAGTGGGATTATGCTTGCATGGTACCAAGATAAACCCGTCGGGGTAGTGAACATGCTTGCTAGCAGTGGGGAAATATCAGGTAAAAGAGATCTAGTTAATGCACCACTATGCACATGGTTCGGAAAAATGATAATATATTTAAAAACCAGAATATATATAAATACATGTGTAGGCCAATTGTTTATGATGTCATTAGAGAATGGTTGTAAGTAGGGCTTGGATCCATCCATCTAATTCAATCAATATCTAGGATATAATTATCTTAGAAATAGGACCCATAGCTATAAATATCACACATTTCTGGGTAAAATTAAAATATTTTGGGATGACAAGATATCTTTAAATAAGGCATGGATGACTAGCTTTTCCTATGGCATTTCTTTCAGTTATATATTTTTTTTAAAACATTCGAGTGGTCTTTCTAAGCACTGTTATATTTTTCATGAATATACATATCTGCATCATTTCCATTTACTAGTTAGTTTTTCTTTTTCTTAGAAAATAATAAACAACATGATAGCACTTTTTATTTTATCTGGAACAATCAAATATTCTCTCTCATGGCTTGAGGACATGCCATATCTTTGGTTTGGGGGGGGGGAGGATTAAGAAAAATTAGACTATTTTTATTTATTTTGATTTATGACAGATCTATTTATCTCTGGCAAATGATAAGTGTTTTCAGGATCATTTAAGTAGTGGAACTTGGTTATAGCATGAAGCATAACTTTATGAAGGATAGAATGATGGTCCAAATGAAATACCAAATGACGATCTAATAAAACTTGGTAATCTTACAACACTTATGATTCGAATTTGCTAACCAAATTTTGTTTTTGACAAATAGTTTTTACCTCCATGTGACTGCTTTGACCTTAAAAGTTTTTTTTAATTATCATTTCACTCTTAGTAACCCTATCCTTTTACCCAATCATGCATGTAAATTATCAAATGACCAATTTTCTTGTTGATCAATTATATCATAAATGTGATTTATGTCTTTGTATCATATGTTCAACCTATCCAAAGTTTACTTTGGATATGGTTGAACTAATTATAAACCTTATGAACTCACTCATTTACGCATATGCCCATTGCTAGCTCATGTCCCAAAGTTCACTGTGACAGTGTGATCTCTTTTTTTTTTTTTTGCTCAGTGGGACCTGGCATTTCTCCGATTTGCGGGAATGTTGAGCCCAGATTTATTATTATTACTGGAAATTAAATTACTTATTTAAACATATGTTTTGTTATCTTTTTATGTACTTTCTGCCATGCAGATCACCATTTAGCCCAAGGTATGAATAAATTAAAGGTTTATATAAAATCCATTTATTATTATCATTTTATCATTTTACTTATTTAAATTAACATTATTTAAAGAATATGTGATATGTTACTTAATGTGTATATTCGTTTGAAGGTCATAGAATCTATTTGGGAAAATTAATAATAACTACACAAACAGACAAACAAACAGATAGCGCATCCAACTCGCTATCCTGCTTATGATGCAGCTCACTGTCCAGCTCATGATCCAGCTCGATGTCCAGCTCACGATCCAGCTCGCTGTACATCTCACGATGTAGCTCACCTTCCAGCTCGCTGTCTAGCTTTCCATCTAGATTGCTAATTAGTCTGCGCACTGTTAATAACCAATCTCATGCATTAAACGATGGAACAGATTTGTAACCTACCTATTGCCCATGTGTTTAAAGGGTGGAATGTATCCATTCTAGAATACCTACTGTGTATGCTGCCTTTTCTTGACACCATTCCATCAGCCACGATAAGGAAGGAGCTCGCATGCCATATCATGATGAAGAGAAATAGACTCATGAAAGACAAGGAAGATCACCTGTGCACTGGGATTTGATTTGTTAACAGCATTTATGGTTGACTAAATTTAGAGAGTAGTCGACCACTAAAGGGTCAATTTTCTCATCTCTTGTAAACAATATAAATACTAGCCTCTGCATGAGTGTTGGTGGTGGATGATTTTCATTAGTTAGACAGTCATTTTTCTGAGAGAATAATGCTATAATATTGTTCAGTATTTTTAATAGAAGTTCTACATTCCGTTGTTCATGATTTTGTTCATGCAAGCACTAGCCGGGAGTCACCTTTGATTGCTGAGAGGGCCCCTAATCAACCATAGGTTTTCTTTTCTTGTTTTCATTATTTTTCTTTGCAGCTAATTCAGTTTTGATTTCTACTTTTTTTATTTCATTAAGTTACTGTAAATGTTTGTTTCATTTGCTTTCTGCAATGCATTTTATTTCCAGAATTAAATAGCTAGATTGTGTGCATAGTTGTTTTCCATTTGTTTCTATCATTTCATTTCCAGCTTATTATTTAGTTTTATTCATAAGAAGATAGAGTAGATTATTTTTATCAATTTAAATAGACTAAGTTCTATTTATTTCTTCTCTGTTATAAGATTATGCAATTTGAATTTCAGTTTGTTTATTAATAAGCAATGATTCTTGATGTTCATGAATTTTTTTAAGTTTATTTTACTGCTAAATTTGATGATTAAATAGGTTTATGTATTGTTCCTTATGCATTGCATCTTAATATGCATAAAATAAGCCGAGAAGTAGATCATTTAGGTTATTTTATATTGTTTTCTTTATACAGACTGTCATTCAGATAGTCTGTTTACCCTGTCATTCTGACCTTCCTTCCAGTCTGTTTTGTAGTTCAGTCTTTCATTCAGCCCATAGTTCTGTTTTTACTGTTTTTAATATGTTTAAAAAAAAATTAAGCTCCGGTTCTTTAGAATTTGATGTATGCTTTGACTGTAATAGTTAGATAACATTTTTATTTATTATTTATACTATAAGTTTTATTTTATTAGGTTATTTATTAAAGTTTTATTCTTTTCTCTACCTCTTTTCCCTTTGAACATGATTTTGAGTTAGGGTATGTTTTGTTTCTTTTATTTGTTTCTGATTCTTCTTACTATTGTATTGTTTTATAATTATGCTTTTGGATTAATTAAACTATTTGCATGTAAAACTTAGGATTAATAGTGTTATCTTTAGGAATAGTTTCATTTTTCACTGTGTGATTACCAACAGAGACTTGTAGGATATAATTCAGTTTCTTTATTAAGTTTTCTACTTGCTTCTCTTATTCAGTTTTCTTTATTAAGTTTTCTACTTGTTTCTCTTACTTAGTTTTCCATTCACTTATTTAAGTTTTCTTTGCATCATAGCCTTTTAAGTAGTTGTTGATAGTATCCTTTTTAGTTAGGATTTATTTGTTTATAAATTATCTAGTTGTTGTACTTGCATTTCCAAATGTACACTTTCTTTGCTTAGTTAGTTTTTGAAGTCACTAAATAGACTTTGTCATAAAAAGTAGTGATTGTAATCTCATTTGTTAAATAAAGTAATATAGGTTGATCTTATTTTAGTTTGATGTTTTGTCTTGGTTCAATTATATTGATAATTTCATTCTTAGGAGTTTGACTAGGTTTTTCATTTTGAAATATCTTATGATCTTTTGTTTGTTAAAATATTTACACGACACCCTCTACATTCACATATATTTTGTAGCAACTTGAATCCTACCAACCCCGGTCGATAATTAAATATTAGGTGAATTAATCAAGGCAATATAACACGAAATAGTTGTCATGGCTCTGGTTTTCTTAGGAACTATCTTGTCGGTTTCTAGATTGGCTATCTTCGTGGGTAATTTTCTCTCGGAGATCTAGTAAATATGTCACTCTAGGTCTTCGTAAAGTGGTATGAAATATTCATCCGACATACTATTTATAGGTGGAGCAGATGGCAATGGAGTTATTAATGGCATATTTGATGGTAAAGGATGCTCTATTAAAGGATCTTTTAATGTGCGTTGGTTTTGGTGCTCCTTCTTGCCATAGTCATGATGGATTGATTAGGACTTTTGATCAACTTGTCGATGTCAATTGTATTCTCGATATGCGGTATGTTGATGATGGAAATGTCACTTATTGTCAAATTGCATTCTGATACGTCTTTCTAGATTTCCTGTCATTTTGGTCTTCTTTGATTCTTTTTTGTTAGTTTTAGTTTTTTCTAGTTTTTTAGATTTTGTTAATAGTTATAAAACTGTTTCTCTTTTTATTTTTATTTTTATTATTATAATTTTTTTTTGATTTTTCAGTTTTGATACACTTTAGTCGAGCACTGTTTACCAGTTTCTAAAATACTCTTCCTTGTAATGTTCTTAGTCAGACTGATCCATTGGTATTGATTTCCTCAACGATATGGGGTCCCATCCACTCTCTATCTAGTTTCTTTGGTTTTTCTTTCACCCGAGTGTTATACAGTAGTGCATTATTTCCAACCGATAAGTTCTTACTTTTAATGTTTTGGTCGTGCCATGCTTTTTGTTGTTGTTTTTGAATTTCTTGGTGCTGTATAGTCATAAGTCAGTCTTACTCTAGCCTAGCTAATTGCATTAGTCAGTCCTTCTTTGCTTCATTGACATTAATATGTAATATGTCAATTATTATTGGTGTCTACTGTCAGAAGTGTAGGGGGACAACTGCTTCTTGGCCATAGACTTGTCAAAATGGTGTTTGGTAAGTGGATCATTCATATGTTGTTCGATAAGCCCATACGATAGCAGGAATTTTTTCATCCCAGTCATCTTTATTAGTGTTACAAATTTTTGTTAGGCCCTTTTTTAAGGTTTTATTAAATGCTTCTATTTCCCTATTAGACTGAGGGTGATAAGTTGTACTTTGTATGTGGTCGATCTTGAATTGTTCTGTCAATGTCGCAATAGTTATGTTAATAAAATATGATCCTTAGTCGTTGATTAAATTCAATGGACAACCAAATCTAGTAATTTTGTTTTCATATATGAATTTGGTAGCCACTTCACTAGAGAAGGTTTCGACAGATTCTTCCTTTGCCCATTTAGTAACATATTCCACTGTTGTTATGATATATTGTACGCTTGTCCTTCTTGTTAGGACTGGAAATGGTCCAATGAAGTCGACAGTCCAAATTTCAAATGTTAGACTTAGGTTTACCGATATTAAAGGAATCTTCATACTATGTAAAGGTCAACCTAAACATTGATAGTGATCGCATTTACTAAAAAACGTTCAACAATCCTTGTGTAATGTTGGCCAACATAGTCTCGATTGTTGGATATTTTTGGCAGTTTTGTCCGACTGAAAATGTCCTTCAGTCGTTTCATAGTGTGCCTCATACATTATGTTTTCTCTTTCATGCTCTAAGACACACGAATGGAGTACTTCATGCAAACCCATTTTTTATAGGAATCCATTAATTAGAGTGTATGGTGCGGGCTTTATTACTAGAATTTGTTTCTTTTTAGTGATCATACCTTTAGGTGCCTGACCATTCTCTAAAAATTGAGGTACTTCTTCTAGTTATGTTGGTACAACTTCTATTCAAAATAGATGTGCATTTGGGAGATCGTCTTCGACTCCTGTCAGTCCCTCCCCCATGTCAATTGTTGACAAGTGGTCAGATCTGACATTTAGCTTCCCTAGTCGAACTACTACTTCGAACTCAAATTCTTGGAATAGTAACAACTGACAATATATTATTACATGATGTAAGGGTTTGTTTACCAAGTATTTTAAATCTTGGTGATATGTGTATAATATGAAAGGGTTAACTAATAGGTAATGTTGATATTTATGTAGTGCGAATACCATTCCTAATGCCTCTCTTTTTATCATTGAATAGTTTCTTTCTTCCTTGTTTAATTTTTGATTACTATACACAATTGGATAGTCCATCCCGTCATCTCCAAGTTGTGTTAATATTGCACCTATTTTTATGCCTGATGCATCAATGTGGATGTGAAATTTAATTGGGAATCTAAGAATGGGTGCTTCGACTAATTTTTTCTTAAACATGTCGAAGGAAGCATCGCATTCCTCAATCCAGTCGTATTATTGGTCTTCTTTCAATAGCTCTTCTAACGGGTACGTCATATCTGAGTAATGACGAATGAATTTTCTATAATATCTCGTATTCCCTAATAGTACTCTAACTTGTTTTGGGTTTACCGAGATTTTAGGTCAAGGATGATTTTTATTTTGGCAAATTTGACTTTGATACCTTACTTGCATACGATATGTCCTAATAAAATTTGGATGGGGGTCAAAAAGATGCATTTCCTTATATTGATTGAAATTTGGATTTGTTGACATCTTTCCAACATTATTCTTAGCCACTTGCAATGATCCTTAAACATGGAGTAAATCATCCAGTCGTCAAAGTATACATCCATTGTTTTATATATGTATTCTTGAAATGATTTGACCAGTATCCTTGAGAATACATTTGGTGCATTCTTGAACCCAAATGGCATGATGTTGTAAGCAAATGAACTGAATTCATAGACAAATGACATTTTCTTCTGGTCTTCTTTAGCAATTAATACTTGATTATATGCTGAGAATCCATATGTAAATGAGTAACACTCATGTCCTACGACTTCATTTATTAATTCATTTGTGAATGGAGTTGGAAATGGATTTGTTAGGGTGACTTTATTTAGCTCTCGTAAATCAACACAGATTCGTAATTTTGTTGGATCATTCTTTTTCGGCTGGACGACCATAGGGATTTCCCATTCTGATTGGTTGATTGAATATATGATCCCTGCTACTAGCATGTTGTCAATCTCCTTTTCACTATTTCCTTATATTTGTGAGCTAATTTGTAAGGAATTTTATTAATCAATCTTGCATCAGGTTTTATGTCTATTTTCATTTCACCCATCTCTTGTAGTAACCCTTTTAAGTCTTTATAGTCTCGAGAAAGACATCTTGGAATTATTTTAACAGATTAACTATTTATGTTGTATATTCATCATCCCAATAGTCACCTATTCATGCTAGTTTTGGTCGATCATCATTGGAGATGTCTACATATTTCATTTTAACTTTCGCGTCCATCCATTCTAGCACCTTGCTTTCATTGATTTGTCGAATTCCTTATTTAAAATGTGAAAATGATGCCAAGAAGTATGCTTCTGTCATCCTGTCAGTATATTCTATGTTGGTCGACTCAATTTTGAATATTTTTTTAATTGGTTTTACTATTTCTGGATGACCAGTCTTCCACTGAAATCTTTTTCCATGTCTGTACTCATTCTCGAGTCGAAGCCTTGTCGACTATGGTATCCTATTTGATCGAATGTTATTACAAGATGCTTACAATCGGTTATGGTTTTGTGTCGAAGTATGATGAAAATTCGGTTGTATAAATGTTTTTATTGGTTCTGTTGCTTCGACCAGTTTGGCATCTTTTGGTATGAATCTAAAGTATTTAATGAAATTTTCCTTAAGTTTCTTCCATATGAATGTTTTGCCTAGAGCTTCTTCCATCTTATACCATTTGTTTGGTAAATCATCAAGTGTGGATGGAAATAGATGTGGCAATGTTTGTTCGTCTTTGTACCCAAGTCTTCTCCATTCCCTTTCACATATACTTATGTGATTTTCAAGATTCTGTCCTTGTGTGAAGACTAGTATTTGTTCCTGTTTAGTTAGATTCCTTCCGCCAAATCTCTCGACGAAGTATAATGAAGTTGTTGTCCACATTTGTAGCCTTTACTGATGGGTATCCCACCATCAAGCATATTGTCCTATAAACATTTCTACCAAGATTTGTAGTAGGCCATGTTCTCCTAAATTTTTAGAAACGTGTTCAATATGGAGTACTGGTGACTCTCTTTCTTTATACCGAAGAGGCTGTTTATTTTCTGTTTTAATCGATTCTAAAGAAGGGTATTCCATAATTTTTCTTTCAAATATCTTTGGGATGATGGAAACCAAAAATCATTGTCGAGTCAGTTTCTTTGATATATCTTGGATAGTCTAGCATCCTCGTGCTTGAGTTTCATAATTTTCTATCTCCTAATCATATAATTCTGCATCTGAATTATATTTAAATGAATCTTGGTTCCCTAAGTGACGTTCCCCATAGATATTTGGCTCAATATAATATTCGTTGTTTTCGATTTTGTAGAGTTTTCAAACATCGACTTCTTCATCTATCGGTTCGGTTCAAGGTTGACCGTGAGAAGGGTGAATATGGACAATAACATTTTGTCCATTTTCTTTGATTTTTATCCTCTCTTTGTCTAATGAAATCAATGATTTCATATTTTGACTCCATGGTTGGCCCACTAAAGATGGGAAAGAACTGGATCCTTCTTTAGGGTTGATGATTTCGAAATTAACTTTCATGGTGATTCCCTTGATGGTCTTGTCGGCATTGCACCATACACCAATAGGTTCGATCAGCCCTTGATCTGCTAATTTGAGATATATTCCTGATTTTTTTAGTCAAGGTATTCCTAATTGTTCCCATGTATCTCATGTCATAATATTTGCGTGGGATCCGAAGTCGAGAACAACTTGTCGAACATGATATCCTTCAATTTCGAGGTCAAAAATTGGTTCAGTATCACTCTTATATTTTTTATTTAAGATGCATATATTTTAAGTTTGTTTCTCCATGCTAGGCTTGTTCTTAATATTATATAATAGATCAATAAATTGTGCTACAGATTTGTCATTATGGATTAAGTTAAGTAATTCTTGTGAGACATCTTGTCGATTGTTATCAATTTCTTTTTGTCGGGTGAATTCTTGGAACATGTTTAATGCATCATTGTATAGTTGATTTTTCTTTATAGGGTTAGGATAATCATCTTTGTTTTTTATTTTTCTTATTTGTAGATTATCATTACCAGTATTTGTTCCTTGTCTAGTGACTACATGTAAATTGTTTGTATGAATTATATCACATTTCAGAACACATGAAAAGACATTAACATTTTTCTTCTTATTGATTTTTTCAAGTATAGTGGGACAATCCTCTAGCGAGTGATCACCCTTGCCACAACTAGTACAAAATTTCAAGTCGGTCCAATCTTTATACAGAAAGTCTGTGTATCAGTGGCATTCCTTATATCACGTAAAACACTAAATTGGTTGTCGTGGTCTGTTTTCCCAATTTCCATTGAATCGGCCTCGACCTCCAAATCCTTCATGGTGATTGTCATACCAACGCTCGCATCTCGATTGTCATACCAACGCTCGTATCTCCGGCCATCATATTTTTGTTCATTTTTCCCATTCTGTTTATTGCTTCTTGGAATGTTATCATTGTTATTCTATGCGATAGCATTGGTCTGATAGACTGCATGATAATTTTGTTGATTTTTCATGTTCAATTGGCAGTCGACTGTTGTATGACATTTTACTTTGCAGATTGCACACCATGAATCTTTTTTGTTCTTCATGTTGAATGGATAGTCCTCTGTTGTGTGAAGTCCATGTTCTTGGAAAATATCATAGAAACATTTCTTTCGGACAATTCAAACATCTTGTCGGCTGACAACCTGTCTATAATTATCTTTGGTATGGTTGGTTGTCGAGCAGTTCATGAACTAGATATATTGACCTTTAAGGTTCAGTTCTCTTAGTGATTTTTGCATTATTTCTAAATGTTCCTCAATGTGATTGTCGATAGGGTGTGCTGGATAGTCATCATCCATCTCGACCTGTAGAGATTCCATGACTGCTTATTCATATGATTTGAAAGTGTCAAGACTTATATGTCTTTAGATATTCTGTACAAGTCCTACAAGAAACCATTGAATTAATAATTATTCATCAATGTTATAGTCTTATTAGCTCAATAGATCCTTCCATCGTTTTTCATAGTCCCAGACGGTTTTTGTGGGTTTAAGGATAAGAATTGTTGCTTAATTTCTTCCTTGGTCATGTTAGGTGTCTTCTCAGTATATGTCATATACCAATTTACTGCCCTCTTCCTCAAGGCACTAGCAAATTGTGCCATCTTTCTATCTTCACTAGTTATAGCATTATCCTCCCATGTCAATTCACAGATGAACCAGTGTCATCTGGGATCCTCATCACCCTCAGAGTCTCCTTCTAGAGGTGGTGTGGGTGGTGGTGGGGATGGTGGGATATTCTATGTGACTTCTTCTATCGATGTCCAATTCAATTGCTAAATCTTGGATACTCTTCTTTGTGGGTTGGATTTCTCTATATTTCCTATAGTTGTATTTGGTAGGCCAGCGGGTTCTCCTTCATGTCTTGGGTAGAGTAGGTGGATACTCCATTTGGATGGTTACGATTGGAACATAACCCACTTTCCTTCCTGAGGTTGACTTATTACCAAATTGTCAAAACCATTTCCTTCATCGTCTAATCAGCTCCAGACGTCATACTCACCAGCTCTTAGTCTGAGGTCTTGTTTGACAATTGATTACACTCATGTGCTCAAGTTTGTGTTTTTTAGAGATAAAGGTCTTATATCTTGGGGTATCTCAACCTAGAGAGCATCTCGCTACTCTATCCACAATGATTCCTCCATTGGTGACACTTCTTCATCCTCTACATCTTCTTCTTGTCGGTCATGACCCAACTCTAGCGGATTTCCTTCATGTGTTGTCACCCTCGTAGTCATTCTTCTCTACAACACAATGGCCTACTCTCTACGTTCCTCCCTTATATTTTGCCTCTTATCTCTCTCTATCTTCTGCAAATACGGAGCACTCTTATGTGTAATATTCAAGTTATTTCTTTCTTTTCCTAACTTTTCATTGTTGGTGGTTCCTTCTATAGTCAACTAGAATCCTTCTACTCTACCCCGACTCATGACCAGCTACCCCCCCATAGCCTACCTAACGCTTTAGCAAGCCCGGATAGTTCTGTCTATTTGTTCAAGAAGTACTCCTACTCTCTTTCAACAATGAACTTCTCCCATGCTTTCTGCTTCTCTACCCAATTGGTATTCGATGGCGATTCAATTAGTGATGGACAAGGTTCGACAATATTTTCTATTCCTTTGTCGATTAGGAGCCTTAAGAAAAGGATTGGTAATGAACAAAGGAATTGCTCATTGAAATCATTATAGAATCTCACTTCGATAATCTCGATAGAGACTCTCTCTTCCACCGCGCAGTCTGGGCAGAACTCATCTGGGATTTTTTCAAACCACTCCTATAGGTTCATTTGTCCTCCCCTTATCATTTTCTAGAGAAACTCTTGTTCCTTAGTGTCTACAGGTTTTTTCATCCAGTAATTTTTTCAGAAAATGAGGTACCTATTCTACAAACTTTTCATGCACTTCAGTGAAGAATTTCTCCTTCGCCTGGGAAATAGTCAACTTGTTTCTTCTAGAGTAGTTCTACAAATAGTTTGTGATTTTACACTCCCACCAGTCTTTAATCTCTTTCTCTGAGATCATCTGCTAATGGTCATTTCATCTGTACATGTACTACCGGCAATGAAACCAATGTTGTAATCACTCAGATCACTAAATTACCAATAATACACATAGAGAATCATATAATCATAACAGAGACAAGAGACATGATAATAGGTTGAATAACAATTTATATTACACAAAACACATATGGGTTCATACAAACAACAAACCAAACCAGGTTCATATCTAGCTCAACAACCTATTATATAGGATTACAAAATAGTTATGAATAACTGCTTATCAGTTCATCCAACCGACATGACCTATGGAAGCCGACCTAATCTCTAATTAGTCAGTTAACTAGTCTAGTCGGTTCATTGACTAGCTCCTCCAACACCTATCAATTGGAGCTTCCCATGGGAAGAAAAATTCATAATGTATTTCATGATTATTGTCTAATGAAGTTTATAGGGAAACCCATTTAAGTTTCATATACTTTATCACCTTTGGATGATGAAGGAAAACTTGTTCTCATTCCAAACAAAGTATTGGGAATAAGGGAGAGAAGACTACAAAGCAGAACAATAAAAGAATATTTGGAACAATCGAAGGATTTTCCTAGAGAGGAGGCCACTTGGGAAGATGAGAAATTTTTGAAGCATCCAAACTTGGCATTGGTTGAGGACAAGAAATATTTTGTGGGAAGGATTTTCATGTCCCCATTCAAATAGGTCTACTAGTTGACAATGTTTCACCCACCTACTAGTTGCCAAGGTTGGGGGAGGAAACATTAAATATTGCAATAAGGGAGATATGGGACCCAAGAGAACCTTAGTTTATAATTTACACATTAATTTGGATCATACAAATAATAAATATGGAGAAAATAAAGTGGCATTTCTTTATAAGGACATTTGGATCTCCATGGGAGCCTTGGGTGGCTAGATTCCTCCTTACACATGTCATGGATTAATCCGAAATTTGAAATTATGAGTGATGGAAGGTTATTGGAAGGTGAATAGTCATAAAATTACATATCATGAGACAAAATATTCGAATGGTTGAGTATTATTAACTCCCCATAGAATAGGAAAAGTCTAGGAGGAAACGAGGTACCATGTGGAGCTAGATTCCATGCGCTTTATGACAACAATGGTGGAAGATTATATGACAAGTCAAACCTGATTGCAGAAATTATTGCTGTAATATGAAAAATCTAACATGACAGGGATAAAAATATCCACCAATAGGTCTAATTTCGGAGGTAGAGGAAACCATTCAAATTTGGTGGAAGATGAAGGGTTGAGGAGAAGGCCATGTGGCATGGAGGTTACTAAACATCAAGGGTGAGGTGGAGGAAGAATATGGGAATGAATTAGACCTTGAAGGAAATTATTAGGGTTATAAAAATATTTCATGAGGAATGGAAATGGATTTTTATCATTTTTTAACTTTCCTTTGTCATTTAGAGAGCAATTGCTTGTCCTTTGCACGGCGAGTGCACACTTACCCTGCTAGTGAGCCAATTTCGAGAGAGTGATATTCTAATCCAATTTGGCCATGGGATAGTCAATTTAGACCTCTCATTTGTAGAATAAGAGGGTTTTTTATTTCATATATGAGGCTTCTTCTTCTCATAACCCATCTTTCCTCCCATTCTCTCAATTTCCACTTCCATAGTTCCATGTTTTTCTATGAAGGCGCACTAGTGTGAATGGTGGTTGCACCCTATTGAGTTCAGTTGATGCCAAAGATATGATGTATGATGTACGTATTTGTAATATCAATTTCATATTATTTTTAATTCTAAATCAGAATAAATCATATGCAAATGTCCACATTTCCAAGCTTTCTTGTGATTAGTTTCCATGTGATGATTTTCCCTTTCAATGGAGATTGTGTATCTGATGTATATTGTGAATTGGGTCAATGTTATATGCTGTTAGTAATATATTTAAATTATTTCAAAGTTCCATATTCATATTTCTGTGTTATGAACCATTATATGCACCATTTATGAGTCGAAGTTGAACTTTATTGTGTCATTTCCCTTAAGCAAATATCACTGAAATTGTGCATTCAAATATGAATATTTAATCTTCTGTTGAAGAAATATTAATTGCATATAATGAAATTAAATGAATTTTAATTACACTATCCATACTCTATTCTTAAATTTTGGATGGTTTCTTAGGATTTGGAGAGTCATTTCTTCCCACACCCTAGGGGAAATTGCAACATAAATTGCTAGTAATTTTCCCCTCTATTCCATCATGACCAATTAGAGTTTCAGATTTATATGACCTATCATAAAAATATAATAGAGTTAATTTAATATTCCTAATACTCCCCACATAATTTCCTACCAAATTCGAGACCCTCTTGAACCATTTGAATCCCCCTAGGTCAAAACTAGTCAAGACAAATTTTCCAAAATTCTGCCTTTATTGGGAATTTTTGAATTGGTACATTACATATTTATATTACTATCCAATAGTGCAAATTTCAATTTCTTAGCCAGTATATGAGGGACATCTATTTCCATGTATTGAACCCAATGTATGACCATATTCATACATTCATTCGAGATATCATACCTATGGGGATTCAAAATTATCCTAAGGACAATATGCATCAAAGTTTTGTAGAGTCCTGGGGGGACATCTTCGATTTTTAAACCATTCCTAGGAACAATTACCTTCTTCCATTAGATTTTATTGTCCATTTCAATATTTAATAGCTCGATCATTTTTCTAGAGCTAAGCATTTCTCCCCCTCTACATGGAATTTTAGTTTCTCTGGAAACCAAATCAAGGACCAAATCAAGCCTCTTCCCAAAAATAAGCAATTTCATGCCATCATGATCATAATTAATGATGGAATCATCTACCTCCTTGTTTTGAAAATTGAAATTTCCAAAAATAAACTAATGGACTCTTGTTCTTAAAATATTTTTTAGCATACATGTTGGCAACTTGTTTGCATTACTCCATGCATCAACAAACTCTTTGATTTTTTTCACGATGAATGTCACAACTTGGGAACCCCCTATTTTAGTTGTTGTCATGGTAGATGATGCCCATATTTCAAATGTTGTCATGGTAGAGGATATCCTTGTTTCAACTACATCCATGGTACAAGATAAACCTATTTAATTTGCGGTCATGGTTTTGTGCCCAAATAATTGACATGGTTGTTCACTAGAATTTTGATTTTATGCCCACACCGATATGGTTTGGTTATGCATGAAAATGATGAATACATGTAAATGAGGAATTTTTTTAATTCATTTCATGTATATTAGTAAATTAAATACTTTTTATAACTTTTTTTACCCCTAATACCAAATGGTTTATTAATTTTTTTATAACATACATTTCCCCTATTACTATGAACTACTTATATAAGTTGTTATGTAAAAACAAAGTGTAAATTTTTAGCAAAGGGCTTAGTAAAATGCATACCATAGTTTGCACATAGGGAAATAATTAAATGTAAAATCGTGGGATTGAAGCTAGTTATATTGTTGACAGAAAATTCTTTCAGATTCCTATAATTATGTTTCATTTTCCTCCAATGAATCTTATTTTACCCCTAATACCGAATGGTTTATTAATTTTTTTATGACACGTTTCTTTTACCCTAATACCAACACATACTATGAACAACTTATACATGGTGTTATGTAAAAACAAAGTGTAAATTTGAAAAAATGGGATTAGTAAAATGCACACCATAGTCTATACATAGTTCAATAATTTAAAGTAATATGTCCTTGAACTTGAAACTAGTTACATTGTTGACAAAAACCTCCTTCAGATTCCTAAAATTATGTTCCATTTTTCCATAATGAATCTGCCAAAATGGTGTTTTTTCAAACAATTTATACTCACAGTACAATTATGAACTACTTATATAGGTTTTTATCAAAACAACAGGCTTGAATCTCATTACATTGTTCATGAAAACCTCTTTCATATTCCTAAAATAATAAGTCATTTTCCCACAATGAATCTTCCAAGATGGAAATTTTTCAAATGTATGCTAAGAGAAAGCTATGAACTACTTAGTAAAATGTGCACCACACTCTATACATTGGTAAATAATTAAAAATAAAACCACGGGCCTGAAGCTAGTTAAGATATGAACCACTTATACAGTTTGTTAAGTAAAAAAAAGTGTAACTTTGTAAAATGGGCTTAATAAAATGCATGACACAGTCTATAAATTGGTCAATAATTGAAATCAAACCATGGGTCTAAAGCTAATTATAGTGTTCACAAAAACATCTTTCAAATTCATAAAATTGTGTGTCATATTCCCCCAATGAGTCTCCCAATATGGAAAGTTTTCAAACAACGTATGCTTATATTCAAGATATGGACTACTTAGTAAAATGTACACCATAGTCTATACATTGGTAAATAATTGGAAATAAAACCATAGATATGAATCTAGTTACATTGTCCACAAAAACAACTTTCATATTCATAAAATTATGTGTCATTTTCCCCCAATGATTCTCTCAAGATGGAAATTTTTATTTTAGAGCAATTAACCTACCTTAGTACCATGATATACACCTAGGAGGTATTTTCATTTGTCTAGTACTTATGTTATATGATCCTACTTAGGATATATTGATTAATATTGGTCTATGAGTTGATTTCTGGCTCATTAAGACACACTTGAGCCACTCCACTTTGATCATCCTGATAGTTGAGGTGTTGTATTTTGATCATCCTGAAATTCCAGGCTCCTGCATTGATTACAAACCACTTATGATTTGACTAAGGTCTCTAATGTGTGAATGTGGTTGATTTATGGCCTTTTGGGTCATTTATTGGCTCCTAGCTACTCACCCACTCACACATGTGTCCACCCATGCCTTGCATGAATGCATTTATGCCTCCTTACATGTTCAAACATGTTCACACATGTATCCATGACTGTTTAGTTAGGTTTGGGAGCCTATTGGTCAACCTAGGGGGTTTATGGGTCCAATCCTAGCTTCACACTTGTATGAATTCACATGGTGTCCAAAGGCTCATGAATTTTCCCCAATGTATTATAAATATGTACCATACACATCTAAAATATGTATTGTAGTATAATGATTAGTTATTAGCACCATTCACATGTGCTATTTCATTCTCTGTTGTTGTTCTCTTGAATATTTTGTCAAATACTTTGATTGTGAATATTAATTTAGCTCCTTGATCTCATTATGAAGCAATTCTCAAATGGTATCAGATCTAGTTGTAGCTACAAACAAATATATAGAGGTGTGAGTTGTTGTTTAGCGCATATTTCCAGAAACTTTGAGTGTTTGTTGTTGGAGTCATTTACCCAACATGCACACTTATTTGGTCAATTTTGGCCTATTTACCGACTATCCTAAATTTAATTAACTTACTTGGCATCAGATGAGCACACTATGAGATCAGCATGAGCTCACCCATGCCCTCCTTCAGTCAAGGACGCCAACTAAGCCTTCTCTTTCAGTCGGGGAGGCTAACTAGGATTCCTCCTTCAAACAGGGAGAATTTATGGGGTGATCTTAGCATCATAAATGCACTTAATTACTAACTGATTGTTGAAATCAGTTAACCTAAGTTGTGAAGGTGCCTCCATTCATTATTTTATTATTTTTTGTCATTATTTATGAACTGGAGCTAACACATGCACCTACAACCACTTCTGATGACATGTTTACTTCAATTAACTCCATCATAGCTACTTGGAGTTATGGATGCACTATATCCCTTAGTTGGACACGTAGTTACATGTGATGAGTCATTTTCATTTAGACTCATTCATCTATTTCACTCCATTTGGTTAGGACTTAGTGTGAGAGTCAGTTATTGATTAGCTTGGTGGTTAACTATGTGTGCTGACTGTGGCTGACATCCAGTTAAGCTACACACATCCATTCAATTCAAATGACCTCCTTGAGTATTCAATTTGTCCTAGCATTCATGCACCTTGCATGATCATTGTATTGTATTACTTATTCTTTATTGAATATATAGAGCTGCTACTCCTATTGCAGCACCATTATGCCATTTTCATGCTTAATTGTCTGAAATCTCTTATGAGACTATGTTTTAGTCCCTAGATTACTGTGACAGATTAATATGGTATCAGAGCTCACCATGAGACAAAGCTCATTCTCTTCAAAAACATGGTTTTTTATGGATCTTGCACGAAAATTTGAGCAAAAGCTCAAATTCCAGCACTGCACCAGAAGATGGAGGTTTTCCACTTAATACCCCAAGTTAAGGAATTGTTAATCAAGATTAATTGATCAATTATGCTAGGTGTGATGAAAAACTGAAATGTGTAGGCTGTTCAACCTTATAGTGTCTTTATTGTTTTGATTTGCAGGTTTTACGGGCTCAGTGCATTCACTACAACAGCTTGATATGGCTTCTTCTGTACAAATTTGAATCGACTCATCAGTCCCTCTTCTCACCCCATTCACAAGCTATTCAGAATGGAAGTTGAAGATGATTGCATCTCTGAAGAGACAAGGTCTCTATGAGGTGTCGACTGGAATTAGAAAAGAGTCTTATGAGAATGAGAATGACTGGCTAAATGACAGTGATTGAGCTTTTGGAGCAATATGTTTGGCCCTTTCTCTTAGCTTGCACTACCTTATTGTTTCTGTTGAATACCCAAAGGATATTTGGACAAAATTGGACAAAACCTTTGGCAAGCACAATGAGGATAGTAATAGCACTTTGGAGATCACATCCAACACCACAAGAGTCATTTGCTCAAAAGTATAGACCTCTACTCTCTCTGATGAAGTTTTTCAAGATGAAGAAGAAGCAGAATCTTCTACACAGTCAATTTGAATGGAATAAAGTCTCCTTACAGTGACTCTTCTCCTGATGCTCTGAAATTTTGTGAGATCTCTACTATCTCATCTGTTAGTTTTTCAACATTAAGCTAGCATTATTAGGATCTTTAACTGAGAGAATAACAAGCACAACAATCAAACACAAGAGACAATGAACACGATGTTTTTCCTTGGGGAAAACATAAAGGAGAAAACCCCACAACTTCCTTAGAGATAGAATCAACACCAAAATAGAAAATCCCAAAATAGTAAGTGATATCCCAACAGCAGTAATCTTCTTCTTGTCTAGCCCCAGTGTCTTCTCCTTCCTCAACTATGCGCTACACTTGAGTGTGGATGATTTGTGTGATAAATAGAGACTCCAGTTCTCTATTTATACTAATCTCGGCATGACTAAAACCCTACTAGGTCCGACCTCTACTAGGAGAGTCTAATAACCCTAGTGCCTCAGAACTGCAAGGACTTTAACCCTTAGACAATCGAAGGGTTACTCACTATGACTTGACATGACTTGTTTACATAATAGATCCTCCTGATCGAAACATCAGGGCATGACACTATGACTCAATTACATAATAGATACATCCTGGAATAAACATTAGGTTACAAGACATAAGATACATAGATGAATACATTCGAAAGTTACAAATACATCAACACTCCCTCTTAACTAGGAAGGTATTCTTTTGACATAATTTTTAGCACTGGTCTTCTTCTCTGCATCAACTGGATCATCTCATCATCTTCAATTCTTCTTCAGTCTTCGAGTCTTCTTTGTCTTTGAGTCTTCAAGTCATCTTCTTCTTCAAGTATTATTCATCTTTGATTCTTCAAGTCATCTTCTTTCTCTTTATCACGGGATATGCATCATTATAACTATTGGATCATCACTGCTGGATCATCACTCGATCTGGATAATCATCAAGTCTGGATCATCAAGTCTGGATCATCATCACAACTGGATCGTCACTTGATCTGGATCGTCATCAAGTCTGGATCATCTCATCGGGATCACTTGATCTGGATCATCATCAAGTCTAGAGCATCATCTGCTATCTCATAATGGTGCTATCTTGACTCTTCTCGTCACAGGAAGTTCTATAGAGTCAATCTTGTAGGCCTACCCTTCATGTAGGTCTTCATCAGCACTTATATCTGACACTTAAGTTATAATGGCCCACCTAGCTCTTACATCTGAACACATCCTGTCAAAAAGGCATGCCCATCACTCACATCTGACCTCATCTTGTCAGAAAGGCCTAGCACTCACATCTGACCTCATCTTGTTAGAAAGGCTCACCACTTATATTTGACCATGTGTAAACACATCGCATCGAAAAGGCTCTACACTTACATCCAACCTCATCTTGTTGGGAAGGCACTGCACTTACATCCAACCCCATCTTGTCGAAAAGGCACAGCACTCACATCTCACCATGTGTAAACACATCGTGCTAGAATGGCTCAACACTTATATCCAACCTCATCTTGTTAGAAAGGCTCTGCACTTACATTCAACCATGTGTAAACACATTGCATCAAAAGGGCATGCACTCACATCTGATCATGAAGGAACTAATCCCATCATCACATCAGAATGGCCCCCAGTCCCAGACTGAGCTACCTGGTAACTTACCAGGTGCCTCTATTCCTAGAATGACAGTTGCCCTTACATCTGTCCTACTCAATAGAATGGCCAACACTCACATCTGACATGGGAGGAATTTAATCCTTTAGCCATGATAGAATGGTTCATACCTTACATCTGATCAAGTGGAAACACATCCCTCTATCACATCAGAATGGCTTCTTAGTCCCAGATTGAGTTTTCCTGGTAACTGACCAGGTGCCTCCATTCCCAGAATGGCAGTTGCCCTTACATATGTCCTACTTGACAGAATGGCCAGCACTCATATCTGGCATGGAAGGAACTAATCCTCTCACCATGATAGAATGGCTCAGCCCTTACATCTGACCATGGAAGGAACCAATCCTCTCACCATGTCAAAATGTATATGGGTCTCATCACTTCTTCTTGGAGGAAACCTCGATTTGGAGAACACCAAGCTTCTCCCTGAAGTACTCAAACTTCAGCCTAGCTAATGGCTTTGTCAATACATCATCTATATGTTCCTTCATCACAACATATTGGAGATTCACTGCTCCCCTATGCACCATATCCCTAATATAGTGATACTTGATCTCGATATGCTTCAACTTGTCATGGAGCACTGGATTCTCTGACAACTTCATGCAACTCTGGTTGTCACAATGTATACAGGTAGCATCCAACTGGAGATCAAATATATTGGATAGTAGCTTCCTCAGCCATATTGCCTCACAACTAGCTGAAAAAGCTGCGACATACTCTGCTTCAGCTGTACTCAGTGCCACACATGATTGCTTCTTGCTAAACCAAGAGACCACACCTGATCCCATACTGAAGCAACATCCTGAAGTGCTCTTCCTATCAATGGCACTGCCTACCCAATCTAAATCAACATAACCCTCCAAGTTAATCTTTTGATTCGCATCGTACTTGATCCCATAATCAACTGTACCCCTTAGGTACCTCAAAATATGCTTTGCAGCAATCAAGTGAACATTTCTCGGATCTGTCAAGAACTGGCTCAAGGTGTTTACAACAAAGCAAATGTCTGGTCTCGTGTTCATCAGGTACATCAAGGACCTAATAATCTGACGATACATCATAGCATCAACTATCTCTGATGAAGCATCACTTAATAGCTTCAGGTTCGATGCCATAGGTGTGGCCATAGTCTTGCAGTTCATCATCCCAAACCTCTTCAGTATCTCTACTGCATACTTCCCTTTTCCAAGGAAGATTCCATCCACACTCTACCACACCTCCATACCTAGAAAATAATGCATTATACCCAAGTCCTTCATCTCAAACTCGACAGCAAGCTTTCGCTTTGTATAAGCAATCAACCCATCCATTCCTATCACAAATAGATCATCTACATATAGTAGAAGCATCACTGGGTTTCCATCTTCAACCTTGTAGTAAAGGTTGAAATCTGCTTTACTCTTGGTAAAGCCCAAACTAGATAGAAAGCTATCAATTCTATCATACCATGTCCTATGTGCCTGTTTCAAACCATACATGGCTTTCTTCAATCTGCATACATGAGATTCCCTATCATGTGTCTCAAAACCGAGTGGTTGCCCCACATACACTTCCTCTTCCACTACACCATTCAAGAAATCAATCTTGATATCCATCTGGTGTATCTTCCATTTCATCACTGCAGCTAGAGCAAGTACTAATCTAATGGAAGTGTATCTGGATACAGGTGCAAAGGTTTCTTCATAATCAATTCCTTCTTTCTGAGAGAAACCTCAAGCCACAAATCTTTCCTTATATTTTTCAATGCTACCATCTGCAGCATGCTTGATCTTGTATATCCATTTGGAAGTCACAACTGACTTCTCTTTTGGTCTTGGGACAACATCCCAAACATCATTCTTCATGATCGATTGATACTCTTCGATCATAGAATCCTTCCATTCTTTTTGTTCTGCTGCTTCTTCAAAACTGGAAGGTTCTTTATCAATGAAATCACATAGTAAAGCTACATACCCGGAATAGGATCTGGTTCTCTTTCTTTCTCTGTGATTCTCTTCTGGAGCCCCATATCTTTCCACACCTTGGATAAGTTCTTGTACCCAAGCAAGTTTACTCTTATGAGCATTCTTCTCTAGAGGTGGATCTATAGGTCTTTGCGGTTCTTCAAATTCTTGATCTTCTTCTTGAATTTCTTCGTTCATGGTTGTGTCATGAATTCTGGGTGCTTATGTTTCTTCAGGTTCTTCAGCAGGTCTCTTTATAGATTTGTTGTAAGCTGTGTCTTCATCAAATGTCACATCCCTGCTGATGTCAATCTTCTTGTATTCTGGGAAATAGATTCTGTGAGCCTTCGAGCTTTCAGAGTATCCCACAAATATACCCTTCTTTCCTGAAGGATCTAATTTTGTTCTCTTCTCTTTTGGAATGTGTATGTACACAGGACAACCAAATATTCTGAGATGGCTGACTTCTAGTTTCTTGCAGGAGAAGACTTCCTCAGGAGTCTTGTTCTCGAGTACTCTATGTGGAGTACGATTCTATACATACACCGCTATTCTGGTAGCTTTCACCCAAAGATGCATTGGAAGATCTTGATCATGAAGCATTGCTTTTGCAGCTTCCATGATTGTTCTATTCTTCTGTTTTGCAATCCCATTCTACTGTGGATTATAAGGAGTAGACAACTCCCTCTTAATCCCTGATTCTTTACATAGCTCTTTGAATTCATTTGAAGTGAATTCTCTGCCATTATCTGATAGAAAAGTCTTGATCTTCTTTTCAGTGTGATTCTTGATCAAGGCTTTGAATTCCTTGAATTTGGTAAATAATTCATATTTATTCTTCATGAAGTAAACCCATGTCTTCCTAGAAAAATCATCAATAAAATAAACATAATATGCATACCCGCTTAGTGAGATTGATGACATAGGACCGCATACATTAGAGTGGATGATTTCCACGATTCCTTTTGCTTTTCTTTCGCTACTTGGAAATGTCTTCTTTGTGTTCTTTCCTTTCAGACATCCCTTGCAGACCCCGTCATGTTTTGCTTGCATTTATAGAAGACCTTCAACAACTTTGCTTGCAAGAGGTAGTTCTCTGTAATGCACATGTGCAAGCCTTCTATGCCAATGTTCACTTAGCTCTACTATTTCATGCACCAAGGCTTGTTCTGGATGGCCCTTCAATTTGTACAAACCTCCTTCTTGTTCACCAATCACTACCGCATCATCGATAGTCTTTCCTCTTGGCCACATGATGACTTGACCATCTATGAATGCAACCCTCATTCCTTTTGCATCCAATGATGATATGGAAAGAAGGTTCTTCTTGATTCCTAGCACAAATAATACTTCCTTCATAGTTAGAGACTTACAAGAGTCTAGTTTATAGGAATATTCCCCACTACCTTTTATTGGATATTGGTAGTGATCTCCTAGCTTCACTTTGTGAGGTGATTCATGTTTTGAAAGTCTCACAAAGGATTCCTTGAAACCAGTCATATGTTTGGAGGCCCCACTATCAATAACCCAATCATCACTCCCATGAGTAATGTTTTCGGTGAGAGTGGATATCAAAACATATTCATCCTCACTTGAAGAATCTTCACTTTCATATCTAGATCTCTTCTTGGATAGTTCATCATCCTCTACAGCATGAGCATGATGTCTTATCTTGCTTCCCTTCTTCTTGTGAGGGCTACTTTTGTTCTTAGGACAATCTCTAGAAAAGTGTCCTTTTTCATCACATGTGTAGAAAATGAACTTAGACCTATCTCTAGGCTTTCTAGAGTTATTCCTGTGATGAGAGTACTTACTTTTGTGATGGTTGGATCTGGATTTCTTGGATTGTACTGTGAGAGCTTGATCTTCACTTCCCATCTTCTCTTTTCGAGCTGCTATCCAAGCTTCTTCTTGGGAACATTATTCCCACAGTCTGCTGAACTTGACTAACTTCTTTCTAGCATAGATCCCTTGAATGAAAGATTCCCATGTCCTAGGGAGACCATTCAAGGTGGTCAACACAATTTCTGCATTCTCCACTTCTTCATCTACTGCTTCCAATTGTTCCTTGATCTAACAAACCCTTGTGAAGTAAGGCTAGATGGTCTCTGCATTCTGGATCTTCACATTCTTGAGTTAATTTCTCAGAGTCATCTTCCGGTTTATGTTCTTCCCTTCAAACAATTTGGTTAGGGAATCAAACATAGCTTTAGGTGTCTTGAGAGAGGACACCTGTGGGATAAGGTGATCCTTGATAGAATCAGAAATGATCCTCTTTTCCATAACTGTCTTCTTCTTATGTAAGGCCTTTGCCTCATCTCCCTCTGGAACTGGAACCTCTCACGGATGTAGGAGTCTAACTCATTTTCTTCCAGGACCAGGGAGATCCTATACTTCCAGGCTTGAAAGTTATCAACTCCCTCAAGATTTTCATCAAGATTGGTATGATGAGACATATTAACTGAGAACCTCAAATGGAAATACAATAGATTTTAGATCTTACCAGGTTCAAGATGTCGGATCTGAAACTTGAGCTAAAATCCTGCAGTACTGGATTAGGAGCAAATTAGGGTTTTGCTTTTTTGGATTTCTGTCCACCCAAATTCCTTGAAATTTGTCCCTAACTTCGATTTTGGGGAGTAGATCAATCCAAGCCTAGTCTCACTGAAAAAATGCTCTTTTGTGAAAAGCCCTAATTTTTGGCAGCAGTGTCGGGTCCAAAACTGAAAAACCTCAGAATTGGATTATGCTTCAATAGAAAGATGTGCCCTAAGGAGGAGAGTTATTCCACCTTACTTTTGCTGAAAATCTATGGAGGAAGATTCACAAACTAGAAAGCCCTAGTTCCTGTAGCTGCAAAGTGTCTTCTTCTCAAGTTAGCTCCCATACCATGTTAGTTTTTCAACATTAGGCTAGCATTATTAGGATCTTTAACTAAGAGAATAACAAGCACAACAATCAAACACAAGAGACAATTAACACAGTGTTTTTCCTTGGGGAAACCATAAAGGATAAAACCCCGCAGCTTCCTCAGAGATAGAATCAACAACAAAATAGTAAGTGATATCCCGACAGCAATAATCTTCTTCTTATCTAGCCCCAGTGTCTTCTCCTTCCTCAACTATGCACTACACTTGAGTGTGGATGAGTTGTGTGATAAATAGAGACTCCATTTCTCTATTTATACTAATCTCGACATGACTAAAACCCTACTAGGTCCGACCTCTACTAGGAGAGTCTAATAACCCTAGTACCCCATAACTATGGGGACTTTAACCCTTAGACAATTGGAGGGTTACTCAATATGACTTGACATGACTTGTTTACATAATAGAATCCTCCTAATCGGAACATCAGGGCATGACAATATGACTCAATTACATAATAGATACATCCCAGAATAAATATCAGGTTACCAGACATAAGATACATAGATGAATGCATTCTGAAGTTACAAATGCATCAACATCATCCCCTCATATGGATGAAGCAGAAGAAGAGATTTGAATCTCTGATATTGAATAAAAACACTGCTGCACTTCCATGCAAACATTCTCTAGTGATTTTCTTTTGAATTCTTGTTACGGAGAGAAATTCCTATGGCTTGGGGTACCACAACAGACAGCTTGACTCCAGAAATCAATCTTTTCCAATATGCAATAGAAAGTAAATGTCTAACACTAAAGGATCAGACCTCGTACCTTATTCTGGACGGTTGAAGTAGATCCCCGTTGAGCTTTCCAACTTCAGCTTGAATTGATAAATTACTTCCTCAACAACAAGTAAACAAGACAAGCATACTATATATCATGGTGTTAGATCTATTCTAGCATATATAATCAACAATGTATAATCATTTGAAATAATCCCATGGATAAAATATTCATTCAAACACACATTATTGGACAGGAAAAGATATTTCTATTAATATAAATCGAAGATTACAATAGATACAACCTCTGACAGCACGTATGCGAACCGAAGAAACTGAATCCTCCACTTGGGCCTCAATCCTCCATTTCTCGATAGCAAGCTCACAAGCAAAATGAAAGCTTGGGAAGAACACAAAAGTGCTCCAAGGGACAAAGGGATGTAGACTCAAACATAAGTTCCGGAAACAATGGACTATAGTTTCTTTTCTCTCAATTCTCTCATATGCCTTCAATGTACCATAGAGTTCTTTATATAGCTTTTCAAAGGGGTAATGAAAGGTCGAATCTGAGCCATGTCAAGGCATAGGGAAGGCCAGGAATCAAGTGAGTCGGATCCATGTCAAGGAAAACTCCAAAAGGATTTGGATTTTTGTACACATCTTGATGTACGTTGTTTTAGGGGTCAAACCCATGTATATATGTGATTATAGGTTTAAAAGTCGCATGTATCATTGTTCACATGTTTTTAGGGATGATCAAGGGAACATCAAAGGACAAAAAATGGTCCACTGGGTCTAAGGAGTCTGCAGCGGGACAGGGGAAGGCCATACAAAGTGTGATTCACCTGGAGTGGTAAAATATGCTATAATAGATGCCCCCTAATGTCTGAGGTCAGAGGGGTCATACGATGGCCGAAATACATTATAAGTCCATCCCAGAAGTGGTGTGATGAAGGATCCCAAATGGAATACCAGCCATCCAATCAGCATAGTACAATAATACAACTCTACACATAACTACAAATACATATAGCAGTCCTGGATACATAAGAGTACAATGGCCATGAATAGGCATGATACAAGATATCACATAAGTGGTCATCGCCACGTACAATATACATAGATCAGAATCTCCATGACGAAGATATACAAAGGACCATGATCTCCATAATGACTGAAGATATATAACAGATCAAGATGTCCATAATGGCTGAAGATATATAATAGATCAAGATCTCCATAATGGCTAAAGATATATAATAGATCAAGATCTCCATAATGGCTGGAAATGTCTGACATATACTGGAATCAAGTCACGAGAGCTGAAATCTCTTGAACAATGGCACGATCAAGGAGGTAGCATATAAGAGATGCCACCAATCTGGAAAGTCTTCTACACAAACCGCTATGAGTACATGTCCTACTATGTGAATAAAGGTGTTGAGGCCGAACATAGTAGTCCATCGTTTGATTACCGATCATTGATGTATACCGTTAACAGACGCGAGATCACCCACCGATAATGAAAATGGGAATCAAGGTACTAGAGTACAAACTAACAAGTGTGAATAAAAGTGTTGAGGTCGAACACTTGAGAGGATCCATCGATCAGGGGATATTGATGTATTCCCAAAGACTGTCGATGGCAAGAGAACCTGCCACTGATGACTGCAAGTCTCAAGGAACTCAAACTGACTCTAGATTCCAATCCCAGAATAAATGATCTGAAGTCGATGGGATGAAATCCGCTGGAAGGAGGGCATTAAGGCATCCCCCATCATCCAACATGAGGTACTCAGCAAAGCTGTATAATGTGGAAGGACTCGATCATAAGGTGCACGAACCAGTAACTGTACCGGGAATGGCCGACATGCAAAGTCAAGATAACTGAGGAATGGCTGACTCATGATTCAACTTCCTTCAAACAAGAGCATAATGACATATGGTGACTGAATGAAGGCAGCATAGACTCGATATACAAACTGGAACATCTCTACGCCACAGGAGGCATCGACAGAGGCTCCATGGGGACTGGAAGCTTAACCAGTCGGTGGAGATAAACTCAGATAAATGAGTACAGCTCCTAAATTAAAAATATAACCCAACCAATGGATGTGATATACAGTGCTCTGTTCGAAGGTGACATGACTCGACAGCTACCGCAGATAACGTCTTTCCTTGTCCAGCTTTTTGGTTTTTTTATTTTTTTGGACTTTTTCAATTATTTAAAAAGCTTGAAAAAGAATAAAATTGCTTTATAGTTACAAACTAGGAGGAGACAAGTGTCATAAGCCCAAACAAACTAGTTCCAAGTAGTGGAACATACCTATGCTCAATGCAAGGATCCATGTGTAGGATATTGACACTCGGGGGAAAATCCCCTCCCGGTAAAAAGGGAAACAAGCTACAAAGGATATAAAAAATGGCTCTACATGGCTAGACATGAGACAAGCTTGGGCTATATGGCTGAAACACAATGTTAGGGGAGCCAGCATAAAGCTTAATAAGGCAGGAAAATCTCATGATAATGCATTCACAACTTGACATGAGGGAGTCCTGAGGGAAATAGGCCAGCAAAAGATCAAGAGGAGTATGAGGCTCTTGCGAAATGTCATGGCAGTACTATACAATGGACTCCCACACCCTAAAGGAGAAAACGTTAGCATGGGCACCAAATGAAAATAAGGTACTAACTAGAATACCCATGTAAGGTGAAGCTCTACCACTCATATCATGCCACTTCTAAAGCAACAAGAAGGTTCTGTGACACAATAGAGTGGGTTCGTACCTAAGGTCATGATGAAATGGTCATAAGGTCATGCAAAATGAAAACGGTGATGAAACCTAACCTATATGCCAGCTTCGACATGATACCTGAGATCTGTACGAATCGGTCAATCCCATGGCTGAAACAGCACTGAAAAAGGGAGTCCATTTGAGATCAAATTTTCCACAGTGAATTCCAAGAGATCTAGCTGGTGGAATCCACTACTGTTTCTTCCAGGCATTAATCCATGCTCTTCTCTTTCATTTTGATGCAATTTTTATCAAATTATATGGTCAATTAAGTTTTCTAGGGAAAACTAAAATGGGTGCTAGGGCCCACGCAGAAATCGAGGGTTTTTTCATGTATAGGGCTAGATATACGCGAAAAATGCCCCCAAACCCACGTACATACGTGGCTGTTTTGAAAATAGTCGCATATGAGGCCGTGCATAAGGTTTTTTCAATAATCTAATGGGAAAATTTTCAATTTCTTGTGCAGGATGGTCCTAGAGTGGAGAGACCATGAACATGGTGAAGTAGAGGAAGCAGTAAGGGCTGATCTAATGGCTCAACAAGCTCTACGTGCATGTGAAATATACAATTTTTGGTGTCTTGGTGGTTTGAGGGCCAAAGCAAGACTATTATAGATGCTGGTGGATTACTAGGATCCAGACTCAGAGTTCTTCTAGATAGATGGGATCTCCCTCACTATAGAGGTGGAAGACATATACTTCATTACAGGGCTTCCTAGATGAGGGAAAGTAGTGAACCTTCGTTCTCGTGGTGGGCCAGGAGGTGGCCTAACTACCAACAAGTACATTGTGGTGTACTACTATCTAGACATAGAGAAGGTGGGGAGTCAGGTCTCTACCAATGCTATGCAGGTGCTGGGCATAAAGGCCATACTATTGACATTAGGAAGGATAGTGTTACCACCTAAGTTGTACTTAGTGGTTTTTATCAAGTGAGCCTGGTGAACCGGACAGGGCTAACCTGTTCGGACTTCAAAAAGACCTTTGGAAGTACTTCTGGGAAGTGCTTGTTGTACTATATCACATGTTCATACCCCATGAGGGAGTTGTAATAAATGTTCTAGCATGATAGTGTCTGTAAAAGACTCGGTCTCTTAGAATTTATTTTTCAATCCGATCAGCCCAGGGTGTTTTTTCCCTTGGTTATTATTGGTTGTTGAACAAACGACTGATAATTTCTGATTTTTTCACTCCATACCTCCAAAGTTGGGGTGGTCGGCCTGGCATTTAGGCCTATTGAGGTTATTAGATTCTATGTGTCAATGTATAAACATGCTAGACATCATTTTTGAGTCATATGAACATGTCTAAGTCCCCCTAGGTGTTTTTCAATTTTTCAATTTTTTAGTTTTTTCAGTGTTTTTTATTAAAATTTAATTTTTCCAAAAACTTAGGCTATTTTTTAATAGTTTAATTGGAAAAATTGATTTTGTAATAAAAGTGGGCCAAATAATCAGTTTCAGTCATGTAGGTGCTCATTTTCAAGCTAAGAGCACCATGTAAACCCATGGACCCACTGTTTCCTAGTTTTGAGTGATTTTCCATCACCCAGGTCAGAAAGCCCCAAAAATCAATTATTGATTATTTTAATTAATAAATTGATGAATAATGGAGCAAATCCAAAATCATAAATAAATGGATTCTCAGCCGATTTGATTGAAATCAGTCAGTTCTGAAGCAGATTGACTGGATCTGACAAATCCTTGACTGAAGGAGGTGATCAAATCGGATCCAAAGTTGATCTTGAGCAACCTTTATGAGTAATTTCTCCCTCCCTCTCTCCTCAACACGTTTTTGGCTCAACTGGATGATTTTTGGTGGATTCTTCAGTCAACAGGTTGAGGTGTCAGTCAGATCAGCCCCCCGATTGATAGTTGCACTCAGTGAGACTCAGATATGGCTCAGCTAGACACAGATCAGGCATTGATGGACTCTCCATTAGTTGATTTCACTTGATTCCATGAGTAATTGCACCCCCCCTGGGCTAGATGGCCTGTAAATTGTATATATCTAGGCACAACCTCCTCTTCCAAGCTAGTTAGAGCTGGACTGAAGGGATTGCCATTGTATCTGTGTACTGATCTTCATTTGTTGAAATAAAGAGAAGCTTTGGAGCCTCAATTGTGGATTACCTTTCATGTGTGGATTTTCATTGTCTTGCTGCATTTGAGGTGAAACTGCTATTTTTCCAATTTTTTGCACTTAATTATTGTCTGCCTGAATGGTTTCTGAAATCATAAGGATAGATCATTGTAAGTAAGCTTACTTACTTTCTATTTTCTGCATATGTTTGAATGAGTTAATACCTATATGTTAAATAAGGTTATTTTCATACTATATCATCCCTTTCTCATATGTATCTTCAGATCTGATAGTTCTGTCTGCAGGAGTTGTGTTGTAGCTTACAGGTTTGCCGTGGCTGGAAGATCTATGGTTCAGGTTTGATTCCATTGATTTCCAGTAGATATTGCTAATATCATGCCCCTCGGTGCTTATCTACCAAGTTCCCTCTACACATCTGCTTCAACAAACAAGCACCTTTCTTCCCCTTTCTCTCCTTTAAAAATTATTAAACTTTCCTCAAACTGGTTACTTTAAAGGTTTCTTATTACTCTGATCTATCTCATCAAGAAAAACACACATAGATCTAATTAGCAATATCCCTTCCAAATTCTATATCTTAGTTTCATTTTTCACATAAAGTTCAATTTCAAGAGGTCTAGCTAAAAGTACCTTATTTTCGCAAGTAATTTAGTGAAAATTCATAGCTTGCTATTAAGGTAGTTTCATTTGCTGTACGATAAATTCAATATTCTGCAATATCAGTGCATTTTAATTGGCTTCACAAACAGAAAGCCAAGATCCCAAGGAAAGCTTGCTTTCCTTGGTTCCTTTTTCGTCGGTTTAGCTAGTTTAATTTCATTATTTTTTTGAGATAAAGTAGGCTGACCCAAAGGTACTCTTAAAGTGATTTTGGGAATTTGTTATTCTAACATGCTCTATATAATTTATCAGTTCTGACAGAGAAGAAAGGAAGCTTCTGTCCAAAGTGGCTTTTGGAGCGCTCAAGTCCCCCCAGGGGTCTCTCTTTTGTCACAAAATTCTTAAAATTTGTGTATAACTGTAAGATCTTGGTCTCAGCCTGTATAAGGACCAATAAAGTTCTGATTTATCAGTCCTTTGATATTGTAACTTCTGTAATAAAATCATTTTTTGAATAGGCTCTTTCGAGCCCATTCCCCATCCCCCCTGGGGGAATTTGCGTCGGTGCCTTTTTCGTCGCTTTCTGTTTATTTATTTTTTACTAGCACCGATCTAAGTTGTAGGATAGTATAATTGATTTATTTATTAATTCCATATTCCATATTGTACAATTTCAAAGTAATCATAATACTTACCCCACGATTTCCCGATTGACCCGAAAGGGGAAAGAGATTCATGGTAGGATTAATTAAGAAACCAGAATTGTTTAGTTGTTTTATTTTTCATCATTTGTTTATCAACAACCTTAAAATTAACCCCTCCTCAATTCCCCGATTGAGATCCACTTGGATCGAAAGAGGTTCTTGGAGGCTTTCTTTTAAACAAGAACACACAGCTTAAAACTAATTAAAATTTACAAGACTCCAGTGTGTATGCTCTGCACTTGGATGTGGTTCATCTGATCAGTCAAGATATATCAAAATCACTTGGGTGACTAGCATAATTAGGACTCACCCTCCCCAATTAACAAACCATCAGGTGAAAATCCAACACCTCGATCAAACCTTTATGGTGGCAAAATACCCAAAGGAAGTGGGAACCTACTGAAAAGTGACCTCGGGGCGCCGATCTCTGTCACATCCTAATGGGTGCATTACGAACATAGCCCCTGAGACTCCATTTCAGCCCACATATTCCTTGCGAGTAGCCGTAAAGGTTTTGTTTTGGACATACTCCAAGTACTCTCGGGTATATCTGGAGTCCCCCTTTTTGCCTAATTTAATCAACTCATACTTCACATTTAACTTAAAACATACCAAGATGCAATCACAAAACATTCACCCCGAGCACATGCAAGCACGTTGATGTTATTTGATCTGACTCCATTTTAAGGCACTGGTCATTTTTGCTTCATATATATATATTGTGTATCAGCTTTGTGCTTTTGTGTGTTTATTTTCGCATCTTGCCATTTGTGATTATAGATAGTTAAAATATTCAAACTCCTAAGTAACTGATTCATCTTAACATCATCACACTAAGAAATCATCCTTAGTAACTTAATAGGGTCTACCCCCCTTGGCTTCGTTAGGAGTTGAACCTAAACGGAGGAGTCAAGAACAAGGTGACAGCCTTGACTTGAGACTTGCCCCCAAGGACACACTGAGTGGCTTGAAGATTTTTTCCACGTGATCCAGGTGTGTGAAAAGGCGGAAACACTTTTTGGCGCTATTGCCGGGGATAAATATTTTTATTCCCGAGTACGGCTTAGCTTAACTTTTTTCTAAACAACTAAAAATATAAAAAAAACTTTTGATTGATCTAGTATTTAAAAAACATAAAAATTAAAACTCGATCCATCTGGCGACTCCACTGTCTAACATCCCTTCAAGAATTTCTACTCGAAGAAACTTCCGACAATTATTCAATCCTCTCCTTGATCCCGAAAGGTTTATTAGGGAAATATTGAATAGGCAAACTTCTCGTAGAAACCTTGAATATTTAGGAGACCAATCCCTCGCACATATCCATAACATATTTGTAGAGAGTCATGTTCACCAATCTCAAGAAATGATGGAATTATTCAAACCCCTTGACTTTTCTCAGATAGCACGTGCTCCCCATGCCATTCCGAAAGATGCTATCAAGAAGCTCCCAAGGTTCGAGGGAAATAATGCCACCACTTCCAAGACTCATCTCCGAAAATTTGAAAGGCACCTAGTCAGTTATTGTGATGGTGTTGCCTCTAACCATGAAGATATCAAAATGAAGCTCTTTGCTTTATCCTTAGAGGATGATGCTGCGGAGTGGTATGAAAACCTTGGTGATGATTCGTATAAAACTCTTAGTGATTTCCTAGAGGGTTTTAAGAAGAAATGGGGGGAAAATAAAGAACCAAGACATCCGCTTGCCGCCCTCCATAACATAAAGAAGATGGAGAATGAAACCATTGATGAATTTAATACTAAGTTCAGGCGTGTGGTTGTGGAATTCCCTAGAGAAATCAAGCCAAGGGATGCCTCCATCCTCATATATTACATTGAAGCTTTCACTGGTGATTTGAGGTACCAGTTAAGGGACAAAGAGCCATCCGATCTAAAAACTGCTCAGGAATTGGCTAAGAAAATAGAAAAGAATATGCAATCTTCAGGCAAATCCAACATTCTAGGTTACACTAGGGGAAACACTTCATATAACAAAGAAAAGGGAAAAGCCTTTTGAATCAAAATAAAAGCGAGCCTCTAAAGACCCCATGGAAAAGATAGCTAGCATGTTGGAAAAAGTGATGACTAGTTAGGACCAATTCATGACAAAAATCCAAAACAAAATAGTCACACTGGAGAGAAATAGTGGACCTAGGAATTTTCAGCCAAAACAGAATCAAGTGTATCAAAGGAATTTTCCTCAGCAAGAGCCTAGGATTCCAAACCAATTAGACTCAGCTAACATGGTAGATGAAGTAATTCCTTGGTGTAGACCTTGTGAGCAATTCCACCCAGAAAGCACTTGCTACATAGCAAATCAGATTATAGAACATGGGATGGCGGAGGTCAGTAATCAGGAAACAACATCAGGTGAGTCTAATCATACATACATGGTAGGCCATGCCTACCCTTTGTCACCATCTAAAAAGTACAAGCCTGAGGATGAAACCATTGCAGAATCTTATAGTGAAACTTATGATGAAAACTGTGATATACATGATGGGACTCCTATGTGTTCTCCATATAATGATGATAGCCTGGAAGGTGTACTACCTTGTGACCTTTTCTCTGAAGAAGATGAGTATGAAAATGAGGACAAGTATAGCTTGGAGCATGATACAAGTGATGAAGACTCCCTTATCCCTGACAAAGATGTTGATGAGGAGTCCTGGACATTCATGGAAAATCCAGCCTATGACATGAATAAAGAGGAAAATAATGAACCAGAAAATTCTGATGGTTTTGTTGATGGCATATCTAAAGAAGAGAGCATGGACCATGTGGCCTTGGGAAACTTTGATATGAAAAAGGAGCATGTAGTTTATCCACATGATCAGTCTGAGACATATATAGATATCAGTAGTGAAGACAAAGAGAACTCGATATCGGAACCTGATATCAACAATGGGGAATCCATCACATTTAACATAGATGATGGTGATGACTATTGGGATTTTTGTGGATATCTTATTAAGAATCCTATCTATGTTATATCCAGTAAGGGGAGTGTCTGTTTAGAGATTTTTGGAAGTCCAATCTACTATACTTACATAGAGGGAAGCATGAATCTGGAGACCTTGGAAAATCCTAGTATGGAAAAGTGGCATTCAAAACTCTTATATGATCATTCAGAGTCATATCATGCAGAGCTGCACAAGAGTATCAGTAATGAAGACATGGAGAAGCAGTTTTGTGAAAAGACAGATGTGATGCAGTTATTAGAATACCAGTCTCAACTATCATCTTCACATATAGATTTTCCTCATGACTTGGAGCTGCTTGGGGATTATACAGTGAATTATCATCCGGTAAGCCTTGATGATCAGTATGATGGTGTAGTCAATCTGCCTCATCATTCCGATTTGTACATCAACCCTATCCAGTCATGGATAGATGCAGCCTGCGCAGGCACTTACCAGTTTGGGAGGAAGTTTGACAACATTATTCATGCCTATGATTTCCCATTTATCTCGCCCATTCTGAATCATCACGCAGGTTTGCATTTTCTGAATAAAGTATCCTTACTTTGGCTGGTAACCAAAGACAAGGAAATTTTTTTATGTCAATAAAATGCTTAGGTGGTTACATTGGATTTCTGATTACACTTAACCCTTTTTATATCATGCTTAGAGTAGGAAAATAAGCTATTTGAAAGAGAACATTTACTTTCTGCATTTCTATTTTTAGCTATAATAAAAATTTGCTTATTTTAGTTAGTTACATCTATTTTGTTTAAATAAATCAACTTAATGGTTCATTTGGTTTTTCATAAAACTTGTGCTACTGAGGTTTTTCTTTTCAAGTTGAGATGTTTTTGCAGGGTATATAAACCAGAGATTCTGGTGTTATCATATCCTCTCCTTGCCTTAAAGACCAGATCGAGCACACGTCCCACAATTGGAGCCAGAATGTTACCATCTAAGTTGTACTTAGTGGTTTTATCAAGTGAGCCCGGTGAACCGGACAGGGCTAACTTGTTCGGACTTCAAAAAGACCTTTGGAAGTACTTCTGGGAAGTGCTTGTTGTACTATATCACATGTTCATACCCCATGAGGGAGTTGTAATAAATGTTCTAGCATGATAGTGTCTGTAAAAGACTCGGTCTCTTAGACTTTATTTGTCAATCCGATCAGCCCAGGGTGTTTTTTCCCTTGGTTATTATTGGTTGTTGAACAAACGACTGATAATTTCTGAGTTTTTCACTCCATACCTCCAAAGTTGGGGTGGTCGGCTTGGCATTTAGGCCTATTGAGGTTATTAGAGTCTATGTGTCAATGTATAAACATGCTAGACATCATTTTTGAGTCATATGAACATGTCTAAGTCCCCTTAGGTGTTTTTCAATTTTCAATTTTTTAGTTTTTTTCAGTGTTTTTTATTAAAATTTAATTTTTCCAAAAACTTAGGCTATTTTTTAATAGTTTAATTGGAAAATTTTATTTTGTAATAAAAGTGGGCCAAATAATCAGTTTCAGTCATGTAGGTGCTCATTTTCAAGTTAAGAGCACCATATAAACCCATTGACCCACTGTTTCCTAGTTTTGAGTGATTTTCCATCACTTAGGTCAGAAAGCCCCAAAAATCAATTATTGATTATTTTAATTAATAAATTGATGAATAATGGAGCAAATCCAAAATCATAAATCAATGGATTCTCAGCCGATTTCATTGAAATCAATGATATTTGAAGCAGATTGACTGGATCTGACAAATCCTTGACTAGAGGAGGTGATCAAATCGGATCCAGAGTTGATCTTGAGCATCCTTTATGAGGAATTTCACCCTCCCTCTCTCCTCAACACGTTTTCGGCTCAATTGGATGATTTTTGGTGGATTCTTCAGTCAACAGGTTGAGGTGTCAGTCAGATTAGCCCCCCGATTGACAGTTGCACTCAGTGAGACTCAGATATGGCTCAGCTAGACACAGATCAAGCATTGATGGACTCTCCATCAGTTGATTTCACTTGATTCCATGAGTAATTGCACCCCCCCTGGGCTAGATGGCATGTAAATTGTATATATCCAGGCACAGCCTCCTCTTCCAAGCTAGTTAGAGCTGGACTGAAGGGATTTCCATTGTAACTGTATACTGATCTTCATTTGTTGAAATAAAGAGAAGCTTTGGAGGCTCAATTGTGGATTACCTTTCATGTGTGGATTGCCATTGTCTTGCTGCATTCGAGGTGAAACTGCTATTTTTCCAATTTTTTGCACTTAATTATTGTCTGCCTGAATGGTTTCTGAAATCATAAGGATAGATCATTGTAAGTAAGCTTACTTAATTTCTATTTGCTGCATATGTTTGAATGAGTTAATACCTGTATGTTAAAAAAGGTTATTTGCATACTGTATCATCCCTTTCTCATATGTATCTTCAGATCTGATAGTTATGTCTGCAGGAGTTGTGTTGTAGCTTATAGGTTTGCTGCGGATGGAAGATCTATGGTTCAGGTTTGATTCCATTTATTTCCAGCATAGATTTCTAATATCATGCCCCTCGGTGCTTCTCTACCAAGTTCCCTCTACAGATCTGCTTCAACAAACAAGCACCTTTCTTCCCCTTTCTCTCCTTTAAAAATTATTAAACTTTCCTCAAACTGGTTACTTTAAAGGTTTCTTATTACTCTGATCTATCTCATCAAGAAAAACACACATATATCTAATTAGCAAGATCCCTTCCAAATTCTAGATCTTAGTTTCATTTTGCACATAAAGTTCAATTTCAAGAGATCTAGCTAAAAGTACCTTATTTTCGCAAGCAATTTAGTGAAAATTCATAGCTTGCTGTTAAGGTAGTTTCATTTGCTGTACGATAAATTCAATATTCTACAATATTAGTGAATTTTAATTGGCTTCACAAACAGCAAGCCAAGATCCCAAGGAAAGCTTGCTTTCCTTGGTTCCTTTTTCGTCGATTTAGCTAGTTTAATTTCATTATTTTTTTGAGATAAAGTAGGCTGACCCAAAGGTAATATTAAATTTCTTTTGGGAATTTGTTATTCTAACATGCTCGCTGTCCTTTAGCAGTTCCAACAGAGAAGAAAGGAAGCTGCTGTCCAAAGTGGATTTTGGAGCACTCAAGTCCCCCCAGGGGTCTCTCTTTTGTCACATAATTCTTAAAATTTTTGTATAAATGTAAGATCTTGGTTTCAGCCTGTATAAGGAGCAAGAAAGTTCTGATTTATCAGTCCTTTGATATTGCAACTGCTGTAATAAAATCATTCTTTGAATAGGCTCTTTCGAGCCCATTCCCCATCCCCGCTGGGGGGATTTGCGTCGGTGCCCTTTTCGTCGCTTTCTGTTTATTTTTTTTTCTAGCACCGATCTAAGTTGCAGGATAGTATAATTGATTTATTTATTAATTCCATATTCCATATTGTACAATTTCAAAGTAATCATAATACTTACCCCACGATTTCCCGATTGACCCGAAAGGGGAAAGAGATTCGTGGTAGGATTAATTAAGAAACCAGAATTGTGTAGTTGTTTTATTTTTCATCATTTGTTTATCAGCAACCTTAAAATTAACCCCTCCTTGATTCCTCGATTAAGATCCACTTGGATCGAAAGAGGTTCTTGGAGGCTTTTCTTTTAAACAAGAACACACAACTTAAAACTTATTAAAATTTACAAGACTCCAGTGTGTATCCTCTGCACTTGGCTGCGGTTCATCTGGTCAGTCAAGCTGTATCAAAAGCACTTGGGTGAATAGCATAATTAGGACTCACCCTCCCCAATTAACAAACCATCAGGTGAAAATCCAACACCTCGATCAAACCTTTACGGTGGCAAAATACCGAAAGGAAGCGGAAACCTACTGAAAAGTGACCTACACCCTAATGGGTGCATTATGAACATAGCCCCAGAGACTCCATTTCATCCCACATATTCCTTGCGGGTAGCTGTAAAGGTTTTGTTTTGGACATACTCTAAGTACTCTCGGGTATATCTGGAGTCCCCCTTTTTGCCTAATTTAATCAACTCATACTTCACATTTAACTTAAAACATACCAAGATGCAATCACAAAACATTCACCCCGAGCACATGCAAGAACATTGATGTTATTTGATTTGACTCCGTTTTAAGGCACTGGCCATTTTTGCTTCATATATATATATATTGTGTATCAGGTTTGTGCTTTTGTGTGTTTATTTTTGCATCTTGCCATCTATGATTATAGATAGTTAAAATATTCAAACTCCTAAGTAACTGATTCATCTTAACATCATCACACTAAGAAATCATCCTTAGTAACTTAATAGGGTCTACCCCCCTTGGCTTCGTTAGGAGTTGAGCCTAAATGGAGGAGTCAAGAACAAGGTGACAGCCTTGACTCGAGACTTGTCCCCAAGACACACTAAGTGGCTTGAAGATTTCTTCCACGTGATCGAGGTGTGTGAAAAGGAGGCAACAGATAGTAGGCTTGGCATCACTCCACCAGGCCTCGTGGCCTTTGATGTTCTATGCAGTGGAGTGCATGAGACCCACTATTTATGACTGGAGCACTACACTATTGAGCAACATGAAACCTCAGCTCAGTGAGTGTAAGGCAAGAAGAGTGTCGAAATTCAGGTTCAGCAGTATACTGAGCATGTTTTTCTTCGAGCATGTTCCAAGATTGAGCCCCAGAGTGGACATTCCTCTTCACGAGGTTCGAGATCTGGCCCACTGGCATTGGGAAGATGCAATGCGCAGAATGGGGGTGGTAGGGTGGCCAACCCCTATCCAGCTGAGTTCTTTCCATGGTGGCGATGACAGATAGTTTTCATCGATGACTACCCCTATGTGGGGATAGATTTTTGGGGGGACCCGGACATGCCGCTACCACTAGGATCGGCATACGGCGATATAGGTAACGAATATCGACCCTCTCTTTTTAAAAATTGTTGAGTTATTTAATTTTTTTGTGTTTTCTGATTATATGGAATCAAAAGACATATTTTTGCATGACAATACATAGTGACATCTACCATTTGTGTGCATATGTGGGACCACGGTGGCCAGAAGGATTCCCTCGTCATAGACAGAGGGGAAGAGGAGATGATATCACGGGTGTGGATGTGGAGCGGAAGTTCTAGAGCATTCATACCAATTTTGTGAGGTTGACACATAGGGTTCCCATGGCCCAAGTCGAGGACTTGCCTGAGGCTATGCAGCGCTAGGTGGTGGGTGTACCACGCGCATGGGTGTGATTATTCTGATGGCTAGCTAGAGCCGTAGCTACCTTCCATGATCACAACCCTCCTCCTCCTCCACAAGATTAGATACCTGGGAGTCTATAAATTTTGTATTACCATGTATTATATGTTGTTGGCTTGAGAGCCCCAATTTTGTATCATGACACTATGTACTATCACATTTTGGATGTTTATATAAATTTTTTTATGGTGATGGGTTTATTTATTTACATGTGTAAAAATTGTGTTTGTGATGAATTTACTGTGAATGAAACAAATGCTAATCTGACACGTAGTTAGCATATGAGTCAGCAACTTGATTATTAATTCTTGGAATGTGTATATATGTTATATTGTTAAATTACCATTCTAATAATCTCACACGTAAGAATCTTCTTAACAACGTTAGATCTCTAACATGGTACAAACCATTAAGCTGTGACACTAATAACTCTGAATCAAGATGTACCTCAAGAGAGAGAACGCCATGTGAAATGGCATCTCGTAGAAGCTCAATAATGGCACTATATTCAACAACATTGCTGGAAGATGGCCGTAGACATATGCCTCTTGAAGATAGTACCTGACCCATAGGAGTATAAATCACCCAAGCAGCAGAGGCTGAGTGTTGAGTTTGACGGCTTCCACCATCCGTGAATCCTATGTAGGTGGAATATTCCATTGACATCTGCCAAAAGAAACATAAACTAATCATAAACACGATCACGATAAGAAAAATACCTAACTATGCAAAACTGTACACTAATATACAATAAGCAGCCTTGGCTGAAAATCATGCATAGTACTTCTTGAGATAGAGCCCATTTCTAGGCTCCACCAAGGCCATTCCTTCGCAATCCACTAACTCGTAAGCACCCTTCTCTAACACATGTTTGACCACGTAAGGACCCCACCACATAGGAGTAAATTTTCCTGCCCCCAAGGGTTCTTTCGGTTGATCCCAAAAAAGAACCAAGTCTCCCTCACTAAACCTCCTTGGATGGACAGACTTATCGTACTGGACCTTTACGCGACGTTTATTGACTTCTAGAGCCACCAAGGCATCCCAACACTGCTCATCAAGTTGCTCAAGGTGGACCAAATGCTCCTCCAATGGTGAAGTGTCTGGTAAGAGTTCTATAGCTAGCTTCAAAGAAGGAATCTTGCATCCAACTGGAAATATCGACTCCACTCCATGTACAAGTTGATATGGAGAAAAACCGGTGGCAGTCTTAACAACAGTTCGATATGCCCACAAAGCAGGATATAACATGGTGTGCCAATTATTCTTGCTTTGTGCGATGGTTCATTGGAGAATGGATTTGAGTGATTTATTCACTGCTTCTACCTGTCCATTCACTTGAGGTTATTAAGAGGAGGCATGTTCTTGCTTGTACCCTAACTTTGATGCCAGCTCTTCCATCATACGGTTCTGAAAGTGCTAGCCATGGTCAGTGACAAGCTCTTTTAGAATCTCGAACTGAGTAATAATTTGATTGAATACAAAGTGGGCGGCTGTCTCACCATCGGATTTTAATGTAGGCATAGCCTCATCCCATTTTGTGAAGTAATCAACAACCACTATAATGTGATGGTGCCCCCCAGCCAAAGCTGGGTTGTAATCCATAAAATCGAGCCCCCACTTAGTGAAGGGAATAGCGGTGATAATGGGATGTAACGGGGAAGTTTTTGAGTGCATATTACATGCAAACACATGGAAAGAGTGGCACCTCTTGACCGCATCTACACAATCCTTAAAGATTGACGGCCAGAAATAACCTGCTCTTAAGATATTTTGAGTTGTAGAAAGCCCAGATAAATGACCACCACATGCCCCTCTGTGGCAATCATTCAACACTACCTCAGCCTCTTCATGAGTTAAACAACATTGTAAAATGGACTCTACCCCATGGCGGTACAAAATGTTTTCCACTATGAGGTAGTTCTTAGAGACGTGACGTAATCATCATCATTCATCTCGCGAGAGGTGAGTAGGAGTATTCAATGTTTGTAAATATATTATGATATCCCCATACCATGGGTCTAAAGTTGAGATTAAGAAGATGTGTTCATCAACAAACGTATCTTCACAAACCAACTCCTTAGCCTCGCTTGGGAAATCTGATCTAAGCTCTGTAAAAATTAAAGACTTCTTCGATTTTTTCTGAAACAAACTCGAGATCGAATTCTTGTAGAATGACAATCCATTTATTATATTTTCCCCCAATCATCCTTCAAGTGAGGACAAATTGAAACGGATTGACATTGGCTACAACCAAGGTCTAGAGAATATAATGTCTCAACCGCTGAACTGCATGTACAGTAACTAAAGCAAGCTTCTCGACATGAGAATAATGAATCTCTACTTCAATAAGGTTCCGGCTCAAATATTATATGACATGCTCATGGAGCTCCTCATCCTCTTGAACCAAAACCATACCAATCGTCTCCATGGAAGCAGCCACATAAAGTAGGAAATCACGACTATAGTCCGGGGGACTAATCACTAGGACCGATGCTAGGGCTCGCTTGAGTGCATCAAAGGACTCCTGGGCTCACTCATCCCAACAAAATGGGGTATCCTTCTTCAATAAACGCATGAAGCGTCTAGTCAAATTGGCAAAGTTGACAACAAATCTTCGTAAGAAGTTTTCCATGCCTTGCAAACATTGAAGATGACGAATATTATTCAGGGGAGGCAACTGAAGTATTGCCTCAACCTTCAAAGGGTCAACTCTTAAACCCTCTTTAGAAATGATGAATCCTAACAAACAACCTAACTTCACACAAAAGATGCACTTATGAGGATTTAATCTAACCAAATAGTGTTGACATCTTTCGAATACCAATCTCAAGTGATAGGGATGACGCATTCTCATACAAGAATGAGCAGTGAGATCATTTAAAAATACTTCGATGATTGACTTGAGATCGTGGAAGATCAAGGTCATTGCCCACTGAAATGTAGCTTCGGTGTTTTTAAGGCCGAAAGGCATTTTTCGATATGCAAAAGTTCTCCAAGGACAAATAAATGCAGTTTTATGTTGGTCCTTAGGTTTAATATGTATCTGATTATACCCAGAAAATCAATCCATGAAGGAAAAAACCTCGCTACTCGTACACTCATCCAAAATCTGATCAATAAATGGTGTGGGGAAATTGTCCTTAGGACAGGCATGATTCAAATCGTAGAAATCAGTACATATGCAGATCAATCCCTGCTTCTTATCCACTGGAATGGGGTTTGAAACCCATTCCGTAAAGGGAACGAGATAGATGAAACTAGCTTTCAATAGCTTCTCTATCTCTGCCTTAATCGTGGGTGCTTTCCTAGGATTCACTGCCCGCAAGCATTGTCGAACAGGCTTATCGTTGGTATAAGTCTTAATCTTGTGTTTGACAATACGAGGGTCGATACCTAGCATTTCGTCATATGACCAAGCAAAAATATCACGGAATTATTTAAATAGCTTGGTGTATTCTAGAATCTCAGCATGGGAACATTCCGCCCCAATATAGACATTCTCTATTCTGCTAGGATCGCGAGAGATGTTGATAGGAATCATTGAAGATATGTTAGCCATGTTTCCATCAGCCATCTGACCAAGAAAGCTTAATGGAACCAGAGGACTACCAACTCTCTCACTAAGAACCACCCTAAAATCCTAATGCTCCAAGCGGTCAAGCTCAGGAAGAAAGTATGATATATGATGGAGTTATTCCCATGGTGGCTCAACTCCTGACATAGCATCAATAATTGCTTCATCTGAAGGGAAAATTGTATCAAGGTAGTTGTGCACGTGAGAAGACTGTACTTCCCATGCCGGCAGCACATAAGGGTCCTCCTCCTCCGTCCGTGAAGAGGAAGGACTAGGATCTGCAACACACTTGAGATTAGCTTGATAGGCTATCATAGTTGCAGGAAACGGCACGTCTGTCACGATGGGCTCACTCAGAGTACTCGATTTAGGAAGAATCCAAGGATCTTCCATATGATTTGTGTGAAAAGACAGCGATCTCATAGATGTCAAAGCCTCACCATAACTAGACCCTATCATAAGGATCGGTGTAGGACAACTAAAGCTTCCCATGAGGGATGGATACATGCCTACACCCACACTCCCAGTTACTGGCTGAGAGTGTTCAATAATCGGGATCGAAGCTCCCAAAGATGCAGTAACAGACGAATTATTGAATGTCGTTTGATCAATTTTTATGATCTTCCCTTTATGTGGAAAGCATACAATGCAGAACAGGGAAGAAGAAACGGCTTGCATAATATACATCCAATTCCTACCGAACAAGAGATTGTAGTAAAGGGGCACATCAACTACCTCGACCTCTATCGCAACAGTCTTCCCTCCCAAACAGACATTAAGGGAAGGAAGGATGTTGTGCAGTCTAAAATATCTCCCATCAAATGGAGTTAACATGGTCACTAATTTAGACAACTCAGGGGAACCCAGACCCTTCCAACAGGATAAAGACATCACAGAAGCGACAGCGCCTTTGTCAATCACAGTGCGTTTGACGTTCATATTAAGACATTCTACGTGAATCAAAAGAGACACATAGTAAGGCAAGTGAGGATGAAGTCCTGCGGTTTCAAATTTAATCATGAAGGAAGAATCATCATCATTCACACCAAGGGCAGAAAGCAACTCCTTCCTTTGTGAAGGACAACTCTGAAGCACTTCGAATGTGGACATCGCACAAGGAGTATGGCCCAAATCCTCGACAACTAAATAGTTTTGGGCGGCTTGGGAAATTGGATTGTGCCCCGAATGCTTAAGGAATCCCTTAGGAATGTGAGGTGCAGCTTCAGGTTTATCCATAGGTTTCTCAACACGCAAAGGGGACCTTGGTGGATCAGGCTCTTTGCTTGGGCTGGGTTGTGACGAACCATAATCTTTCGCATGGGTCACAACTTTCGTAGCACGTACCATGTTAATGCAACCATGACCACTACCCTCCGGTGGATCCTTCTCACCACCAGATTGGTCATGGGACCTTGATTTCATATTTTGCGGTAAAGGGTTAGTTAGCATAGTTGGTCCCTATGCTAAGAGCCTCGAGGGTTCCTCAATACGAGGGCACAAGTAAGTGAGGTAATCGTCCTTACATAACTTGCAAGGGAACTTAACCTTACATTTAGCTTGCTTGTCCCCTCCAGCATTACGGTCGTTCTTGTCATTACTATTAGCATTCTCATTCTTATTCCCACCCTTATGACTATTCTTACCATTTTTTCTATTCTGTCCAGGCTGCTGGTTACCCTTCTGGTCCGACGATTGCACTGAAAGTACACTCGCCATTTGGGCTGGTTGAGATGAATCCATAGCTTGTCCCGAAGAAGATTGGTTGATTGACAATTGACTAACTTGTTTTACAACCGAATCCATAGGTTTCGCACTTACACAACCAACAATGCCATCGGCATGTGGTCCAGGTCTGACTTTGGGATCGAAACTAGAATGCAGAGAATTGGGAATAATCTCATATAACAAACTGGACTAAGCATAAATCAAGTCTAGTTCCTGTGCCCTAAAAATTGCTTGTTCCTCATTCTACACTCCGGATGTAGAAACATCCTTCGCTATATATGGAAATAACGACTTGAGGAACCACTCGAGGAGGAACTTTGACGGTATAAAGGATTTAATTAACATCTTCCGTCTATGTCACTCTTGAATATGATCCAAGATATGTGTGGCTTTATCTTACCGAAATGTCGACAAGAGTTCAGTACCAATGTCATAACGCACTGGTATCTCGAAGTGGTTAATAAAATTCATCACAAGGTCATCGAACAAAGCAAATGCTCCCCTAGGTAGCTCTATATACCATTTCACGGCAGGCCCTGTAATGGTGTGTTGAAATAGCCTTAAATGGATGGAGTCCTGATGTAAGGAATTTGAAGAGCACCGTAGGTGAAATGTAGTAATGTGTTCGCTCGGATCCTCTCCTGGTTTTCCCTTGAACATAGGTATGTCCGAGGGAATATTAGTAGTGACAGCCAGCCAAGCCAGGTCATGAGCTATAGGATCGTTCGTCAATCTCGACAAGTCAGAAAAATTCAACGTCGCGAGGAAAGGGAGCCTAGGATGATGAGGTCGATGGATTGCTCAATGATAGGTCTGATTCGTATAGGTCTGATTACCACCATGGCCTTGGCCATAGTGCCCTCCTCCCATATGACTCGTATAGGGTGGCATGGAAGCACCATAATGTGGTGGACCTTGACTATTAGGAGCTACGAAGCCGTAATTAGGAGAGTAAGTAGGTTTTTGATACCCGCCCCCATAAGGTGAAGAACCCTGTCCATACTGCATCCCGTAATAGGTCCCATAAGTCATCGCATGAGATGTTCCATGATACACTCTGTAAGTAGGAACATACATTCTAGAAGTAGGAATATACATTCCAAAAGTAGGAATGTGACCTCTAGAAGTATGAGCATGACCTCCCAAAACAACAGGCGGTACATGAAGCTGAGACACAACAGGTCTAGTAACCGCAGTACGGACATGACTCGTAGCAATGTTTCAGCCCGAAGGACCATGTGAATAAGGTGGAGGGTGAACATTTGAAGAAGTAGGGACAGAGGACGGAGGGACTTGAGTAATAATGTACGTACTATTCCCTATAGTCACTCGTCTTGGGTCTGGTATCCTAATAGGGTCACTAACCCTAGACCTAAGAGGAATATGTGATGTAACTTCCGCCACCAGGAGGGAAGGTGAAATGTGGCTAGTGCTCCCAAACCTCTCTGCATGGTAAGGAATGAGAGTGCCCCCAGGCATAGTGTTAGGCTCGAAGTCAGATTCGACATGAAATACCAAATCATGCGTAGGAAAACCAGACATACCATAACTACCATAGCTAGTGCTTGTGGGTTCAAAATGAGTCTCCGAAACCTCCGGCATTCCATACCGGTAATGCGTCAATGGGGAATCAACCCTAGAGTGAGTAGGTCTATCATGAAAGGTTCCTATCTCAGAAATCACAGGACCTAACTCAGTTAAGTCGGGTGAAGGATTGTAGGTGGGAGTAAACTCCCCATTGTCTACATGAATGGGAGAAGGTGGTTCAGGAATACTTTCCATATGGTCTCCCATGGTGTGTGAATCAATGTGCGAAGTAGTCCACCTGGACTGTCTAGGTCTCTCTCCCAAAGGAGGAGGATAAGTAGAAGGCGTAAGTCCTGCTAAACAACAATAATGGCGAGGAGCCACACCTGAATCCACAATGACTCAAAAAATAGAAAAGACTCGCTATTTACACAAACCTTAGGCAAGATATCATGCATAGAGAAATCACTAATAAAATCTAAAGCCAAATGCAAGAAATCAAGGGTAGGATAAGTGAGCTCCTGAATGAAGCAGGTATGTCTTGCCTAGGAGAGGCTTGAGACTCCCATACACAACAAGCGGAGGTATGTAACCAATTATTGTGGCCCTTAGCTTCAACGCGTAAAGCGACTGTGTTGTCCAACCCCAACCTGGCCGAGACACCCACAAAATAACCCCTACAAAGTACCCCCTTGATATCCTAGGTAAGGCCACTAAGGTCACCTCTATATAATCAATGCTCAGGTGGACAGTCGCAGGCGGGATTGACCATATGCGCAGGGTAGCAAAGCTCGATACTATCGAAAGAGCCCCCAGATACGAATACAATCTTGGAAATATCTCTGGTGCTACTCAATTATGACTAGGGGTCATCCCAATCAATAACCGCTCACACTGCCTTGTGCTTAACTCCCTTTTGAGAGGAGGATCCTGAGAAACACTGGTTATACCAAGGATTTCACACACTCACCTGGACAGACACATAGATGTTGTTGTTTAGTGGTCTTGGAGAATTTACTCACAATGAACTATTCCAAGACCCTAAAACCTAAGCTTGTTGGTGCACCCTAGAAAAGAAAAGAGTGTAATTCATTTTAATTTAGCATTGTTTTTAATTGGCTTTATTACTCAAAATAGGGATATGGCCGTGCAACTAATGGTGTTATGACACAACATGAAGTAAAATGCACACCTAACAATCAATGCAAATGCATTGTGTCCATGAAAACAGGGTATGCTACTACGTGAAATGCACAATTTTTCTTCAAATGATGAATGCAACCTTTTCCATATGAAATCCTAACTAATACTCCAAGGCAAATCTAGTGCAAGTACAATGCAAAATGCAAAATGCAATGCATGATGATAAGCAAATGTTTTTGGATTTTTTGAAATAAAATGAGATACAAAAAGCAAAAGAATGATTCTACGACCCCTAGACTCTGCAAGCACACTCAAACGGCACTCAAACAAAGCACTAAGGTAAAATAACTCTAATGCACTAATCCCAAACAAAAAATAAAAAATTCCATGACCAGAACCTTCTTAAAAAAAAATTAGCCTAAAAAAAAACGTCTTTGGTCAGAAACAAAGGTATAAATAGACTCAGGCAATTCCAAAGGAGACTCGGCAATCATCAAAATTCACCTAGCAACCATTTAGCTTCAACTAAAAGGAAAAACTAAGGGCATACACGACTATTCACAGTAAACCCATGTGTATATGCAGAAATCGTAGAGAAACCTGCGTGTATACGTGACTGTGAGTTAAAAACTTACATACAGGAAGAAAGGTGCATAAAATCAAGGCAAACAGATAAGCTAAGACAAACTTCACACCAATCAAACACTACCAGGCATACATGCCCCCAGACCCGACACAGAAACAAGAGAGAAAGAGCAATTCAAATTCATTGAATGCCGATAGAACAACCCCCAAAGGAAAACTACTAGGAACTCCCCAGCAGAGTCACCAATTCTGTTATGGAGAGAAATTCCTATGGCTTGAGGTACCACAACAGACAACTTGACTCCAGAAATCAATCTTTTCCAATATGCAATAGAAATTAAATGTCTAATACTAAAGGATCAGACCTCGTACTTTATTCCACATGGTTGAAGTAGATCCCCGTTGAGCTTCATAACTTCAGCTTGAATTGATAAATTACTTCCTCAACAACAAGTAAACAAGACAAGCATACTAGATATCATGGTGTTAGATATATTCTAGCATATATAATCATTTGAAATAATCCCATGGATAAAATATTTATTCAAACACACATTATTGGACAGGAAAAGTTATTTCTATTAATATAAATCAGAGATTACAATAGGTACAACCTCTGACGGCACGTTTGCGAACTGAAGAAACTAAATCCCCCACTTGGGCCTCCACCACCTCAATCCTCCATCTCTCGATAGCAAGCTCACAAGCAAAAAGAAAGCTCGAGAATAACACAAAAGCGCTCCAAGGGACAAAGGGATCCAGACTCAAGCATAAGTTCCAACAACAATGGACTATAGTTTCTTTGCTCTCAATTCTCTCATATGCCTTCAATGTACCATAGAGTTCTTGATATAGATTTTCAAAGGGGTAATGAAAGGTCGAATATAAGCGATCTCAAGGCATAGGGAAGGCTATGAGTCAAGTGAGTCGGATCCATGTCAAGGAAAACTCCAAAATTATTTGGATTTTTGTACACATCCCAATGTACACGGTTTTAGGGGTCAAACCCGCATATATACGCGATTATAGGTTTAAAAGTCACGTGTATCATTTTTCACATGTTTTTAGGGATGATCAAGGGAACATCAAAGGACAAAAAATGGTCCATGGGGTCTAAGGAGTCTATAGTGGGACAGGGGAAGGCCATACAAAGTGTGATTCACCTGGAGTGGTAAAATCAACTATCACAATTCTGTGCAAAATTTTCCAGTAAGTGCTTCCGAAAGTGAAAAGAAATTTGATTTTTCTCCCTCTAATGTTGTTGCTGGTGTGAAAATATGTAATACCTTGGATATTTTTGGAAAAATATTAGATTACCAGAGTGATCCATTTGCTCCCCATGATATAGATCTTCCAGTAAATTCTTGTAGGGTTGCATGCACCAAAATCCAGAATTTTGAAGAAGAAGAAAACTGTGAGTCTACCATCTTGGTGGACCATACTTTTGGATATGATATGAAACTTATTGGATCTTATATGATATTATTTGTATCTTATTTGATATTTATTGGTTCAAAATTTCAGGTTCATAAACCTTCAATACTATTTGTAGCTGTTCTCATCAACGGTGTGAAGAAACAAGTACCACAAGTCTCCTTCAAGATTGTTGGTGGGGATTTGATTTCATTCAACACTTTTGGATATTATATTAAATTATTCATATCTGATATGATCTCAGTTAGATCTGATCTGATATTAACTGGTTTGAATTTAAGATTCCAATAGCTTTCAGTATTGCTTGAAGCTGCTCTCACCAATTTCGATGTGAAAAATCAAGTATCGCAATTCTTCTTCAAATTTGTTGTTGGGGATTTGGTGTTAGTTTCTTCTAATGAGGTTGCTTATATTTTATTTTATCATTCATTAGATATTTTAGAATCTATATCAGATTATGGAGCTCAATAATTCACTCTCCACAGTCCTAGGGCTTCTCTACCTTTGGTCACATGCTCATCTCCTAACAGAACTAGTAAAGAGGAAGACATTCTGCATCCGCTTGGACACTTGCTCCCAAGACTTCATGATGATTTTAACACTCATGGTTTTCTATTCAAGGCTACAACATATCCGTTTCTGAAGTGTTCCACACATGGTTCAAATCCTCAAGCACTTTTTCTCTCTTATCAGTTGATTCCAGTTGCTCTACATGGGTCCAATTTTCATCCTGCAGCTGTCTATGTTCCTGATTCATTTGAGCACATTATTCTTCTTTCAAAGAGTAATATTCCTCTAGACATATTCATTTAGTTTGGATTCATATGTTCACATGCACAGTCTCAAGATGCTGCTACATAGAAGAAATAAAAATTTCTTGATTTACTGCTTAGTTTGAGGGGGGTATTTTTCCCATGAGGGTTTTCCAGTTACCTTGGTTATATTAAGAAGTTACTTTATTGTACAGGGTGACCTATGGCCTTAGGGCCCTAGAATTTCATGCATTTCTTTTACTCCTCCTGAGTATATCTTAAGGGGGGGTGTTGGAATCATTTACCCAACATGCACACTTATTTGGTCAATTTTGGCATATTTACCCACTATCCTAAGTTTAATTGACTTACTTGACATTATATGAGCACACTATGACATCAACATGAGATCATACATGCCCTCCTTTAGTCAAGGAGGCCAACTGATCCTTCTCCTTCAGTAGGGGAGGCTAACTGGGCTTCCTCCTTCAAACAAGGAGCATTTACGGGGTGATTTGAGTGTCATAAATGCACCTAATTGCTAACTGATTGTTGCAATCAGTTAACCTAAGTTTTGAAGGCACCTCCATTCATTATTTGATTATTTTTTGTCATTATTTATGAACTAGAGCCAACACATGCACCTACAACCACTTCTGATGACATGTTTACTTCAATTAACTCCATCAGAGATACTTGGAGTTATGGATGCGCTACCTCCTTCAGTTGGACATGCAGTTACATGTGATGAGTCACTTTCAGTTAGACTTAGTCATCTATTGCACTCCATTCAGTTAGGACTTAGTGTGAGATTTAGTTATTGATTAGCTTGGTGGTTAACTATGTGTGCTGACTGTGGCTGACATTCAGTTAAGCTACACACATCCATTCAATTCGAATGACCTCCTTGATTATTTGAATTGTCTTGGAATTCATGCAACTTGCATGATCATTGTATTGTATTACTTATTCCTTATTGAATATACAGAGCTGTTATTCCTATTGCAGCACCATTATGCCATTTTCATGCTTAATTGTCTAAAATATCTTATGAGACTGTGTTTTAGTCCCTACATTACTGTGACAGATTAATATTCACATTGCAATATCTACAACATTTTTGTCACAGGTTGCGCAAGAAGAATGGAAAAAAATCAAGTATTGCTGACCCAATTCAACTATTTCTAATGGAAGGATGAAATGGTGATCCATATGAGGTCGAAAGGCCTAACACAGAGTCACCATGGGGACTAAAACTGAGCCCAACTCTGTTGTGGAGAAAGATAAGTACTGCAATATACTTGATGAAGAATTTAGTATGTTCTGTCTCAGTACTTCAAGGGATATCCTATTTCATGTAGAAATTCTTGGCACACCCAATGAATTTTGTCTCAATCTTGAGTCACTATTTGGGAAGACTGATGAGATGAGAGGCCATCAGCTTGAAAATGAGCTAATCTCACTAAGTCCAGCTCACTATGAGACCATCCAAAAATTCTTTACCAAGTTCAAAGCACTTGTGCTATAGCTGAAATAGTGTGTCATAGAGAAGAAATAATATCGGCTTATCTTGTCCATCTTTTCTAAGCTAGGGCCTGAGTATTCTGTGTTTGTTTCTACATTCCACTCAAGCAAGCTTATAGCTAGAAGTTGGAGGATTCATGCACTAGGAGACTTCATGAGGAGCAGGACAAGCTAATACAAATGGGTACCATAAAATACACCAAATATAAAGCCCTTTTTTTTGGTGTATAAAATCATTCCAAATGTAATAAGAAATATTTGAAGAAAACAGAGAAAGAGAAGAAGCATTGAAGTTTAGAAAGCTCCAGTTCTATTGATGGGAGTTCGAGATCCAGGAGGTGAAACAAGAGCGAGAGACCCACATATGTTTATTGCATAGGTTCACATATTGAAATATATTTATTTGGAAATAATATGGACATCATGACCAAGCTCCTTGAGGAGAACCATATTGATCTTCCAAAATTTGCAAGAGGATAGTAGTGCAAGCAAGGAAATGGTAAGCCTGAGCATGTATTGAGTGCATGGGTGAAACACATTTATTATATTTCTATTTATAATGGCTCTATTTCTGATTTAACTTCTAATATATCAGAATCTAAAGCCTCCATCCCTTCATTAGAAGAAACCCCAACTAGTTCATCAAATCTTCCTCCAGAAACTGGTAATGTTTCGCTAGTTTTTTATGTGTTTTCTGAAATCTATTTCCCAAACCAATAAGATATTTCCCATTCTGATTCTGAAGGTGATATACAGGATGATGTATGGCCTATGACATTCATATACACATTTTCCCAACCATTTCATGACCAAAAGACTCGACAACCCTCAAGTTTACTAGTTGGAAAATCTCAAAATTGCCTAGTTTCCAATCCTATGTCACTTGTGTATGTTTATTTTATTTCTTCTATGTATTTAATTGGTTTGGAAGCCATGTCATTTTCCTTCATGGGACTGATGTTCCATATTTCTGTAATTTCTTTTACCACCCAAGGTTCAAATCTCAAGTCTCCAGACTCTCCAGGTTCGCTCAACTATAAATGTGATCTAGTTGCTCACTCTTCTCTCTCTATGGACCCATTCACTCATGGAGACACCATACTAGTTAACAATAAAATTAACACCCTTAAGAGTGTTGCTCTGAAAACATATTTCTACTTCTCCCACAACATGAAGATCAGAGTTTTTGAACAATTTGACCAATGCTTCCACAAAGGAAGAAATGTTTGAAGACAAGGTGGATATAAAGAGTCCAAGTCTGTGAGAACTTAAGGGACAAATCCCAGTTCCTATAACTCACACAGTGTAAAAATACCTAACATGTGCATTAATTTTCCTAGAAATACTAAAAGTCAAGTTTAAATGCCTAAAAACTAAGGAACGTGGGTTTTTTGAAGGAAATAATAAAAAATTTCAAAAATCCTAATCCCACATTCATTATTAAGAGATGGTATGCTCAAGGCCCAATCCTATAAATGGAAGGTATATGAGGTGAATTAGGGAGGACAAGCAAGGAAATCAAAGGCATGTTGTAGGATTTGGAGGCTAGATAGAATATTTTTCATATCAAGAGTTTTGGTGATCATTAGATTTGATGGAGAAGGATAGTTTAGAGAAAAGGAAAAATGGATTCACTTATTATTGGGTTGTAATCACTTTCCTCCTGCTTTTAATATGATGCAATTCAAGTTTCCCCAAATGTTGTGATTGAATATTGTTAGAATATTAGATTAAAGCTAAACTATTTAACCTATCTAAGCAACCAACAACATATCATAAAATATAACAACAGAAAAATAAAAGGACAAGAGAACACCAATATATGTGGTTCACCCTAATGGGTTACATCCATAGAAAGGTAGTCTTCTATTATCTCCAGAATGTCTTCTCCAATATTACAAGAGAGAAAAGCACAAATACCCAAAAGAATATAGATGATGTATAACAGTATCACAATAGTACGACTACTACATCAAGAATATATGATTATGTAGAGACTCACTTGACCCTATTATATACTAAGAGATGAGGAGGAATTACTCTCACATATTGCATGTGGGATAATATAATTCTCCAAAATAACATCTCTTAATACAATACCATGGAAAAATACTCTACACAAGTAAATACAACACCATATAACTATGGGTTAAATGTATTACTCTTTTACATAATATTGTAGAAAACTTTCGACATAATACAAAAACATTATTACCTTCCAAGGAATATAATATATTCCAACAAATCTATGGATTTTCATATGTTTTTGTTATTGTTTGATAGATATATTTGAAGTTTTAAAGTTTTCCAAAGGCTAGAGGTAAGTAACTATAAATATAGCTACAAATGGAGTCCTAGAGGCCATCAATGCTCAAGTAGAGGGATCTTCCGAAAATGACATGCTTCAAGAGGTAATATCCTTTCTTCCTCCCCTCTTTCCTCTTTGAAAAGACTTATAAATTTCAGGAAGCTTTAAATTATTGCATATATTCTATCGATCGGGATTCACCTCTCTAGAGTGAATGTTAGATTAGGTCATAGACATGTCCCTGTAGAGAAATATAATAACAGAATGGAGACCATACTAGGGACATGACTATAGCCTAATATAACATTCACTATAGGGAGGTGAATCCTGATTGACATAATATATGCAATAATTGAAATCTTCCTGAAATTTTTAAGTCTTTTCTAAGAGGAAATAGGGGAGGAAGAAAGGAGATTACCTATTGAAGCATGATGTTTGTGGAATATCCCTATGCTTGAGCATTCATGGTCTTTAGACCTCCATTCGCAACTAGATTGCTATTTCCTTACCTCTATCCTTTCAAAAACTTTAAAACTCGAAATCTATATACAAAACATTGACAAAACATATGAAAATCCATAGATTCAATCACAACATTTGGGGAAACTTGAATTGCATCATATTAAAAATAGGAGGAAAGTGATTACAAACCAATAATAGGTGAATCCCTTTCTCCTTTGCTCTAAACCATTGTAGTGGGGTTTTCACCCTTGATATGTGCAATAGCAAAAAACCTTATGTCAATGGGACAGTAATGTATAGTTCATGAAAAACAACTAAAATAACAAACAATATCAGTAATAACTAAATACAATAAAATACAAGAAAGTTATACCTTCTTTCTGATAGAAAATGGGCCACCATTCCTGTCTCAAAAATGGTTCGCCTCTTCACAGGCTAGTTCTCTAGGTGTGTATGGAGAATATCTCAACATACTATGTGGGAATGGTAGGGAAACAAGATGATGGAAAAAGTGGGGTGTGAATACTTTGAGAGAAAAAAGGTGTCTCACTATACTCACTGAATAAAATAATGGTAAAAATGGGATAAGAATATTTGTTGGAAGGGGTTTTGGGGTAAGTGAGTTGCACAGTACCATGGATGGTGTGCAACCTCACGTGACACCACCCAAGGAAAAGATAGCGTGATGGGTGGAAAAGAAACCATTTTTGAATATTTTATGCATCTTTTTGTATCGGTTGACCACATTTTGTGGATATAGGTAATTAGTGGTTAAATCAATTAGGACGTAGTTAGAAGTGGACCTTGAACGTAAATGCACAAGCCTATATAAAGATTTAGAATTGCAAATGTAAGGGAGACTGTACTGAAGTGAGAAATGATAGGAGAGAACAAGTGAGAGGTTGAATATTTTGTTATCTGTATGTGACTCTATGGGTCGATATTTCTCTCACTATGGACAGAGACAGCTGTTGTTTTGGATCTATTGTGCAGAAAGTAATATGATACAACAGATGTTGAGCTGAACCATTGTTGTCTTTTGTCTTTTTCTGTCTTTATGTACTACGATGTCAATGTCTTCTGATTCTGTTTTATGAATTAAGAATGTAATCCTGTTGCAATGAATAGATGAATGATGCAATCTATTAGATCTGTGGTTGAAATGGTAGATCTGTGATGAATGGTACGTTATCTGATAAATGGCTCTTCTAGATCTGATAGTTATGCTGATAAATCACTGATACCCCAATCCTCCTCCTTACTGCCAAAAACTTGGTTCCGACAACTCTCCCTCGAACATCTCGAGTGAGAATTCATCCACCTTGTGGGTGTTGCCAAGAAGGGTAAAACCTGTCTGGGCTAATGCTTAGGGAGATCACGCTGGTTGGACATCGACAGAACAAGAACCCATGTCGATGAGGCTTTGTTGGTGGGTTTTGGCCAACAAATGGTTCCGTTGTCGGGACCTCATTGTGACTAAAGAGGAGGATATGTTGGGGAATCCCATGAAACCAGAGATCCAAGATTGGTTTTACCTAAGACTGTGAGAGTTCACTAAATCTGAGAACCAGAACCTGAAGTTGACGATAAACACATGGTTGGAAAGGTACATTCATGATGGTTCTCATGAATGGTTTTCCTGTGAGTTTCCTATCATACTCTACGAGTGGATGGCGTGATTTACCTACAAGAAGAGCAACTTCCAAGGAGGAGAGCTGACATCCTGGACCCCTGAGATAAGTCAGGAACTCTAAGAGACTGACAATAAGGTGTCATGGGTTGTTGAAGTTTGGTTGGACAATATTTTGGAATGATACATCACTGAGTTCGTAGTTGATACCAAAAATTCCTACAGTGAAGCAGAATAGGAATTATTCAACAGACCACGAGGTAGGTTCTTGTTGTCTCTGCAATTGTCAATCAATATGCTTGTTTGTGAAAAGGGCCTACTAACGATGCACCTTGAGGAGTAAAAATATGGTATGCGATGGCTGTAAACAAGGCAATAGAAGGGGGAAGATGAATGGAAAGATAAGGGGTATATGGGTGTAAGTTTTGATGAAACTGTGAGGGTAGCTGAGGAAGAGAGTGGTTGTACAAGGGGAGGAACAAGTTTCTGAGTAGAGAAGAGGCAGAGGATAGGGGAAGGTCCTACTGCGATCGAAACGCAAGACCATGAAGGACAACCACACAGGACGAAGCGAACCTACAACAATGAAGAGGACGAGCAGAACCAGGATACGCCCAAGGTAGAATCAAGGTCAAAATCCGGTAGCAATGTGTCCACACCTCTGTGCACTACTTCACCATCAAGAAAATATATACAATCTACGTCAACGTGTCCAACATGCCAAGTGACATCCAGTAGTAAAGCAACATCTATAGGAAGTGTTACCACCTAAGTTGTACTTAGTGGCTTTTATCAAGTGAGCCTGGTGAACCGGATAGGGTTAACTTGTTCGGACTACAAAAGACCTTTGGAAGTACTTCTAGGAAGTGCTTGTTGTATCATATCACATGGTCATACCCCATGGGGGAATTGTAATAAATGTTCTAGCATGATATTTTATGTAAAATACTTGGTCTCTTAGACTTCATTTGTCAATCTGATCATCCCAGGGTGTTTTTTTCCTTGGCTATTATTGGTTGTTGAATAAACGACTGATAATTTCTGAGTTTTTCACTCCATACCTCCAATGTTGGGGTGGTCGGCTTGGCATTTGGGCCTATTGAAGTTATTAGAGTCTATGTGTCAATGTATAAGCATGCTAGACATCATTTTTTAGTCATATGAACATGTCTAAGTCCCCCTAGGTGTTTTTCAATTTTTTCAGTGTTTTTTATTAAATTTTAATTTTTCCAAAACTTAGGCTATTTTTTAATAGTTTAATTGGAAAATTTGATTTTGTAATAAAAGTGGGCCAAATAATTGGTTTCAGTCATGTAGGTGCTCATTTTCAAGCTAAGAGAACCATTTAAACCCATGGACCCACTTTTTCCTAAGTTTTGAATAATCTTCCATCACTCAGGTCAGAAAGCCCCAAAAATAAATTATTGATTATTTTAATTAATAAATTGATGAATAATGGAGCAAATCCAAAATCAATAAATCAGTGGATTCTCAACCGATTTGACTAAAATCTATCAGATCTGGAGCAAATTGACTGGATCTGACAAATCCTTGACTGAAGGAGGGGATCAAATCAGATCCAGAGTTGATCTACAGTTGTCTTCATGGGGAATTGCACCCTCTCTCTCTCCTCCACATGTGTGGACTCTCCTAGATGCTCTGTGGGCCGATGTGTTGGTGTATGGGTTGATGTGTCAGCTCAATCAAGCCCCTGGTTGACAAGTATGCTTAGTTTAGCTTCAGTCTTGCATTGATGAACTCTCCATCCGTTGATTTCACTTGATTCCATGAGGAATTGCGCCCCCCCCTGGGCTGGATGGCCTGCAAATTGTATTTATCCTGCTTGAGGCTCCCTCTTCCAAGCTAGTTAAGGCTGGATTGAAGGACTTGCCATTGTAACTATGTACTGATCTTCATTGTTGAAATAAAGAGAAGATTTGGAGGCTCAATTGTGGAGTACCTTTCATGTGTGGATTTTCATTGTCATGCTGCATTCGAGGCGAAACTACTATTTTTTCCAAATTTTTGCACTTAACTATTGTCTGCCTGAATGGTTGTTAAGATCATAAGGATAGATCATTGTAAGTAAGATTACTTACTTCTATTTGCTGCATATGTTTGAATGAGTTAATACCTATATGTTAAATAATATTATTTGCATGCTGTATCATCCCCTTCTCATATGTATCTTCAGATTTGATAGTTCTATTTGCAGGAGTTGTTTTGTAGCTTACATGTTTGCCGTGACTGGAAGATCCATGGTTCAGGTTTGATTCCATTGATTTCCAGCAGATATTGCTAATACCATGCCCCTCGGTGCTTCACTATGAAGTTTTCTCTGCAGATCTACTTCAACAACAAGCACCTTTCTTCCCCTTTCTCTCCATTAAAAAATCTTAAATCTTCCTCAAAGTGGTTACTTTAAAGGTTTCTTATTACTCTGATCTACCTCATTAAGAAAAATACACATATATATAATTAGTAATATCCCTTCCAAATTCTATATCTTAGTTTTGTTTTGCACATAAAGTTCAATTTCAAGAGATCTAGCTAAAATTACCATATTGTCGCAAGCATTTTTAGTGAAAATTCGTATCTTGCTGTTAAGGTAGTTTCATTTGCTGTTATAAATTTCAATATTCTGAAATATCAGTGCATATTTAATTGGCTTCACAAACAGCAAGCCAAGATCCCAAGGAAATCTTGCTTTCCTTGGTTCCTTTTTCGCCTGTTTAGCTAGTTTTAGCTTCAATTTTTTTGAGATAAGGTAGGCTGATCCAAAGGTAATATTAAAGTGCTTTTGGGAATTTTTTATTCTAACATTATCGCTGTATTTTATCAGTTATGATAGAAAATAAATGAATATTCTGTCCAAAGTGGCCTCAGGAGCGTTCAAATCCCCCCAGGGGTCTCCCTTTTCACCAAAAAAAAAACTCAAAATTTTTCCAAAGTTGTAAAAGCTTGGTTTCATCCTGTATAAGGACCAATAATTTTCTGATATATCAGTCCTCTGATATTGTAACCATTAATAAATAAAATCATTTTTGGAATAGGCTCTTTCGAGTACATTCCCCATCCCCCCTGGGGGGATTTGCGTCGGTGTCCTTTTCGTCGTTTTCTGCTTATTTCTTTTAAACTAGAATTGATATAATATGCAGGTTTGTATAATTTATTTCATTATTAATATCATACTCCATATTTTACATTTCAAAGTAATCATAATACTTACCCCACGATTTCCCGATTGACCCGAAAGGGGAAAGAGATTCGTGGTAGGACTAATTAGAAAACCAGAATTGTGTATTTGTTTTATTTTCATCTTTTATTTTTCAGCAATTTTAAAATTAACCCCTCCTCGATTTCCCGATTGAGATCCACTTGGATCGAAAGAGGTTCCTGGAGGGTTTTCCTTTTAAACAAGAACACTCAGTTTAAAATTTATTAAAATCAACAAGACTCCAGTGTGTATACTCTGCACTTGGCTGTGGTTCATCCAATCAGTCAAGCTGTATCAAAATCACTTGGGTGACTAGTATAATTAGGATTCACTCTCCCAAACTGACAAACCATCAGGTGAAAATCCAACACCTAGATCAAACCTTTACGGTGGCAAAATACCCAAAGGAAGCGGGAACTTACTGAAAAGTGACCTCGGGGCACCAATCTCTGTCACACCCTAATGGGTGCATTACGAACAATAGCCCTAGAGACTCCATTTCGGCCCACATATTCCTAGCGGGTAGCCGTGAAGGTTTAGTTTTGGACATACTCCAAGTACTCTCGGGTATATCTGGAGTCCCCCTTTTTCCTAATTTAATCAACTCATACTTCACATTTAACTTAAAACATACCAAGAGGCAATTGCAAAACATTCACTCCAAGCACATGCAAGCATATTGTTTATATTTTTGTTTCCATTCTAAAGGCACTGGTTATTTTCTTGTTATATACATATATTGTGTCTTAGCATTCTGCTTTCGTGTTTTTATTTTCATATCTTGTCATCTTTGATTGTCCATAAGTTAAATCTCAAACTCCTAAATAACTCATTCAGTTTAACATCACCTCACTAAGTAAATTGTCCTTAGTAACATAATAGGGTCTACCCCCCTTGGCTCCGTTAGGAGTTGAGCCTAAACGAAGGAGTTAAGAACAAGGTGGCAGCCTTGACTCGAGACTTGCCCCAAAGGACACACCGAGTGGCTTGAATATTTTTGCCATGTGACCCAGGTGTGTGAAAGACGGCAACAGGAAGAAGGTCTAGGATGGCAGGAGACGATATGAAGCTACCTATGTTCCATGGAAATGGCACTGATGACCCATAACAATATTTGGTTCGTATGTGAGGCAGTATGGAAAACCATACAGACTACCAATGGGGATGTAAAGAAAGACCAGTTAGCGACCACCCTTCAGGGTCATGCGCTTGATTGGTACATTAGATTAATACACATCCTACAGGGGACTGCAGCAAAGACTATGGATGAGATTCAGAAGGGACTGCTTGAAGAATTAAAGAAACCAAATTCTAAAGCATAGTACATCATAGAACTGAAGGAAATCAAACAATTCCCTAATCAGACTGTTTGAGACTTTGATCATAGGTTTAAGACACTGATGGCACAGGTTAGCTTCGATATGAGTGACATCCAACATAAAGAATGGTTTATTGGGGCACTGGTCCCTCATATCTGACACCCATTAATGCAGCAAAAGATCATGACATAGAGAGAGGCTCTGGAAACTATGATGAGGCTAGAGGATTCACCTATCGAATGAACATGATGACTTGTGGTGCACTCGGTGTCATGTGGATGGACACATGAAAGATAGCTGTGCTTCTCTCTGCAATTACCTACTCTCAGGAGCTTCAAACCCGTTGAGTTTTGGCAGTGTGTTGTGGTGTCACATATGTCAAGTATATGGGAATCGACATGAAGATTGTACCTACATGCAGAAAATGGTTACAAAGCCAACAAGATTATATTGCACCTTCTGTCACTCAGTTGGGCATGAGGATAAGGACTGTCGAGCTTATGATATACTTCAAGAGCGGACATATGATGTGTATTTCATGAAAGGTGAATATCCTCACACGGTGTAGCATCTGTAACCGCAGGTGATACATCCGCCACCTCAAGTCCAGTATACGTCGCCACCACAAATACAGTTTATTCCATTGTAACCACAGACGTAGGTTGCACCACAGCCACAGTTTGCATCATGACTGTAGTACACCCAGACCCCAATGGCTCTACCACAGTTGCAGTATGTCCAAGTATCACACTATGTTCAGCAACATCCAAATCCCCCACAGTAGCAAATGGTACAACCCTAGTATCAGCAACAAGTAGCTCAACCACAATATCAGCAGCAAGGAGGATTTCGTAGAGGATTCGGATTCAGGGGAAGAGGCAGCTTCGGCTGTGGATGAGGATGAGGTCATGCATCAATCTAGTGTGACAACTATGGGACATTTTTCCACTATCAGAGGGATTTTCCCCATTTTCAATGTGTATACTGTGGGGTGAATGATCATATTGTTGAAAATTACCCTTAGTTAATTGCGAGATGGAAGGCCGACAATGTTCCTTTATTACAGAATTAGAATTAGTTCCAAACCAAATTCCAAAACAGTGCGACCGAGGCGGTATCGCTTGAATCCACAATATAAAGAAAAGGTCAAGATTGAACTTGATTGGATGCTATATGTAGGGATTATTGATCTTGTTGAAGAATCAGAATGGATAAGCCCAATGGTGGTCCAAGACAATAAGACTGGGGAAGTCTGAATCTGTGTTGATTTAAGAAAATTGAATGATGCTTGCCTGCATGATCCCTTTCCAACACCTTTCACTTATGAGGTTCTTGAAGGAGTAGGTGGTCAAGAAATGTACTCTTTTATAGACAAATTTTTTGGCTATCACCAGATAAGAATTGCAAAGGAAGACCACCACAAAACCACATTTGTCACTAAATGGGGTTGATTTCAGTACATAGTAATGCCCTTTGGGCTAAAGAATGTGTCTACAGTATTCTCTCGGGTTGTCTTCTCTACATTTAAATATTTTATTCATAAATTTCTAAAAGTATATATGGATGACTAGATAGTCTATGGATTGATCAAGGATCACTTGGAAAACCTGTGCTTGATGTTCGAAAGGTGTCGACAGCATCAGATCGCATTGAATTCAAAGAAGTGCATCTTCTGTGCACCATTTAGGATATTGTTGGGTGTTGGGGAGCGCACCTCAATGGTCCTTAAGATGGGTAACTCCACGGGTTTTGACTCAAAATAGTCTTAGGGGTGTCGGGGGTTGAGTCAAAGTCCTCTATTGTAATAAACCCGCGGCTTAAGACCAGGGTTTAGGGTTTTTGAGTGCCCATGGTTTGAATCCATGTTTTTGTAAATAGTGTGATATAAATAGGCACTTGGGTAAATAATAAAGGTTAGGATTTTTTATGTAAAGAAAGAAAGGCAAAGATAAGGCTGATTGTGTAAGGAAAGGTTAAGTCCCAGTTGTGTGCATGGACGACCTCTCCAGCTTTGTGCACAGAGGGTTTTTGTAAGAAGATTAAGGAAATATCTGCAGCTGTGTGCGCAGAGGCCTGCTGCTGTGTGCGCGGCTTGAAAGGACTGAAGGGATCTGCAGCTATGTGTGCAGATCAGACTGGGGTTTTGTAGCAAGTTGAATAAAACACAATTTTGTGGACGTAACCCCTACACTGGGGGTGAACCACGATATATCTGGTGTTGTGGTTTCTTGTGTTGTTTCTCTTTCTGTTGTCTTTTATGCATTAATAACTGTATACATTTGATAAATTAGATCACTGCTAATAACAAGCTTCGCTGTGAATTCCCTGTAGTGGGTTAAGCAAGTCACGGTTGTTTATCTATCTGCGAAGTTGTATATGAGTGAATGATAAAGCTGAGTAATTATTGATTAATAAGTTTATTAAAGGCTAAGGTACAGTAATACCCCTCTCTACTTGCAGAAACATGATTCTGCGGCACCCCATAGCTGTTTCGGGTGAGACTGCAACCTGCGCACAGGTTGTTGCCGAAAGGGCCAACACTGTGGGTCTTTTGTTGATGCGACATAAAAGGAGTAAACTCAGGTCTGCCCTATTGGCCAACAAATTGGTTTCGTTGCCGGTTGAACTCAGTACTTGCTCAAGAGGGTTTTACATCGTACCTCGAGGGCTATGTTCTGGAGGCCCTCTGTGACAGAAATTGGTGATTGGTTTGCTGAGACTTATCTGAAATTCGCGCAACAAGAGAACACAAATCCGCGTTGTACCACACGTGACTTTTTACAAATGTATGTTTTTTGTGATGCTTATGAAATTTTCTTTGGTAGTATCCACATAGAGTTGCACCAATGGTTGTCTAGGTTAACAGAGAGAAGGACGAACTTCCAAGCTCGACGGGTTCCCATGTGGACCCACGCAAGGGTCAATCTTGTGCAACACATGAACAACGAGGTATCCCGCGTTGTTGATTTCTGGATGACGCGAACATTGGAAGCCTTCATGACAGAGTTTTCCATCAACACAAGTACCTCCTTCAGTGAAGCTGAATGGCAGTTCTTCAAAGGCCCCCGTGGTAAGTTTTTGAATTCATTAAGCTTGAGGATTAAAATACTATTGGCTGAAAAGGGTATATTTTTGTTTGAATCAGACTGCTAGCTTAGTAGTACTAACGTATGTTTGTAAGTGATAATACCTTCGACGAGCAAAGTGGTTTGTTGCGAAGTGGAAAAAGGTACAAAAGAGATTTTGACTCCTATTCTCTAGGTCAGGCTACCACGTCTTCCCCTGTAAATCCTGAAGAGTCAGACTCTGAAGAAAACCCTTCAGTCACCCCGCAGTGAAGCCCTATTACGCCTGAAATTCCATCGCAGTCTGACAGTCAACCAAGTCTGAGTATTCCGGCCATAGGTCAATCTTCCCCCGTAAACCCCCCCCCATCGACATCCGGTCCCCCTCCCAACCCTCCTAGGACCCCCATGGCCCACCTAGTTGATGACATTAAGCTCCCCATATTCAAAGGCACGGGATCTGAAGACCCTGAACAGTTCTGGTTTTTATGTGAAGCAGTATCGAATGCAGAGAAAATTACAGACCCGGATGTGAGAGCCGCGCAGCTCATTACTTCTTTCCGGGACCGGACTTTGACCTGGTTCATGAAATTCTCCAGTAATCAGATCCCTACGTTAGATGAGATTAAGGAAGCCATAACCAAAGAATTTAAGAAGCCTAAATCAGAATCCCAGAGCATCACTGAACTCAAAGAGATTCAACAGCGGCGCGACGAATCAGTGTGGGACTTTGACCAGAGATTCAAAGTTCTACTGGACGAAGTCAGCTTTACCATTAGTCCTGCGCAGCACAAGGGATGGTTTATTGCAGCATTATTACCACATATCAGAACTCCCCTCATGCAATAGAAGGTTGCTGACCAGCAAGAGGCTCTGGAAATCGCAATGAAGCTAGAGACTGCCCCCGTCAGCGATGATTCTAGTATTGCTCAAATCCAAGCGCAGCTAGCAGCGATGGCCCTGGAACTTCACGAGATGAAGAAGGGGAAACCCGATCGTGAAGAGGTTTGGTGTACGCAATGTTGGACCGAAGGTCACAACAAGGAACGGTGCCCTCTGGTAAGCAAGTACCTGCATACTGGTGCACCGAACCCATTTCCACCACAAGTCCTATATTGTGAGCTCTGTCGAACGACAGGTCAGCATCGGCCCGAGAACTGTTACCTACTGCAAAGGTATGGACAAGGACCTAAGAACCCCTACTGTAATTTCTGCAAGTTTGTAGGTCATAATGAGGATGATTGTCGCACCTATGATGCCTACCGAGTGCACAATGACGGCCCAAGTAATGATAGCTACGGTTACCAGGGGGGTGCCTCCGGTAGAGGTTCTTCTGGAGTCCGTGGTGGTATGGACGGAAGAGGTCGAGGCTAGTTGGTGTGTTACAATTGTAACCAAGCTGGGCATTTGGCTCGCGACTATCGGAACCCCACTACGACATGTCGGTACTGCCGTGCGGTAGATCATGTGATTGAGCAGTGCCCACAACTCATAGCTAAGATTCAGACACGACAGAGTACCCCTATGCAGAACATCCAGATGATTTTAGTTGAGCCCAGACCTGCCGCAATCGTCAATGTTGTCACACAGAGTGGTACTACCACACACCCACAGAATACAAAAAAACAGCCTGCCGACGCTTGGGTTTGTAAGGTTCCTGTGAAAATCCCAGCATTTGATATCACAAGAGAAAGAGAGACCTTTATGGAATTCAAGAAAGATTTTGCTGGCCCTAGCACATCCGTTGCACCTGCGCAACCACAGCAACTATCTTCGCGGCCCCAGGAAGCCCCGCTGGATACCGTAAGTACCCTCTCCTCCTTTTTACAGAGTTGCCTCAAACTTTTAAGAGATCAGGATTCTCTGACTGAGTTACAGAAAGTCATTGCTTCCTGCAGACCTCAGCAAAGTTCTCGTCGAGACAAAACTGTTCACAGAGTCAGCAAAATCGGCAGGGAAATGAGATTGAATGCTCAGATAGGAGCATACGATATGACTGATGTTATCTTGGACTTAGGGTCCGATGTAAATGTGTTAACTAAACAAACCTGGGAACAAATGGGAAAACCCACCCTCGCCTGGTCCCCTATCCAGCTGAGACTAGCCAACCAGCAAAGGATCGTGCCTCTAGGAATATTCATGAGTGTCCAAATAGATATTGTCGGGGTCAGTACTGTCGTGGAATTCGAAGTAATTGAGATCGTTGATGACAGCAATCCCTACCCAGCCTTGTTAGGAATTGGATGGGCAATGGAAAATGCTGCAGTTATTAACCTAAAGAAGAGACAGATGATCTTTGAGGGGAGAGAATTGAGATTCATCCTACCCCTGGATCCCTCACAAGGGGAACGGTAGACAGAACCACTCCGACAAGAGGATCAGGATGATGTGGAGCCCATCTACACTATCACCGCGCAGGAAGAAGGGTCTGAGGATCCTCCTGGGACAGGTTGGGAGTCTGTAGCTCCTGTAACACGGACTCTGAAGATGACTTAGAAAGCTGGCAGAACTGCTTACATGAGCCCCATGGGTGCAGCCGTTCCTGGACTACCAAGTCCCTCAGATGGCTCAATTCACAACCAAACACTTTACCTATTTCTGATGGCTTGACCGATCCTGAACCGTTCATTTCCCAGGTCTCAGGCTTGGTACCTGAGTCACATAAACTGGAAGCTCTGGACTCTGCATTTTGAGCCACAGCAGCCAGGTGGTGGAAGGCCCATAAGGTACATATCCTTAGCTGGGAAGCTTGTCAAAAGCTCCTGTACCTGTGATTTAAGGGCTTGATGGAGGAGCTGCGAAGCAAGTTTGACAGAAATTCTAATCCTCAGGAACATTTGGCACAGTGCTACGAGGCATGGAAGTATGTCCCTCAAAATGAATGGGTACATATATTTGTGCACACACTGGAACCAATAGCAAAAAATTGGTACGTGGAGGCTGAGCTCCGCCAAGATACTGTAAGTTGGGACTGTCTTGTTCATAGTTTTATGCATACTTTCTCTACTAATGATGTCTGTCCAGTACTAGATACAGCTATCAGGATAATTCATACTAAGGTATTTTATGACCAAGGAGTACTACAACCTCAACCTAATTGGCCCACACAAGAAGCCCACGCAGTCGAATGTTATAACTTCACAATTGACGAAGATGACAACCCGCGCAACATCGCTATCCCTAATTCAGAAGGATGCTACGACGTACATGGACCAACAGTCGAAGCCTCGGAAGTAACTCAACCCCTGAAGACGCGCACAGTTAATATTGGATCCGAAACACAGGCTAAGTTTGCTACAATCGGCGACTATTGGGATGAGGAAATGGTCAGCAAGGTAACCCAACTTCTCCACGAGTACCAAGATCTCTTTCCAACAAAGTTTTCCGAAATGAAGGGTATCCTGGGTGATATTGGCGTAATGAAGATTCCTTTGAAACCGGATACCAAACCTGTGAAACAGCATCCTTATAGATTGAATCCGAAGTATAAAGAAAAGGTTAGGGTGGAGCTGGATAAGATGCTCGCCGTAGGAATAATTGAGCCTGTTGAGGAATCCGAGTGGGTCAGTCCTATGGTGGTCCAGGAGAAGAAGACTAAGGGTGAAATCCAAATCTGTGTAGACCTCCGAAAACTCAATGATGCCTTCCTGCATGATCCTTTTCCCACCCCCTTTACAGATGAAGTGCTTGACAATGTCGGGGGTCAAGAAGTGTACTCTTTTACCGATGGTTTTTCTGGCTACCATTAGATCTGAATCGCTCTAGAGGACCGACATAAGACAACATTTGCTACCAAAATGGGATCCTTCCAGTATACAGTCATGCCCTTTTGGTTAAAGAATGCACCTACTATATTTTTGAGAGTAGTCATCTCCGCGTTTAAGGAATACATACATAAATTCCTAGAATTTTACTTTGATGATTGGACCATTTTTGGGCTAGTAAAATACCATATAACTAGTTTGAGACTTATGTTGAACAAGTGTAGACAGCACCAGATTTCCCTGAATCTAAAAAAGTGTATCTTTTGTGCACCTTTTGGAATTCTACTTGGTCACATTGTATGTAAGCAGGGATTGATGATGGATCCTATGAAGATCGCTATCATTGTGAACCTGCCACCCCCGAAGTTCGTCAAACAACTTCGCACGACGCTAGGTCACATCGGCTACTATAGGAAATTCATCCAAGGCTATGCTCATATTACCGCTCCGTTGGAGAGGCAGCTGAAGAAAGATATCAAGTTCGAGTGGACACCGGAGTGTCAAGCAAGCTTAGATATTTTAAAGGAAAAAATGGTCACCGCCCCTATTCTAGTATTTCCTGACTGGAACAAAGAGTTCCATGTGCATGTCGACGCATCTTCCATTGCTCTGGGTACTGTGCTAGCTCAGTCAGGAGTAGGTAATATCGATCACCCTATCTCTTTTGCAAGCAGAAAATTGTCCACAACAGAGAAAAATTATACTACGACAGAACGCGAAGGTCTCGCTATGGTATATGCACTACAGAATTTTCGACATTATCTTCTAGGATCTCATTTTAAGATGTTTACTGACCATTCTGCTTTGAAGTATCTGGTTAACAAGCATGTGCTAGGTGGAAGAATATGTCGGTGGTTGATCCTATTCCAAGAATATGATTTTGAGATCATCGTTAAGCCTGGAAGACTTAACCTAGGAGCTGACCACTTGTCGAGGCTCGACTCAGGCGAAGAACCTACCAATTTGGACGAAGTTCTTCCTGACGCCCAGCTATTTGCTATACAGATGGTTGATGAATTTTTTTAGGATATTGTTCAATACTTGTCTATAGTTTTTCCACCCCCTGAGATGACCACACAGCAGAAGAAGCAGTTGGTGGTTCGCGCAGTGGACTTCACCTTAATAGCGGGACAACTATATAAAATGGGACCAGATGAAATACTGCGTAGATGCATCTTGGAGCATGAATGGCCACTAATTTTGGCTGAAGCACACTCTGGCGCAGCAGGAGGTCATTATGCAGGGAAATCCATCGCACAGAAGATTTTGACAGCCGGCCTATGGTGGCCCACAGTTCATAAGGATGCAAGAGAATATTGCTATAGCTGCGACGTCTGTCAGAGGACAGGTAAACCATCCAGGCAGGATGAAATGCCCCTAGTTCCACAGGTAACCTTACAAGCTTTTGACAAATGGGCTATTGACTTTGTCGGCCCTATCACCCCCCCTGTGAAGAAGTCCGGAGCGCGATATATTATTACAGCTACTGACTACCTTAACCGTTGGGCTGAAGCCCAACCACTCAAGAACTGTAGCGCTGCTACAGCCACGCAATTCATCTTCGATCACATCTTATCCAGGTTTGGGTGCCCTCGCGTCCTTATGAGTGATCAAGGATCACATTTCTTAAATAAAACTATTCCAGTGCTGACTAAAGAATTTCAAGTATACCATCAGAAAATTACAGCCTATCATCCACAAGCAAATGGGACTATCGAAGCTTTTAATAAGATCCTTGAGCATGCTTTGACAAAGATTTGTAATGCTAACAGAAATGATTGGGACCTTCGAATTCCAGCAGTGCTATGGGCTTACAGAACTACTTGCAAAAAGTTGACAGGACATACACCTTTTCAACTGGTTTATGGGCAAGAAGCCGTCATGCCCATGGAATACATTGTTCCCAGCCTCAGAATATCTTATTTCACCAAGATGGATGACCCAGCCATAATGATAGAACAACTGAAATAGATATTAGAACTCGAAGAAGATAGATTTATTGCAGGTTTCCAGCAACAGGTGCAGAAAGCTCGAGAAAAAGCGTGGCATGATAGACACATCAAGAAGAAACAATTCCAGCAGGGTGATCTTGTGCTCCTCTATGATAGCAAATTCATGAAGTTCCCAGGAAAGTTCAAGACACATTGGAAGGGCCCATATATAGTACAAAAAGTTACTGATGGGGGCGCAGTCCAGCTAGCTAAGTTAAATGGAGAAATTTTCCCTTCTATGATAAACGGGAGTCGTCTAATTAAGTACAGGGACAGGCCAGGTACTCAGAATCAGAGGTAGCACCAAGAAAGAAAAGTCTACGTACCCAAAATAGCTGAAATCAGGTACTGGACCATAAGACAAGCTGCTCATAACACTAGGGAATGTCGCAGTTTGAAGACTGAAGTATGGAAAGTCGAAGGTTGGTCAGGGGTCACAGGGTCATGCTGTGTCGAAGTGGAAGGTGGTCATTGTGTCATAGGTTCCAACTGTGTCGCAGCATAGAATGTGATGGATGGGACAAAATGAAATTGGCGGCAATGGCATGTGAGCTACTCTCAATACCTGTAATTATGAGATTTGGGGAAAATCTGAGGCCGAGTGTGATGAGATTCTTGGCATTTAAGCAGATTTGGTGTCATTAATACACTATGCTGACAGATTTTGTAAAGAAATTCTATAAGTAAGCTACATTGGCTTGTGAAATTTTCCTTGAAACACTGCTTGGAGTTTGCTCAACTAGAGCCATGTCAAACAATTGTGAAGTCCGGGAGCTAGTACGAGAGTTCAGAGAGAGAGGTCTGCAGAACCTTTTGAGTAATCCGCCAGTACAGTCATATTTGACCTAGGTACACAGGCAGGCAGAAGTTCACTCTAAATCAGGCAAAGGCAAGCACAAATTTGCTCTAACATGGAGCAACGAAGGCCATAAGACCTCGCCAAATGACTCTGGGGAGCCCCACCCTGAAATCTTCCGGCATAGCAGAACCGTGGCAGCTGTGTGTCTTATGCAGCGTGACACGCAATTCCAGGGGACCCCAAGATGTGGATGGCATTAGAGGAATTTTGGGGTCTAAAATGGGCCTCCTAAGGAAAATAATAAAATAATAGTTAAAATAATAAAATAATAGTTAAAATAATAAAATAATATTGATTAATTTTGGAGGAAGAAAGAAAAAAACTACTTTTGTGTTCGTATTTTCGACATATCTCCCTGTGTTTTTACTCAAATTTCGATCGGGAGATCTTGTTGGATGCAGAATTTGATTCCGCATCCAACGAGTACCCACACTGCATACTTTTGATGGACCCCGCTACCCCAAAAATAAGAAATACCTGAAAAAATGTGATGATGATGTCATCATCACGTTTTTTCAGGTATTTCTTGTTTTTGGGGTTCATCACGTTTTTTCAGGTATTTCTTGTTTTTTGGGGTAGCGGGGTCCATCAAAAGTATGTAGTGTGGGTAATCGTTGGATGCAGAATCAAATTCTGCATCCAACGAGCTCTCCTGATCGAAATTTGAGTAAAAACACAATGAGATATGTCGAAAATACGAACAAAAAAATAGTTTTTTTTTAATGACAAATATGTCAATTCAACCATTATGGTTGAATTATTTTATTGAAATTCTATTGGTTCTTGAATTCCAACTCACGAAAACTTATTTTGGCACATTTTCTTATAAGGCCCATTTTAGACCCCAAATTTTCTCTAATGTTAAGTGTGGCCAACCCGAGCAAGGGATGGGGGTGTAGATGGATCCACCAGGCCTTGCTCAGTATAAATATCAAAAAGGAAAGAAGCAGGCAGCCGACAACCAGCAAGAAGGACTCCAGGAACCAACGCATAGTGTCTTCGCCAAGCAAATTTTACCACCAGCTGAGCAGATAAGTGCCCCAGGACGGGACACTGGTGAGTCTTAGGGGCCTGTTGGGGAGCGCACCTCAACGGTCCTTAAGATGGGTAACTCCATGGGTTTTGACTCAAAATAGTCTTAGGGGTGTCGGGGGTTGAGTCAAAGTCCTCTATTGTAATAAACCCGCGGCTTAAGACCAGGGTTTAGGGTTTTTGGGTGCCCATGGTTTGAATCCATGTTTTTGTAAATAGTGTGATATAAATAGGCACTTGGGTAAATAAGAAAGGTTAGGCTTTTTGATGTAAAGAAAGAAAGGCGAAGATAAGGTTGATTGTGTAAGGAAAGGTTAAGTCCCAGCTATTTGCATGGACGACCTCTACAGCTTTGTGCGCAGAGGGTTTTTGTAAGAAGATTAAGGAAAGATCTGCAGCTGTGTGCACAGAGGCTTGCTGCTATGTGCGCGGCTTGAAAGGACTGAAGGGATCTGTAGCTGTGTGCGCAGATCAGACTAGGGTTTTGTAGCAAGTTGAATAAAACATAGTTTTGTGGACGTAACCCCTACACTGGGGGTGAACCACGTTATATCTGGTGTTGTGGTTTCTTGTGTTGTTTCTATTTCTATTGTCTTTTATGCATTAATAACTGTATACATTTGATAAATTAGATCACTGCTAATAACAAGCTTCACTGTGAATTCCTTGCAGTGGGTTAAGCAAGTCACGGTTGTTTATCTATCTGTGAAGTTGTATATGAGTGAATGATAAAGCTGAGTAATTATTGATTAATAAGTTTATTAAAGGCTAAGGTACAGTAATACCCCTCTCTGCTTGCAAAAACCTGATTCTGCGGCACCCCATAGTTGTTTCGGGTGAGACTGCAACCTGTGCGCAGGTTGTTGTCGAAAGGGCCAACACTGTGGGTCTTTTGTTGGTGCGACATAAAAGGATTAAACCCGGGTCTGCCCTATTGGCCAACATTGGGTCATATTTTTTGTAAGAAGGGGATTTTGGTTGATTGAACAAAGTTTGTTCTCATTCTGAGCCTGCCGCTACCTACAAATTAGAAGATGCTTAGAGCAACACTGGGACACACTGGGTACTATCACAAGTTCATCTGCGGTTATGCTACAATTACCACCTCCATGGACAAACTGTTAAAGAAGGATGTCACATTCATATGGATCCAGGAGTGTCGAAGTAACTTTGACACATTGATGGCCAAGATGGCTTCAACACCCATACTTGTGTTCCCCAATTGGACTAAGGAGTTTCATGTCCATGTCAATCCCTGATCTATTGCACTTTGAGTTGTACTCTCACAACCAGGAAAAGGAGATATGGATCATCCGATTTCCTTTGCTAGCAAGAATTTATCCTTTGCTGAGAAGAATTATACAACCACGGAAAGGGAGGGGTTGGCGATGGTCTATGCACTGCAGAAGTTCAGGCACTATCTCTTGGGAGGTCACTTCAAAATGTTCACTGACCATTCAGCTTTGAAATATCTTGTTAATAAGCCTGTGTTGGGGGGGAAGATCTATCGCTGGCTACTCTTTCAGGAATTTGATTTCAAAATAATGGTGAAGCTAGGATTCCTGAATGCTTGTCCTGATCACTTATATTGCATTGAAATAGGTGAAGAGCTCACCAATATTGATGATGGATTGTCGAATGAGCAGTTGTTTCGAGTTGATATCGCAGATGACCATTATGCATCGATAATTCAATTCTTTGCAATCAGAGTTGCGCCAAAGGATATGATGACCAGTCAAAAGAAGTAGTTGGTATTGAAGTCTTTGGATTTCCAGCTGATTGCTGGGAACTTATACAAACGTGTACCTAATGAGATCCTTCGATGGTGTGTTATACCTCATGAACAAGGGAAATTGTAGAAGAAGAACATGCAAGAGTCACAAGTGGACATTATGGAGGACGAGCTACCGCGTGTAAGGTACTGAGCACTGGGCTATGGTGGCCTAGTTTGCATAATGATGCTACAGACTATGCGTGGAGTTATGATGTCTATCAATGCATCGGGAAACCATCACACCGAGATGAGATGTCGTTTGTACTGTAGGTGACTTTACAACCTTTTTATAAATGGGTTGTGAACTTTGTGGGTCCAATCAACCCGCCAGGAAAGCGAACAGGCACGCGATACATCATCACAACAACTAGCTATCTGACAAGGTGGGTGGAGGCCACACTAGTTGTGGATTGCACCACTGCGATACCAGCAAATTTAATATTTGAAAACATCATGAAGCGGTTCGGATTCCCTAGGATATTGATGAGCGACCAAGGTAGTCACTTTATCAACTGCACAGTAAAAGCACTAACAGAGGAGTTGTAGGTGCAGCATAAGAAAAGTACCCCATATCATCCACAGGAAAATGGAAATGTAGAATCCTTCAATAAAAGCTTGGAAACCGCGCTGACAAAGGTATGTAATGCTAATCGGGATGATTGGGATTTAAATATTTCTATGGTGCTGTGGGCGTATCGCACCACTTGCAAGAGGCTAATGGGGAAGATGTCATTCAAACTTATATATGGGAAATAGGAAGTAATTCCTATGGAGTACATTGTTTCTAGTGTATGCATTGCCACAACAACTAGCATGGCCAATGAGGAAGAACTTGAGGAGTGAGCAACACAGCTAGTCCAACTGGAAGAGGACCGCTTCATCACAGACTTCCATCAGCGTGTCGAGAAGGATCAAGAGAAGGCATGGCATGGCTGCCACATCAAGACAAACAATTTTCACAAGGAGATATGGTGCTGTTATATGACAACAAGTTCATGAAGCATCTAGGTAAGTTACAAATGCACTAGTTAGGCCCGTATATTATTCATTCAATTATTTGTGGGGGTGCATTTCAATTGCAGCAGTTAGATGGAGCGGTGTTGCTAAAGCTCCTGAATGGTAGTCGCTTGAAACCTGATAGAAAAGGGTGGAAGGGCGCACTACCTGAAGCACTGTGTAATGAAAAAAAAAGATAGGATAGATAGAGAATAGAAGGGAATGCCAGGAGGAAGTGGTTGCATAATTGTAGGAGTTAGTAGCATAGTTAGATAGAGAGATCGCGACAGCCACAGGGTTGTGATTGGGTCAAATCAGCAAAAAATTTAGAGAGTTAAGAACCATTATCCAGTGATGCTCATTGAAGCGATGATCATTTATGGTCGATTAGACTATTAGCATAATAGGATTGTCAGTGGATTCAAGTCACTAATGGTGGATCTAGTCATGATGACTACAACGGATTTGGAAATGATGAAGTTGTATTTGTAATTTGTTTTAAAATGATGAGGGATGTGAGATAAAAGCATCATTGATTTTAGTCGAGTTGGTTGAAGTATATTGAAGTTGAGTAAGTGGAAGACTGTTGAGTGGCAGCAAGGGTGTGTAATCAAGGTGTGTTCGATTGCTGAGTGAGGATTTTCAGGTGCGACATACTGAGCAACCCAGAAACTGTGGCGATTTCTAGTGAGCAGGAGTCACCCATCCATCCAAATTATATCCTATAATAATTCATGAGTATGCCAGCTAGATCATCTTTGATCCTCCTGGGTAATAGGAAGGCATAGAATCCTGGAACAATGCCACCACAGAAGAGGTAGACGCACACTTCCATTAGGGTGCAAGGGGAGGGAACTATGCAAACAGGGCCATCTAGTTCGGGAGCTATGGATTCTACAAAACCTAGGGGCATGTCCATCAATGATATCCCTAGATATGTCACTCTCACGTGACCTGGTGTAAAGCCCCAGAAGTTAACCAAGAATCAAAAGTATCAGCCGAAAGTGTCACCGCTGCCTAAATGAAAGCAATGCATTGTGGACATTATTCCTGCCTTGGTTAAGATGAAGTATGAGGACCACGACTTGTTACTCTTGAAGGATGTAGTGGATGAGACCTACGAGTCCTTTCCTTCGGTTCCAGGAACACCCATCGAGCGTATTCTGTACCCATGGGTGCAACAATTGAAAAAATCTGGGTTGTTGGGGCTTATCAACATACCCCATTTCAAGAGGCTAAATGAAGCAAATGCATGCATCAGATAGTTTTTGGTGTGTTTTCATGGCAGGAAATTATGATTGGATACCACAATCATAGTTACAGTAGACATGATTTCAGAAATCACAGGGTTGCTAGAGGCTGGGGAAGACCCCGCTCAGTATCTTAGAGGAAGAGACAATGATAAGAAGCTTTCTCAACAACTAAAGGATAGATACGGATTGCAGCGGGATGGCCATGCATACCGCATCGATAGCATCAATGAGTGGGTGGTATGTATTGGAGAACACATTCTAGAAAGTAAAATTATAAGGGGGAATCACCCAGTTCAGTGCAATTTAGGAGTGGTTTCTTGTGTGCAGCAGTGCGATGAGGGAGTCCAAATGAATTGGTCCCTCTTCTTGCTAAACCAAATAATGGAGGATGCGGTCGCAACCTAAGTCGGGGAGAGGTCTTTCTCTTATATTTGGTTGTTGATCCTAATTTTTTTTGGTGGCTTGGATGGAGCAAGAAGACTACTATCCTACGTCTGTCAAAGTGGTTAAGGTGTGCAAAGGCACACGATACAAAAATTTAAGGTGGGTTGAGGAGCCTAGTCGGTAGACTGATTGAATGATCCAATTTTGGATCTACTAGGAAGCTCTACAAGCTGTAGCAGTTAAAATTTCACGCTTATTAGATGCAGTAGTGGTAAAATATCATAGGATCATGTGGTTCGCCATCGAGCCCCATTTAATTCATATTCAGGAGCGACGAGACCCCAATAGGAAATGGTTGTCAATGCCTTATAAATTAACCAATGATGAAGTGGAAGCAGTAGTTCAGGACTGTCCTACTCACTGGCGCAAAACAGTTAGTGCTGAAGAAGTATCAACGAAACCACCACCAGATGCCCGAAAAGAGCCTATGTGAGAAGGACATAGTACTCATGAATCAGATGGAGAGTCCTTGACTGACACCAACCCATTAGCCCAACTTATCCTGGATGAGTGCAGAACCAATAGGCGCATGGATTTTGATGCAAGAAGTAGCACAAGAACAACATTGGAAGCCCAATTGAACTGACTCATCAAAGCTATCACAGATTCATCTGACCTAGCAATGCAAGAAATGCACTAGTCCCACCATGAGGGTTTTACCAAAGTAAGAGCTAAGTTAGACTATGTTTATGATGTAATTTTGAAGGAGACACCGAAGAATGCTGCTATATAGGGACTCCCGTCGATTAGCACTGAGCCGCAGGCTAGGAACGTTTAGGTTCCCCTGACTATAATTGACGGAGGAACTACGAAGGTGAACTCCACCTTGCAGCAACTTCAAGGTGTTGCAGTGGATATCAACAAGTTTCCAGCCCAGACCCTAGTCCACATGCAGTGGGTGTCCAACCAAGAGTTGGCTGACAGGTAGAAAGAGATCAGTGACAGGTACTTAAAGTCGCATGAGGAAGCCACGAAGCTGAAGGCAGAGGTTGAGGATTTGCGATAGGTAAAGAAAAATTTAGTAGCAGAAAAGGCAGGGGTTTTGGGGTAAGTGAGTTGTGCACCACTGCGGAGGCTGCACAACCTCACGTGACATCACGCAAGGAAAAGATAGCACAATGGGAAAAAAACAAACCATTTTTGAATATTTTATGCATATTTTTGTATCGGTTGACCACATTTTGTGGATATGGGTCATTAGTGGTTAAATCTGTTAGGAGTTAGTTAGAAGTGGACTTTGAATGTAAAGGTGCAAGCCTATATAAATATTTAGAATGGAAAATGTAAGGGAGACCATACTGAAGTGAGAAGTGATAGGAGAGAGAAAGTGATAGGTTGAATCTTTTGTTATCTGTATGTGACTCTGTGGGTTGATAGTTCTCTCATTGTGGTGAGTGACAGCTATTGTTTTGGATCTGTTGCACAGAAATTAATATGATATGATTGATGTTGAGATGAACCATTGTTGTCTTTTGTCTTTTTCTGTCTTTATGTACTGTGATGTCAATCTCTGTTGATTTTGTTTTATGAATAAATAATGTAATACTGATGCAATGAATAGATGAATGATGCAATCTATTAGATCTGTGGTTAAAATGATAGATCTATGATGAATGTTGCAATATCTGATAAATGGCTATGCTAGATCTAATAGTTATGCTGAAAAATCCCTGATGCCGTGATCCTTCTCCTTACTGCCGGAAACTTGGTTTTGATAGCTCTCCCTCGAACATCTCAGGTGAGACTTCATCTGCTCTATGGGTGTTTCTGGGCAAGGTAAAGCCCGTTTGGGTCAATGCTCAAGGAGATTGCATCGGTTGGGAATCGATAGAGTGATAACCCCTGTAGAAGAGGCTTTGTTGGTGGGTTTTGGCCAACAATATTTTGATAGAGACCTTCACACTGCTTTTATAATATGTTTTTAGGTTTTTGACCTTTTCTCTTGTTTAGGGTTTTGGAACCCTATTTAGGGTTTTAATCCCCTTTTAGGGTTTTTAGCCCTTTTTGGGTTTTCTTTCCCTTTTTGGCATTTTTTGGCCCTTTTTGGGAGAGAATGAAGGTAAATCATGGTAAATAATGATGTTTTAGACCAGAAATACAATTGTGAAGGTCAAAAGTAAGGGAAATGTGGTAGGAAAATGGTGTATGTATGTGGTTTAGACCATGCAGAGCTATGTGAGTAGTTTTTTGCATTAACAACCATCCTTCTCCATCAAATATAATTATCACCAACACTCTTGATCTGAAAAAGATTCTATCTAGCCTCCAAATCCTACAACATGTCTTTACTTTTCTTGCTTGTCCTCCCTAATTCACCTCATATGTCTTCCATTTATAGGATTGGGCTTTGAGCATCCCATCTCTGGATAATGAATGTGGGATTAGGATTTTTGAATTTTTTTATTATTTCCTTAAAAAAACCCACTTTTCTTAGTTTTTAGGAATTTCAACTTGACTTTCAATATTTCTAGGACAATTAATTCCCATGTTAAGTATTTTTCCACTGTGTGAGTTATAAGAACTAGGATTTGGCCCTTAAGTGCTCATCGACTTGGCGTCTTTAGAGCCACGTTGTATTCAAACATTTCTTCCTTTGTGGAAGCAGTGTTCAAATTGTTCAAAAACTATGATCTTCATGTTGCGGGCAAAGTAGAAATATGTTTTTAGGCCAACACTCTCAAGGGTATTAATGTTATTATTAATAGATGCCCCCTAATGTGTAAGGTATGAAGCTATGCTGAGGGAAGAAATACATTGATTTCTCTTTCATTATGATACTCTTTGTACTGATACTCTTTAGTGATCAAGGCATGACAGAAAAGGATTTTTTATGAATGCAGGAGTTGGAGAATCACCTACAAGTCAAACAAGGAAATTTACCAAATATATGATATCTTCCTGAGGTGGGTATACCCATGCTCAACAGTAAACAAGAATGGCCATGAACAATACACAGTGGTGGATCCATGTCAAAAACCAAAAATGTATACAAGCACCTTCTGATGAGTGCAAAATATCTAGGTCTTTTTGGTGCTTTATCATGGCAGTCTAATCTTGTGCAACTCGAGCAGTGCATTGATGAGTGATACAAATGTTTTCCCAAGGTATTCAAATAAACCAACGATAGTACATGTCTATATCATGTGAATAAATGAGTCAATGTCGAGCACAATAAAACACCATCTGATTATCGGTCATTGATGTATACCATTAATAGATGCGAGGAGGCCCATCGATAATGATGATGGACTCCAAGGTACTTGAGTAGAAACTAACAAGTGTGAATAGATGTTTTGAAGTTGAACACTTGTAGAATCAAACAATCAGGGTTCATTGGTGTATACCCACTATCCTTTGCGAGGAATCCTACCACTAATGACTGCAAGATACAAGGTACTCACTGGGGTTCCTAGATCCATTTCCTAGATGATGATTTGGAATCGATAGGAATAGATTCATCAGAAGGATGGAATTAATGTATCCCACATAAATTGACATGAAACTAATATCAATAGGTTGATATCATTCGGTAGAGTTGCGAGATCCAACACCATATACTGACATAAGGAAAGCTGACATGATTGGTCAAGAATATTTGAGGAATGGTCGACATTGGTTTGAATTCCCTTGAACACATAACACGACACAAAATGGACACTTGGAAACATAAGAGTCGAGTAACCAACCATTGTGAAATTATTCAAATCCAGATGAATTAATGAAATATCCATAGATGATAGGAAGGATAACCTATCGGTGGAGATCTATTCAGATTACTGGTACAACTTCCTAAGGAAAATGTAAATGGTGTACTGATAGAGGATAAAAAATTATGTGTCGTGTTCAAGGGCGACTATTATTGATGGTTTCCTTTATCTCAAAGATTAAATATGACATCATTCAAGTTTACCCTTTTTTGTATTTTTGTATTTTATAATTTTTAGTGATTTTTCATGTTATTAGCTTGAAATGGAATAAAGAATGCTATACTACATAAGAGGGATTGAGTGTTGCAAGGGCATGCATCTATGTTTCAATAGCATGGGTTAGGCCAAGGAAAGGAGATGTACTACAAAAATGGGCTGATCTAGTTGTGCACACTCTTTCAGATGTTCCCTCCATAGGTAGGCTATTTGAGGTAGGATTATGTGTCGACGGATGGTGAAATAGAACCAATTAACTATGGTTTTCATCCAATATGAGATCTTGGACAAGTAGGACAAAAGGAGTGATGGTTTTACTTCATACTAATTATTGTGAAAAATATAAACACCATGGGTTGTGGTCTGTCGTTGATATCCTAGATCAAATAGTTTGAACATGTCAATTCCGCAAAAACCTGTAAAAGTAACCATAACCCAACCATTTAGGCAACTAATAGGCTTCAATACATGTATTCAATATCTGAAATAACAAAGATAAGTAGATGACTCATTTTTTACTATTCTTGTAGGAATCACCTCTTTCATGGATGCATCTCAGAAGAAATGAACCATTTACTTGGTAATCTGTCGGTTGTAGATGAGTCTTCATGTTGGATCAGGAAGTCAAAATAGTTCAAAAGTATTTTTTGAATTTTCCATATATCCAATTTTTTATGAAATTTTTGAACCTTTTATGTTGAAGAAAAATATACAAAGGGAGAAAGCATTTATACTACTCTTTTTGGTGTGTGAAAAGTTACTGCAAAGATTGTTTTTGAACTTAAGCACACTTTTTGGTTCATGATGCAAGCAGTTTTACTTTATACAAAGGAATGTTACTTCAAAATTTACTTATACTTTGAAATATTTGTTCAATTATGGTGCCATGCATTAAAATAACATGCTTGCTTCATCACAATGATGTATGACAAAGATGCCAATAAAGGACGTAGTTAGCTAAGGAATCAACTAGACTATTTGAACTTCTAGGAACATCAATATATTCAATGAATTCAAACTGACATTATAGAAGTAGAACTCGTAGAAAATTTCTAAACAGTATAGGATTACAAACCTGATACTAGACATTTAATTGAGATACAACAAGTTGTGAGTCCAATTTAGCAGTTATTTGTTGGATTCCAAGGGTGTTAACCTTGACTAGAATCTCAATGGATGCACTATACTCTGCAACATTATTGGTCACATATCCAAGAAAAGATCCTCGCAAACTAAGTACTTAATTGTCAGGTGTGAATATTATCCATGGGGTGGAGGAAATGTTTTGAGAGCCACAGCTAGTGCCATCTTCACATACCAAATAAGTGGAAGGTTCCAATGACATCTTCCAAGTACATGTATCAAGAATGATAATTGTGTGCATGAAATAACTATTGTACAATTTTTTTTTACATATCATACAACATAATACAACAAAATGTCACAAGGCCTTAGTGGCTATGAAAAGTATTTCTTCAGATAGAGACCATTTCTGATCTCTGACAAGGATTCCCCATCATAATTAACTAAATCATATGCACCTCTTTTCAATATTGTTTTGATCACAAGTGGGCCAAACCACTTAGGTACAAATTTCCATTTTCCTATTTTATCATTGTCTTGGTCATAAACCAAAACCAAATCCCCTTCTGAGAAGACTTGTGGACAGGATGCTTTGTCACATTGGTATTTGACTCATTTCTTGTGTGCTTATACAATTAATGAGGCCTCTCTTCTAGTTTCATCAAGAGAATGAAGGTGGAGGAGTCATTCTTCTTATGTAGAAGTGTTAGGTAATAGTTCGATAACCATTTTTAATGATGGTATCTCACACATTCAATCGAAAACACAACTTCTTATCCATAAACAAGTTGTAAAGGAGTGAAACCAGTCACTATTTTAGCTGAGGTACGGTAAGCCCAAAGAGATGAGAATAACACCATATGCCAGTTAGTTTTGTCCTTATTAACCGTTCATTGTAACATGGTGTTCAAAACCTTGTTGATGGATTCTACTTGACCATTGCATTGGGGATAATATGGTGAGGAAAAATCATCTCGTAATCCTAACTTGGTCGTAAGTTCATCCATAAAGGAATTCCTAAAGTGGCTCTCATTGTCTGTGACAATCTCTTTGGGTACACCAAACCTAGTTATCACATGATTGAATAAGAAATATGCTACAGTTTTTGTCATGTTGTGGAATGTAGGCATTGCCTCAGCCCACTTTTTAAAGTATTCCATTGGTGTTATGATGTAGTGGTGTCCATTATATGAAGGTGTGTTGATTGTCATATAATCAATGGCCCATTTTGAAAATGGACCCACGGTTACTACAGGGTGTAACAGAGCGGGATTTGCGCACATTTTTATTGTATAAATATGGCAAGGATGGCACTTTTTAATGACATTGATGCAATCTTTGAAGATCATGGGCCAAAAGTATCCTACATGCAATATTTTTTGGGTGGTTTTCCACCCAGAAAGATGACCACCACATGCTCCATCATGGAAATCATTTAATACTTTCTCAACTTCTTCATGGACTAAACAACGTCTTAGAACTAAGTCTATTCCGCTACAGTATAAAGTATCCCCAATAATGAGGTATGTGCATTCCTGGTATCAAATGAAACATTGTTCAATGCTAGAAAATTGAGCATCGATCCTTTGGGTTTGGAGATATGTAATTAATTTTTCATTCTAAGGATCAGTAGTGGCAATGAAAAATAAATGTTTGTCTTCCCAATACTCTTCTTCTATTTTTTATTCTTTATTGTCGAGTAACTCAAAAACTAGTTTTGAAAATCTTAAAGGATTTTTGGCTTTAGTGTTTACGAATTTGAGATCAAATTCTTGAAAAATTACCACCCATTTTGAATAATTTCCCTCGATGATTCGGTGGGACAAAATGTGTATGTGTCTCATGGGGTTCATTTCATCCACTATAGTCATTTTTTTTGGAAGTATATAATGTCTAAGTCTTTGGAAAGAATGAACTACTACCAGGGCTAGCTTCTCCACCTAAGAATATCTAGATTCGGGGCTAGCCAAGCCCTTACTAAGATAATATATGACATGTTATTGAGAGGAATTATCCTCTTGGACCAAAACCATCCCTAAAGTGGATTTGGTTACTGCAAAATATAGCAAAAAATATCTAGTATAGTCTATGGGACTAAGTACTGGGGTCGACATGAGGTCTTGTTTCAATGCATCAAGCAAGCATTGAGATTTTTCATCCCATATGAATAGTACATATTGTTTTAAGAGATGCATGAAACCTTTATAAATTTCAGCATAATTAGCAATAAATCTTCTCAAGAATCTTGATTTTCCTTATAGGTTTTGAAGCTGTCTAATTGTTTTCGGGGAAGGGAACTACAATATTTCCTCAAACTTAAGGGGATCTACCTGTATCCTTTCCTGGGATAAAATGAAACCTGTTAGAATAATCAACCCATAGTATTTACCCACTTAGACATTATTTCATTTATTTTGTCTTATTTGCCTAGTCCATGAGTCCCACCATGTGCAAGTTGATAATTGCCTATCCATAGAGGTCAAACTTGCCATTATTGACTCATGGAGCACTTGGGAAAGCCTTGGGAATCAAATCTACTTTATTCCTGGCCTCCTAGGCGCCCTTCTGCTTTTTCTGCTTTATTGCCTGCTTTTTCAGTGTTTTAAGGCACATAGGAAAGCAAGACTAGGTGAGGTGAATCAGCTTTGTTGCCTCTTCCTCCTCCACTTTTTCCTCCATGCAAAAGAATGTATGAGCTGCCATTTGACCACTCTTTAGCTTGCCCATGCGCTCTTGCTAATTTGTGGGGTCCTTGATATATTTGGGATCAGCTTTTTACACCTATGGGGGATTTGCCTATTTTGGGTAAGCCTACTTTATGCTAGATTTGGATGCTTCCTTAT
>LPNX010620897.1:287549-333461 GCA_001517045.1 Pseudotsuga menziesii
ATGCATCTGTCAATGAATTTTGGTTTCGTGGAATATGATTAAAAGTAATAACTTCAAAATGTCTTTCCAATAAACGAATTTGCATGAACTGACGTAATAAGATAGGATTCCGTACCTGATAAGCTTGATTGAGCTGGGAAACAACCAACTAAGAATCCAAATGAACCTCAAGCTGGGTGATGCCACATGACAAAGCATCCCATAGGATCTCAATTACAGCCCTATACTCAGCAACATTATTAGAAGCAGGACCTAGACAAGTGCCTCCCGCGGCAACAAGCTGTCCTGAGGGAGAATAGATAACCCATGCTGCCGAAGCCAAGTTACAAGTGTGATGGTTGGCGCCATCAGTGAAACCTACATGCATTTTGGAAGACATCTGCAACAACCAACAGATAATATAAAAAAAAAACTGACAACCTAATGTACATAAAAATACATACACTAATATACAAGAAAAAGTGCTAAGCCTAAGCGTAGTACTTCTTCAGGTAGAGCCCATTTCTAGGCTCGGGCAGCTTATTCCCATCATAATCAACTAATTCATATGTGCCCTTACTTAATACCTTTGAAACAACACAGGGCCCTAACCACATAGCCTTGAATTTTCCTTCCCCCAAAGGTTCTTTATCTTGGTCCCAAAGCAAGACAAGTTCTCCTTCAGAGAAAACCCTAGGTTTGACCGTTTTATCATATTGAGATTTAACCCTATTTTTATGAGCCTGATTTGTAGTCAACGCATCTCTACATTGCTCATCAAGGTGTTCTAAATGGAGTAGACATTCCTCAATCTCAATCGTATCAGGTAGCACATGAATGGCTATCTTCAAAGACGGGATTTCGCATTCAATCGAAGTAACTGCTTCCACCCCGTGAACGAGTTGGAAAGGAGAAAAACTCGTAGCAGTCTTTACATTTGTTTGGTAGGCCCAAAGAGCAGGATATAACATGATGTTCCAATTAGAGCGAGCTGCATCAATTGTCCGTTTAAGGATAGTTTTTAAAGTCTTGTTTACAGCCTCAACCTGACCATTTGCTTGTGGATAGTATGGAGAAGAATGTTCTTGTCTAAATCCTAGCATGGTAGTCAGTTCTGTCATCATGTTATTTTGAAAATGACTGCCATGGTTAGTGACAATCACTTTGGGAATACCAAACCTTGCAATAATCTGATTGAAAACAAAGAAAGCTGCTGTCTCCCCATTGTCTTTGAAAGTAGGCATTGCCTCTGCCCATTTCGTAAAATAGTCAACAGCGACAATGATGTATTTATGCCCCCCAGCCGAGGTTGGGTTGCATGTCACATAATCGATCCCCCATTTCATGAAGGGGCCTACTGAGACAACGGGAAATAATAGAGCAGGATGTGACCACATTTTCCTGGTGTAAAGATGACATGGATGACATCGTTTCACTGCTTCCACACAATATTTAAAGATGGTGGGCCAGAAATAACTGGCACGTAATATCTTCTGGGCCGTTACTAACCCAGATAAATGACCCCCACACGCTCCGCTATGGGAATCATTTAGGACAATCTCGGCTTCCTCATGAGTAAGGCAGCGACACAAGACGGAGTCTACCCCTCGTCGATATAATGTAGCTCCTATAATGAGGCAGTTCTTGGCATGAAGGCGTAACTTACATCATTCCTCCCTAGAGGAAGTGGAAGGATACTTCAAAGTCTGGAGATATATAAGAATATCTCTATACCAAGGATCAGAGGTGGATATCAGGAAGATGTGCTCATCTGGGAATGAGTCATCTTCAATCACTACATCTTTTCGGTAGGAATTTCTGCTATAAGCTCAACAAAAACTAAGGAATTTTTGGACTTGGTGGACTAAAAATCGAGGTCAAACTCCTGGAGAATGACTATCCATTTGTTAAATTTCCCCCCAACAATGATTCAGGATAAAACATATTGGAAAGGATTGACATCCGCCACTACTATGGTGGTCCTTAGTAAAATGTAGTGCCGTAACCTCTGTATGGCATAAACAGCTGCTAAGGCTAACTTCTCGATGTGGGAGTATCTAAGCTTAGGTCCAACCAAAGCATGGCTAAGGTAGTAAATGACATGCTCAACAAGCTTATCGTCCTCTTGGACTAGCACTACCCCAATGGTCGACTCCGACGCGGCCAGATATAATATAAAATCCCTAGAATAGTTTGGTGGGCGTAACAAGGGTGCCGACAACAAGGCTTTTTTCAATGCCTCGAACGCAAGTTGTGCAGTTTCATCCCATATAAATGGGGTGTCCTATTTGAGCAGGCGCATGAAACCTTTAGTGATCTTGGCATAATTAATGATAAAATGTTGAAGGAAGTTAGAATTTCCTTGCAAGCTTTGAAGTTTCCTGAGAGAACAAGGAGGAGGCAGATTTACAATGGCCTCAACTTTCAAAGGATCCACCTGGATGCCTCTACTAGAGACAATGAATCCGAGCAATCTCCCTGACTCGACGCAGAATACACACTTGTGGGGATTCAAGCAAATTTTATAGTATCTGCATCTCTCAAAGATCAACCATAAATGATCTGGATGTTGGATCCTCTTACGAGAATGTGCGGGCAGATCATCAAGGTATGGTTTGATAATGGCTTTAATGTCGTGAAAAACAAAGTTCATGGCTCATTGAAAGGTTGCCCCAGCATTTTTCAATCCAAAGGGCATTTTCTTATATGCGAATGTACCCCAAGGGAAAATGAAAGCAGTTTTATGCTGGTCTTCTGGTTTGATTTGGATTTGATTGTAGCTAGAGAAACCATCCATAAACAAAAACACCTCACTCCCCGCACATGCATCTATGATCTGATCGATAAATGGTGTGGGGTATTTATCCTTAGGATAGGCTTTATTGAGGTCTCTAAAGTATGTACAAATGCGAATAGTCCCTTTCTTTTTATCAACAGGAACTGGGTTGGACACCCATTCAGTCAAAGCTATGGGATATATGAAACCAGCTTTCAACAACTTTTCAACTTCTGCCTTCACAGCCACCGCTTTACGCGGGTTCACAGGTCTTATTTTTTGTCGAACTGGCTTGGCATCAGGATAGGTTCAGATTCCATGTTGAACAATAGATGGATCTATGCCTGGAATCTCCTCATATGACCAGGCAAAGACAACAGTGTAGATAGCAATCTCCTCCGGAGAGCAGTTTGCACCAATATAGATGTTTTCCATGACATTTGGGTTTATAGAGATGTTAATAGGTATAGTGGCGGAAATGTTTTCCATATTCTCCTCAGCAAACACTCCTTCCCTAGGCAAAGGGTTAATAGGTATATCAACATCTTTTTCCAATCTCACTTTAAACTCTTGCTTCTCTATTCTACTTAGCTCTGGAAGAAAATAGGATCGATGATGAAGATCCTCACATATCTTATCACATCCACTCATGGCTTCCAGAATAGCTTCATCGAAAGGTAAAATGGTATCTAAGAAATCTATAGAATGTAAAGAGTTTTCTTCCTATGCAGGCAAATATACTTCTTCAAGATCATCCGAGACTGTTAGAGGATCTGGAATGGGATCAACAGTGGTTTGGGTGATAGCTTGATATGCCACCTCCACTGCCGATAAGGGTACTTCCGGTTCATGGGGAGTTGGGAGGACCTAAGGATCAGTCCTATCGACAACTGTAGTGAAGGAATTCCCCACACTAGTAGAACCGATATAATGGACTGGGGCTGGGAAATCAAATGTGCCCATCAATGATGCGTACATTCCATCCCCCAAGCTTTGTGCAGCAGGTTTGGCCTGATCAACCAATGGAACAGTGGAATCCTTAGACTCTAGACGACCTTTTTGGGTAAAATCAAGTTGGTCAAAAGTAACCAACTTGCCCTCATGTGGAAAAACCACGACATGAAAAACAGCCGATGCAACAGCAGACATTGCATAAGTCCAATTCCTTCCCAGAAGCAAATTGCATTCCAAGGGAGCATCAATAACTTCTACTTCAACAGAGACTGCTTTGCCTGCCATCTTAATCTCAGAAGCTGGCAAGATACCATGTGGATGGAAAGACCTTCCATCAAAAGCAGTAAGTAAAGTGTTTGATGGGACCAACTTTGGGGATCCAAGAGCTTTCCAACAGGCCAGGGACATAACACATGTAGAGGCTCCCTCATCAACAACTGCCCTTCCAATGGTCTTACCACCATGGACGACATCTATTGATAGGGATACATGGTAAGGTAGGCGAATTTTGACATCAGATAGGTGAAATTTTGCCGTGAGACTCAAAGATTCCATGCTACCTAAAGCTGCTAAGAGGGCATCCCGCTGAGCGGGACAACTCTGTAGCACCTCCAAAGCTGACATTGCACACGGTGTCTGAGCCAAGTCTTCAACCACAGAGTAGTTGGAAGCAGCCCTAGCATTTGGGTTATGCAAAGTATTCTTAAAGACACCTTTGGGTATCTTTGGCATTATTTCCATAGGTTTCTCTATGGTGAGAGGGTTGGAAGGTTCACCTACAGCTTTACCCATCTCAAGAGTCTCTTTCTCATAGTTTTTGTTCCTGGTTTGCAACAAAGTTGAGGATCGAACCATGTTGATATAATTGGGGTCAGGGGCAGTTTGAGTGCCCCCTGCTATGGTAGAAGCTGAAGTAGAGTTTTGTCCTTGGGGAAAATGGTCCTTTAGGATAGCTGGTTGTTGAGCTTTGAGCAGCTTCTGTGCTTGATCCACGAGGGGAAAAAGGTGAGTAAGGTGTTCCTCTTGGCACAACTTACAAGGGAGCTTGACCTTCTTCTTTTCTTTTTTGCCCCCATCAGCATTGTTCATGGGCTTTGGCTTGTTTTGGTTTCCCTCTCCCTTTTTACCTTTCTTCTTCTTCTCACCAGGCTGCTAATTGCCTTTCTGAGAGGTTTGTGCAAAAAAATTTGCACTTTCGGGGGAGGGGGCAGCCTTTGCTTCCTCCGCCGTAGACTGTTTGATAGACAACTGGTGGAGTTGTTTTGTCAAAGACTCTATGGTGGGAGAGTTCATGGACCCAACCACACCATTGGCATGGGGTCCAGGCTTAGGTTTCTCGGCCTCATGGGAAGGCCTCGGTGCCTCAGGGATGATCTCATATAAGATCCTAGACTATGAATAAATCAAGTCCAACTGCTGGGCCCTGAGTATGGCTTCTTATTCATTGGTTACTCCTGATGTGGAAATGTCCTTAGATATGTATGGCAACAGTGATTTAAGGAACCACTCTAACAGAAACTCAAGAGGAATGGTGGCTTTAATAAGTCTCTTTCACCTCCTCCACTCTTGGATATGATCCGAGATGTGGGTAGCCTTGTTTTGTCTAAAGGTAGACAACAAGTTCGTTCTAAAATCATATTGGACCGGAAGCTGAAAGTGGCTAAGAAAAGCAGTAGCCAAGTCCTAGAAACTACTAAAGGCAGCAGAAGGCAATTCGATGTACCATTTTGCTGCAGTGCCTGTCAAGGTCCTCTGGAATAGCCTCAACCTCACTGAATCCTCATTCAGCGAATTGGAAGAACACCATAAATGGAAGGTGGTGGCATGAGCCTCAGGATATTCACCAGCCTTACCTTCGAACTTAGGGATGTCCGAGGGTAGTTTGGTGGGAACAGGTGGCCACAAAGGGTCATGCCTCACCGGGTCATTCATCAATTTTGATAAGTCTGGCAAGTTTAAATTTTCTAGAAAAGGAAGTTTTGGCCTAACCAAGGTACTATATGTGCCAACTTGGGGATTAGAGGGGCCTGCCCCTGAATGCCCATGGGTAAAGGTGGGGTTACCCCCAGCCGCCGATTGTGAAGTGGGAAGGTTGCTTTGAAATGGATTCCATCAGTAGGACATAGGATTGTGGGTGGGAGGTGCAGTGTAAGTGGTTCGGGCGGTCCCCATAGAAGAAGGGGTCTGAAAGACCGGAGCAGGTATCCCTCCGCTAAACAACGAAAAGGGAGAGCTCGTTTATGGGACCGAAATAGGGGTTTGGAAGCTTTTCCCATAAGAGGTGTTGCCCCCAAACTACACTCCTACATATGAAGGAGATGGACCTACGTATGGGCTAGATGGGGGAATGTGCCCCCCATTCCAAGGAAATCCTTGGACAAAGGCTGAGGATCCTACCATACCACTCTGGGTATTGTAAGGGAAGGAAGAAGGAATGGTAGGTATACTGGGGATCCCAGTAACCATATCACCAGAAGTACCTCCTATGTTCAAGTGAACAAGTGGTTGAACCACCCGGCTCGCTGGAGTCAAAGGTGTAGAAGGAAAACTAGATCTAGGGGCACTGACCGGGGGAGGTAGCACCCCTTCAACCGAAAGGGTTGAGGTGAAGACAAATAGACTTTCTTCCGCAGAGGACATGGCTCTACCTAGAGGGACACCTAACACTGGTGAATGAAAAGGTCTAACCTGAATGATCACAGGATCATTTAAATCAGTCAAGGGGGTATTAAAGTTTCTTGCAAACTCGTCAGTCTGCAATTCTTCTACCTCAACTGTGTCAAAATCAAAATGGTTAGCTATCTGTTCCAATTCACCAAGAACCTCACTTATGCCTACTGGTTCAAAAGAACCATCAGTGTCTAATCTATTCCTTTGGGCTAAAGGTGGAGAATCCAATGTGGTGATAGGAGGAAGGTTTCTCAACCTTATAGACCTTCTAACAGGTTGGTCCTCCAGAATTAAAAATTTAACAAGTCACACCCTAAGGCCAACTAAACACAAGCAAATCCACAAAGCATACACTAAAAAAAAATCCTAAAGTCTCAAGCAATCAAAACAGGGTATAAAGATATACTTTCCTGAAGAAAGCTGATGAACGATTACTTGGCGTCCTTGAACTGGTTCTTAGGCACAAGCGGAGGAATCACCCATCGCCCTCCTACACTTTCAACAAGGGTTACCTTCCAAGCCCGTTCAAGGTGAACCAGAAATAACCTTTCGGTTTACCTAGGTATGAACCCTAAAAGAAAAGAGACTAAACGATACCTTGGAAATACCAACAGTCTGGGGGGATATTCGCAAGCCAAACGCGTACGCATGGGCAGGGTAGTTGAGCCCAAAACTTTGTCTAGGACAGAATCCCCAGATGCGCAAAAGTCCTGAGTTACGCTTTGACAAGGATTCAGAGGGCTATCTCCTCTATCCAAGCCTCCACGCGGCCTCGTGCTTAACTCCCGTTTGAGAGGAGCTTCCCAGATATAGTGATAGAGTCAAGGATTTACCTGAAGAAAGGTCCACTACGTCTGAGTTTTATAACTTGTGGGAATTTTACACTTCCTAGCCCACAAGTCTAGCCTAAGCTAGTAGGTGAAAGGCCCCTAAAAATAAAAACTTACTAGTAAATTTTAATTTATGCGTTTATTTTAGAGGGTTGTTTCTTAGTCAAGAGGAAATGGAGTGGTATACTTTATGGTGTTTTGACCCAACAAGAAATAAATGAAAGTAAAGGCGTATTCAAAGCAAACTACCACTATAAAACAAACTTCTTTTCATTTTTCGAATAGGTATTGATGAACTAAATGCAACGATAAGAGAAACTAAGCCTATATTTTTGTATATTTTGAGATTATATTCTTAAATTGAAACAAACACTACTTATGCAAAACACAATGCAAAAGCTTAACAATGTTTACTTTTCACTTTTAAAAATACTCAAAAATCTACTATGCATCTACAACGCACTATACTTGAGAAAACTTGAAACTTATAAACTGTATAAGAGCAACAAACTGAAGCAAACAGGTTGATAGAACCAACAGACCACCAATAAAGGAAGGCTAGGAACCCTATCTTAGGTGCAAACAATGACAAAAATCACTGCAGACATACAAAGGCAAGTGACAACTAGCCACTGTCAGAAGACAGACTGGAAAAACAGAGCACAAGACCCTGATCACTGATCTGGACCAAGACACTTTAACCCAGAACCCAAACAAGCCAAAATACTTCAGGATGTAAATAGTAAATAAATCAAGCAAAAGAGACTCAAGGGCTTTCAAAAAGCAGAAAGTGTGATCGCCTGATACATTCAAATAGGCTATACAACATTATTTAAAGAAATTCTTCTCAGAAAACAAGTATTATAGCAAGAAAGGAACAAGCAAACCTTAACTCAAAAAACCCTAATTCCAGGACAATTCGCGACTGTCCATAAGAGCAACCTGTGAATGATTCGTGACTGTCTAGTGTAGCAACCCATGAATTCAAACTTGTATTCATGACTATTTAGAAGAACAACTCACGAATGGGTATAAAATTTTCTTTAAAAACAAAGAAAAACCCTAAAGACTTTCAAATACCGAGTCAAGTAAGAACTAGGATTAAAAATCACACATAGACTTCCAAGCAAAGACTGGTCAGGGGGACAGAAATGACCTATAGCAGTCTAGGCTTCCCCAGCGGGGTCACCAGTTCTGTTGTATAGGATTACACACCTAATAACCATAGGTCTGGGGTTACCAACACACTCAATCAACATGCAGACAATTGACTTCTGAAGTGCAATAAAGGAAATACGAGGGTGAGAAGGACTTACTTGATTAATGAAGGTTGATCCTTACTTATTCTCTCCTGATCTGCTTCACTTCCAAAGTCTTCAAGGTTGCTCCTCTTTCACCTGTTCAGAGACAATCTTCCAGATACAGAGTGATTCATATATATAAGCAGGTTAGATAAATCATATATAAAATTCAGAAGCATAAACATTTAACAAACCAAGATACATGAGGCACATATGGAAGAAGGATTCTCTTTATTATCAATAATGGAAAGAGTTTAGGTTACAACCCAACGTCTGAGACAAGGAATCCTCTGCAACCAAAGGATTCTGAGTTCCACTGCTCCAAATACTTCTGTATACAATCCACTAGCATAACTTTTCTCTCCAAGTATGCATATCCAACACCCTCCCCAAGGCCTATATTTATATGGGTGAAAAAATGCAGTTTTCGAAGGTTGAGGAGGTTATAGCAGTTAGGGAGATTAAGGTAAATGACTTAAATAATCTCCAATCAACGCATGTGTTTGTGTTTAAATGTTAATGGTCATATTCGCGGGTCTGTATAAGGACAACCCGCGAATGATTCACGACTTACTATAAAGGAAACCCGCGAATACATATATTCATGACTTGCTACAACCAAGACTCGCGAATCATGCGCGAGTTGTATAAAAGGAGAGTCGCCAATGCCACTCAACATAATAAAATAGAAAAGTAACCAGCTGGATGGGGGAAGAATGTATTCTATCACAATCCAATCTATAGTGTTTTGGGATATGGATGTCCTTTTGTGTGCCAACATGAGGGATGTTGGCACTCGGACAAAGAGGCGCCATTCAGGTGCATAACACTACTAACATAGGATCACATTAGGAATCATTATGTATCAATGACAACATGTGTCTACCACTATGCGAGAATCATCTAAGAGGACACCAAGTGCATTATGTCTCTCCATATTCAACCCTTGTTCTACCAACATAGGATCATGCCAATACTCATTGCATCTCAATGACGACCTGCATCTACCATGCATATACCACTATGAGAGAATCACCTACACGTACATCAAGTTCCTTGTGAACTCTCATCATATCCAACATGGGAACACATAAGAACTGATTAAGTCCAAGGACAACATGCATACCACACTAGGACTCATTACGTCCAAGGAACACCTCAAGGACTCATTACATCCAAGGATAACCTACGTACCATGCTAGGAATGATTACATCCAAGGAGGGAATTCTAGGACTCATTACATCCAGGGATAACATGCATACTACATAAAGAATCATTGCATATGAGGATGGCTTGACATGATTTATTACTTCCACGGACCACTTATGTATTACGCCAAGAGTGATTACATCGGTGGACAACACATATTCCTTCCCATGTGAGATCTCATTCTAGTGCATCTATGTCTTTTGATGTTCTTGTGATTTATAGCATGGGAGAACACTAAGACTGATTACATTTGAGAAAAACCCGTGTCTATGAGCATGCAAGAGCTTGTCACTCCCTCTTTTTAGGGACCTCTATCTCGATAACACCAAGTCTCTCTTTGAAGTATTTGAATGTCACTCTCACCAGTGGCTTGCTCAACACATAGACTATCTTCTTGTTTGTATCCATGTATTAGAGCTTCATTGCTTCTCTTTGCACCATATCCTAGATATAATGATACTTGATCTCAATGTGGGTTGACTTGTCATGGAGCACCAAATTCTATGACAACTTTGCACAACTTCAGTTGTCAAAAAAGATACAAGTCGCCTCTAATTCGAGATAAAATAAATCATACAATAGATTTCAAATCCATACTTCCTCACAAATAGCTGAACAATATGCAACATACTTGGCCTCATTTGTACTCAATGCCATGTAGAACTAGTTCTCACAAAACCAGGAGATCATACCAAATCCCAAACTAAAGCAGCATCCCAAATTTCTCTTCCTATACATGGTGCTACCTTCCCAATCTGAATCAACATAACCATTTAGGTTAATATTCTTATTCAGATCATACTTGATCACATAATCAACTATACCCTTCAATTACTTCAATAAAGGATTAGTAACTATCATGTTTACATGGATTAGATCTGTTAGAAACTGGCTCAAGGTTTTTACAGCAAATCATATGTCTGGTCTTGTATTTGTCACATGCATCAATGAACCAATCATTTGACAATACATCATGGCATCAATTCTCTCTAAGAATCATGACACAATAGCTTCAAGTCTGATTCCATAGGTGTTTCTATCCCCTTGCAGTCCAACATTTTGAATCTCTTCATAATTTCCACTACATACTTTCGTTGACCAAGGAAGATTCCATCCATACTCTGCTGCCACCGCTATGACTAAGAAATAGTACATCATCCCTAGTCATTTCTTCTCGAACTCAGTGGAAAGATTCCTCTTTGCATCTGCAATGAGTTTATCCTCTCGTGACAGAAATAGTTCAACAGCATATAGTAGGAGCATCATCAGTCTTCTACCTTTAACCTTGAAGTAAAGGTTGGAATTGAATTTACTCTTGGTAAATCCTTATCTCATAAGGAATTTTTCCATCCTATTGTACCCTTCCCTAGGTTCCTGTTTCAATGCATACAATTATTTTTTCAATTTTCACATATGAGTCTTTCTTTCATGTGTCTCAAATCCCACTGGCTTCTTCACATACACATCCTCTTCAACTGCACCATTAAATAATGTTGTCTTAACGTCCATCTGGTGTACCTTATATTTCATTATTGCATCCAATGCAAGTATAGATACGATGGACGCGTATCTTACTACAGGTTCAAATGTCTCCTTGTAGTCTATTCCTTCATTATGGGAGAAGACACGTTCCATGAACCTTTCCTTGGTTTTTTAAATTCTACCATTTCTAGTATGCTTGGTCTTGTAGTTCCACTTCGAAGTGAGGAAAAACTTCCCTTTTGGTATCATGACTATCTCCCAGAAATCATTCTTCATAATTGATTGGCACTCCTTGATCATGGCATCCTTCAATTATTTGTTTTTGGTAGCCTCTTCATAGTTTGAAGGTTCTTTTTCAACGTTGTCACATAGAAAGGCCACATAGTTGTTTTATGGTTTATGTCTTTTCCTTTCTCTATGCATCCCATCTGTAGTTCCATACCTCTTTTCATCTTGTATTCGATCCCGTGCCCATGCTAAATTTTTCTTGTGGGAGTTATTCTCGTGAAGTGGTTCTATAGGCTCTTGCGGTTTTTCCATGTTGTGGTATTCATGGTTTTTTGGCATTGTTTATTCTATTACCATGTTTCAAACTCTTGTTGCTTTAGGTTATTTGAATTCTACAATAGATATTTTCTGGATTTGGAGTATGTTGAGTCTTTATCAAATATTACGTTTATGTTGATGTTGATCTTCTTGATTCCAAGGAATTATATTTGGTAGTCCTTCGAAGTGTCACTATATCCTATGAATATTCCCTTCATCCCTAAAGGATCGAGCTTGGTCCTATTTTCTTTTGGGATGTGTATGTACAGTAGGAAGCCAAATATTATGAGATGGTTGATTTTTATTTTATCTCCAAATAAATCTTCTTTAGGAGTCATGTTGTCTAATACTCGGTTAGGAGTATGGTTATGTACATACACAACCATCCTTGTTGCTTCTACCAACAAGTGCATCAGAATATCTTGTAACATACCCATAACTTAAAAGAGTAAATATTTATTATTTATTTCAGAAAAAAACATTATGCTAATTTTTATTGTAAATTTTATGACCAAGTGGGTCAAGGGTGATTGTAATTGAAGAATTATTTATTTTAATAATTAATAAAAGGAGACACCTAATCATGGGAGACTGTTAAATGAGTGTTCACTGACCCACTAGGAGGAAGAAGCAGTTGTAGAAGGTTGATTAATGAGTGGCGGCATTAGCATTCACTTTCTATCTTTTGTAGGAGCATAATCCCCAAAAAATTTGTCATGTTCCTTGAGAGGGGGAACTGAGCTCGTGGCTCATTAAATTCTAAAAATGACCTAAAGGCCTAGGAAATCTTATATAAATCATCAAATTGACTAGGAGGCTCACCAATCATTCTTATTTCCAAGAGAATGAACTTTGGGACCGCTGTAAACTGAAAAGTCAAGCACACAAAGAATTTAATGAGGGGATACCTAAATTCTGCTACCAAGTGCTAAGTTGCAGAAGTCTACTATTTGGCAGAGATCTTTGTCCAAGTGGTTCAGTGAACAAGATCGGGGGTCCTAAAAAAGTTATTTGGCTTCTTTAGGAAAAGGTTGGGTGGAAGAGTCTCCCTTGAGTGTTAGTCCCTTTTTTGCAACACATCCAGGTTCCAACTCTAATCGATATTATGACATTGTTTTACTTCTATTTAAGAAAGATATAATTTGTTTAAAATAAGGTTATAGTTAATGCATAATTATTCGATGATTATAGGATTTATTATTTGCATAGAAACTGATAGATAGAGAAATGAAGATAAATTATCTTTGTATTTTTCCTCTTACCAGAGTGACTTACTCTAGTACAAGAAGATAGGAAATTATGTTTGAGTAATAGTACCAGAATGATGGAATCATTATGTATGTTCATTATTACAGCAAATAGATGTGATATATTTATATATTTCTTACAATCCACTTATATTTAGAATATTGGTATTTATCTTAAGCTACAACTCTTAATCCAAAAGATAAAACTATTACAAACAATTACAGTTGGTAGAATGAAACCTTCAATTTATAGTATAAGTATAGGCACATAAATGGAAATAACTAATCTAGATCATATAAGGGAATATTAAGTCAACTTTTCTTAAACAATTAAATCATTTTAATAACACCAAGTCGAGACCATCAATAGATCGTAGCACTAGTTATAGGCTTCAGGTCAAGCTGGTGTTCTTTCTGTAGTATTTCTCTTGTAGAAGGAAATTACAGCCTTAGGGATTTTTAATTTTTGAAACAATTTGGTTAACTAATAGAATATAAATTCTATCCAACAATAATAGAAGTTACATAAGTGTCATCGCTTATTAAAATTAATTAAACAAATTAAAATACTCAAGTAAAAGCTTCACCAAACGATGAAACCCTAAGATCATTTTATAATTGACTTTTTATTTATATACAAGTTTTGATGGTTGTTTACAAGTAAACAGAAGTAAACAAACATAAGTAATTAACAAATGGCTCCATGGACCTTTTCAAAGGGTGAATATAATCGAAGAAATAGTATCGTGGCTATAGAATAAAAATAGCAAAGTTTTTGAAAACATAAAATCTATCTATATAATAAACCTTCGTAATCCTGCTAGATATTGGAACAACAAATATTTTTTGTAAAATATCTCATGGCTTTTGTTTTAAAAAGAAACAACAGAAAGGAACTCTTTACCATTTGATATTTACAATGTATGGGAATTTCAACAAAGTAATAGCTACAGACTATTCCTATAATAGTTACAGAGTAAATCTCCAGTATTTTAAGCCCTCACGGTCCTTTCAAACATCAAATAAAACAGCTTTAAATAGTAAATATTTTACAAGTACTTCACGGCTGCATAGCCAAAAATGTAATACAACTTTTATACAAGTGGAGGAATAAATAAACGAAGCGTATTATAAACTGATAATGCATCTTAGTAAGTCAAGTAAGGAATGTACATAGAGAACTCTCATGGGATTGTCCCAAATCATATCCATTATAATATCAAACCAATAATGAAACTACGGTAGTGGCTTATAGCCAAACATTATTGTTAAGTAAATGTTAAATTTTTCAATCAATATTACAATTTGAAATTAAAAATAGTTCTAAGAAAAATGTAAATCCCTCATGGGTTCATACATCATTAACAACCTTTTACAAAATTATCATCTTAACCAAGATCAAAACAAAGCCCTCATTGTTATCAAGGCAAAGTATTCTATCACACAACGAGCAATCTAGGGAACAAACCCCAATACTTCCAGTTTGGTTACCATCAAAGTAACAAAATGTGTTTATAGTGGCTTTCAAATCCCGAACATATTTGGTAGAGGAGAGCTCAAGGCCATAGTAAAAATAAATTAACTGAAGGTATGTACTGTAAAAACGATTTCCAGAATCAAAGAAAAAGTAGTTTTAAAATTCCATATCCTCCAAGGAAGTGGCATAGTCTCAAGACTCCACATTATTTACAGTTCTACAAATTACTCATTTATTATAAAATTGAAATGAATGGAGACATACTATCAAAAACCTTACGGGTCTTATAGTATAAAACACGTTTTAAAAAAACCAACAAAAGATTACAGAGTGGCACAGTCATCTACGGCTCCACAAGAGGTGATTAACACCCTTATAAAATCAATTCTATAAAATACCAAAGCAAGTATACCACTTCCACATTGAAACCCAACACGGAGTTGAGAAAAACCCAACACCATGAAAACACACCATGAAACTAGTTTTCTCCTCAAGAGCCACATAAGGGGCTGACAGAGGTCTTACTAGTTAAAAGTAGAGGTTTTGCGGCTGGTTATCCATCCACACTCTATTGCAGAGTTGTACTGCATGCAATACATTACCTTGGAATTTAAACAGTGAACATTTTAAGAAAATACCTGGTAATAAGAAAAAGAGCAATATTGAAGTTACAGTTACCTTACTGTACTTCATCAACACATAATCAACACCAAGGAAAATATTTCCAACTCCTTTAATGATTGAATAGAGCATGTACTGTAAAAGAACGTGGTGAGGGTCAATTCTAGGGGTTCCTTTACCTGTAGAGACAGATAGTAGAGTATAACTGGAAAGAAGCCGAAGGCCCATGGTGAAAATAATAAAACGGTAAAATCCCTTTAGAACTGTAACAAAATGACCCACACAGTAATCAAGACACAATAAAACCTCTACGGTTTTACAACTTGCATATTGCTGACAGCTGGAGTGTAGAACAATCTCACATGGTCTAAAAGGTGATGATTTTATGACTCATGCCTCACTTATCACCATCACATTAATGTCAACCAGTGTGCCAGTAAAAAGAACAAGGGACTCATTAAAATAACTACAAATTCCTTCGCATGAAATATTATACCAATTATACATAGTTAAATCGTCAATAAAGCTTTATCATTGTTAAAATAAATAACCATGGGTATATCAAACATTTTTTACATGAACACTTAAACCTGTAAAATAAATATATGGGATTTGTTAGCATGTACCCATCTTGGGGATTCTAAAATTATTCTAAACAAAGATAAAAATGGTTAATATGTAGAATGGCATAAGAACATCAAACTAGGATAAGGTTTAGATCCTTGTCTAAACCAAAATCTTACCTCTTTTCTTTTATGGATTTATAGTTAATTTTCTCTTGATTTGTGATGTCAAGGTAACTTAACCTATCTATACATGAGTAAAACAAAAATTCATGCATTAGACATAATGACTAAGTAAGACCATGAGTTATTCATTGTGTAGCTCAAGAGTAGAATCAAATAAACGACAACGACAAACTGTCTTCTGAGAAGAAGTTCAATAGAAACATTTTTCTAATGTCAGAAACTAATGTCATAGCAGCAAATCACCAAATAAAGAAAGCTAATACTAACTTAGGTACATGACATCAAAAATGCATGACAAAAGAAGTATGAGTAATAAAATCTCTCTAAATATTGTCTAGGAATTTCTAATATTACATGGAGTATATAATTTTTTTTTTATTTACGAAATTTAAGGGATGTTACAGGTCATGTAGCATTAATTTTTATTCTTCCAAATTATTGTTATGTTATTTTGTTATACAATTCCATTCTCTTGAGGATTGTGATGATGGTGATGATGGTTAACGTCCCCTGAGACCAAACTTGGTCTATCGGACCTAAAGAAGAGAATTAATTAGTTTGATTTAAAGTTATATTTCTATGCTCAAAGAGCTTGGAAAGAAGCGTCCCGAGCTTACTATAATTTTGACAGGCTAAAAGGCTAGGAAAGTCGGTATTGCAACAAGGATTATGAAACTAGGATCTAATGTGGGTGTATGCAGGGCACTCTAAGATGAAGTGATTTTCATCTTCAATGTTTTTACTCTCACAAAGGTGGCAGATCCTTTCTACCCATGGAGTTTTAGGGATTGTCCAACGACCAATTTCACTATGAATCTCATGCGAGTTCGTTCTTATCTTAGCTATGTTAATTTTTTTCTTAGTACTGATCAAAACAGAGAGATACTTTTGATCTTCTAGAGTAGGGTTGATGACCTCCGTATAATATCTTAATTTTCTTTTAGCCTCGAGATCTTTCTCGCACCACAATTTTTCTTTAAACTTAGAACAAATAATATTTTTAATGTTATTAATATTCTGCAAAGCAACATTTTCATCGATCTCCTAGTGATTTAACCAAGACCTGGTATCTTTATACCACCCACGCTTGATCCTTAATTGGTTTTGGCTGGAGTTTAAAGCTATCTTAGGGAGTCTATGGTCTCCCATGTTATTGATTCTATTCTTGTATAACAGGAGTCTAGCCATATCTAGGCTCTCGATGGGGGAAAGACCCACTTCTATAAGGAGAATAGGATAGGGTGTATTGTTTTTTATTTTGAGGTTATAAGTTATAAAACGCTTCTAGATTTGCTCGATCTTTCTCCAGGATTCTCTAGAGATGCTGCAACCCCAAACCTCACACCCCTACAAGATGACAGGAGTGACTAGAGTTTCAAAAAGGAACTTCTTTTTATCCCACATCATGAGGTTTGCAGCTTTACAGTTATTTTCAAGACCAAAGTAAGCTTTCCACCCTCCGTTAATCCTTTTCTTAATGCTATAGTTCCAGTTGAGCTTGTGATGAATATCAATTCCTAGGTACTTGTAAGAAGACACTTCCTCCAAGTTGCTATTGTCATACATCAAATTAGCGTATGTATCATTCTTGGATTTGATAATCATAACTTTAGCTTTGTCAGTGTTAACAGTCATACCCATGTTAGAGTAGAAATATTTGAGGAGACGACACTGCTTATCAAGATCTGAAGAACACCTTGCCATAAGGACAATATTGTCAGCATAAAGAAGAAGGATGATGACTATTCCAGCTAAGATCGTACCAGCACAACCTACTTTTTCTAAACAACCCTCTAAATTATCAATGTAAATGCCAAAAAGGTTAGGGGAGAGGGGGAAACCTTGCTTAACTCCGATATTACACTTAATATCTTTCGACCACCCCTCATTGCTTTTAAACTTGGCAATAACATTCTTGTAGAGCCTTATCACGGTAGCTCTCAGCTCGAAAGGAACCTTAAGCTCTTCTAACCTAATCCAAAGGTTATTTCTAGGTACCGTATCGAAATCCTTTCTAAAGTCCACAAAGTAGAAAAAGAGATTGGATTTATCATTGCGACACTCCTCCATAATGATCCTAAGTGTAATAAGGTGGTCCATTGTTGAGTGATGCCTTCTAAAACCCGCTTGGCCTTTAGCCTGCTTACCTTCACTTTCAAGCCAAATGCTGATTTTCTTTTCCAAAATAATACCATATAACTTGGCTAAGAGGGGGCTTATCATAATAGTTCGATAATTTGAGGGGTTATTTGTATCCCCACTTTTAAAAATAGGGATAATGAGGCTCTGATTCCAAGGTTTGGGGAACCCTTGCTTGATTGCTTGATTAAAAATATTGTGGATGTGAGGGATGAGGACATGACCTCCAATTTTTAAGATTTCTGCCTGGTAACCTTCAATGTCCTTAGCTTTTCCATTAGCCAAACACTTAACCCCGAAATCTATGTATTTTAAAGAGAAAACGTATTCCATTGTGAGGAGGGTTTCAAAGTGGTCTATGACATTCGGGGAGTCATAAAGCTTATTAAGATAGGAATTCCAGTCGTGCAGAGAAATTTTATTATTATCTTTAGTTTTTCTAGTTAGAATCTGCCTCTAGAATTTCTTAGGGGCCATCTTAGAGAGGTGTAAGAGACTGTCTTTCCTTTTGTCAATATAATTCCTTTTTTTCTTTTTAGTAAGGGATTTGTAATTTTTTATCTTGTTAATTTTAAGAGATTCATCAAGAGCTTCCTTAATCTCTCTCCTCTCATTTTTACAATCAGTATCATACCAAGGGTTGGCTTTTCTATTCCTTTTATTACTCGAAACTTCAATTGAGAACTTGTTAATGGAATAAGAGAGGGTTTTGGTAAAATTATAATAAAGGTCTTCAATGTTTTCTGTACTTGATAAAGGAAGCAAATTAATTTTTAACTCATTTATAAAAAGATCTTGTTTATTCCTATCAAAGATCAAGTTCTTTTGGTTATAAGGATTATCCTCTATGGGATCTCTATGGATGGCATAGTTGAGAGTTACCATTAAAGGTTTATGATCTGAATTAGGCTCATGGTCGTTTAGAACATCCAAATGTATTATATCGTTGCATAAATAAATATCAGACATAACATAATCTACTACGCTGCTACCAAGCCCATGGATACAGGTCATCTGGCTAGAGCTAGGCCACTTCGTTATACCATTGCAAATTATGAGATCTTGAGAACTACAGAGCTTGATTAACTCATACCCAAACAAATTTTCCCCTAAATCAACAAAGCTTCTCCTGTACCTTCTAGCTAAAGTAAGGTCTTCATCTAACCAGAGAGGATTAGGGTTGGAATAATTGCTTAGGAGAATAGCTTGGTTGTTAGAAGTTCTAGCATTAAAATCGCCCATTAAAAGGATATTACCTTCATTCCTAAGTCTAGAAATATCATTCTCCAGGCCATTATAAGGACAATTTTTATCCAAATTGTTCTTCTTATAGAAGTTAGAGTTAATAGGGGAAAAATAGCATATAGCTATGTAGGTTTTTCTATTGCTGATGTCAGTGATTTCTATCCACATATATTGGTTGTGAGGGTCTTTTTTATAAATCCTAGCATGGGGGGAGATGTTCTTATTAATGTAACATGCTATACCCCCAATGCCTCTGCAAGAGGATCGCTTGTTCTAGATTGACCAAAGCACAAATCCCTCTATGTTAGGGACCCTAGATTCTGTGTGCTCCCAAGTTTCAACTAACAAAATAATATCAACTTCATTATAGATCCAAATTAGCTTGGGTCCTTTGTTCCACGGAAAGCCTTGACAGTTCCAATAAATAATCCAGAGCATGTTGAATTGCTATTTATTACTATCTTTTTGGTTTCTATCTCGATTAACAGCTCTCCTATTTCTGATTATTGCCCATTTTCCTTCCTTCCTGGCTTGTTTTACCTTTTGAACCTCCTTTCTTAATTCTGCTTGATCTTATGGAATGAAATCTTCATTTATGAATATTCCAGTTCCTTTTAAACTTGAGGTTTTACCAAGTATGTTATGTTTATGGTCAGTAGAGCTTACCTTTACCCAGATTAACCTTCCTTTATTCTCAGTTAATTTACCCAACCTTGTCGCTTCTATGAGACATGTTGTTTCAATTTGTAATCTATTGTGTAATTCTATCTAGGCTATGGCTAAAGTATCCTCGTTTTCCTCCTCTTTTAAGCCAAAAATTTTAAGGTTCAAGGCTCTTTTGTTATGCTCATGGTTTAATTCTATCAATTTTTTCATTTCCTCTTTAATGGGTTTGATATCTAATTTATCTGCCACATTATTTAGGGTGATGTTGTTTTTGACTTTTGCTTCTAGGTCCTTAATCATGTCCTTCATCTTAAGACTTTCTAAAGTATCGACGTCTCCTTGTTGGGATGTTTGGTTCTTATATTGGCTCTGGTTTTCTATAGCATGTAATCCAACCTCAAGTGTCTCCATTTTATTCTCCAGTATTGTTATTTTATTTTCTATTTGTTTTTTAATCTTGTTTTCAAGAGATGTAAATTTATTTTCTAGCATGGCTTCTAATTCTGTTTGTAGTTTAATTTCTCTTTCTTCTCTATGTTTCTCTAAAGACTCTAAATATTCATAAATGCTATTTAAAGTAATTGAGCTAGGTCTACCTTTGACAGTCTTTGGTAGGTGCGGTGATTTATTCATATTTATGAGCAAATGAGAAGTAGATATGTATTAGAAAAGAATAGATAAGGAATGTGTTCACCTGAGATTTGAATGCGATTCAGATCATGCAGGTTTCCTTTAGATATCGCTAAACCCTTCAGTTCCGATCGCATTCAGTGTATGCATGCGAGATCGAACAGCTACCACAAAGAAGATCACAGATCGTAAACCCTTCAGAACATGCAAGATCACCCTCAAACTCAGATCATGTAGGTCTCCTTCACAGACTCAGATTGCCGCTCTAAGAGATTGCATTCAGTGTATGCATGCAGAATCGAACAGCTACCACAAAGCATATCACAGATCGTAAACCCTTCAGAACATGAAATATCACCTTCAGAGATAGAACATGTAAGATCACCTTCAATATCGCCTCAGTGTTGGAACGTAGCTACTGCTAGCTCCAGGTTTGATCGCAGATCATAAACCCTTCAGAACATGAAAGATCGCGTTTAGAGATGCAAGATCATTAGTGTTGGTACGCAACTGCTGCTAGCTCCTCTCAGATTTAGATTCTCAAAGACAGATCACCTTCAGAGATGCAAGATCGCCTTCAGAGATAGAACATGCAAGAACGCCTCAGAGATGCAAGATCGCCTCAGAGATAGAATATGCAAGATCATAAATCATAAACCCTTCAGAACATGCAAGATCTCCTTCAGAGATAGAACATGCAAGATCACCTTAGAGATGCAAGATCACCTCAGAGATAGAACATGCAAGATCATAAATCATAAACCCTTCAAAGATCACCTTCAGAGATGCAAGATCACCTCAGTGTTGGTATGCAGCTGTTGCTAGCTCCTTTCAGATTTAGATTCTCAAAGACAGATCGCCTTCAGAGATGCAAGATCACCTCAGAGATAGAACATGCAAGATCACCTTCAGAGATAGAACATGTAATATCACCTCAGAGATGCAATATCTCCTAAGAGATATAACATGCAATATCATAAATCATAAACCCTTCAGAGATCTCCTTTAGAAGATCACCTCAGTGTTGGTACACAGAACATGCAAGATCATAAATCATAAACCCTTTATAGATCGCCTCAGTGTTGGAATGCAGCTACTGCTAGCTCCAGGTTTGATCGAAGAGATAGAACATGCAAGATCATAAATCATAAACCCTTCAGAGATCGCCTTCAGAAGATCACCTCATTGTTGGTACGCAGAACATGCAAGATCACCTGCTCCAAAAATCGCCTCAGAGATCTGTCTCAGTGTTGGTATCGAGTTCTCAACTCCCTCTTAATCCTAGATTCTCTGCATAGTTCCTTGAATTCTTCTGAATTCAATTCTCCTCTATTATCTGACTGTAGATTCTTGATCTTCCTTTCAATGTGATTTTCGACCAAGGCTTGAATTCCTTGAACTTGTTGAATACGTCATTTTTCCCTTTCAAGAAATATATCCCGAGTCTTATAGGAGAAATCATATATAAAGGAAACATAGTATACACACCTTCTTAGTTAGTTGGATTACATGGGCCCACAAATAGAATAGTGGATTATATCCAGTATTCCTTTTTCTTTCCTTTCACTACTGAGAAATGTCTTCTTTAAATTCTTTCCTTGCGCACATCCCTTGCAAATTCCTTCATGGTTTGTCTAGATTTATAGAAGTCTTGAAATAAATTTCCTTTCCATTAGTAGTTCTCTATAGTGCACATGTGCAAGCCTTCTATGCCATACTTCACTTGGTTCTATGGGGTAATGAACTAGTTCTTGTTCAGGTTGTCTCTTTAACTTGTACAAGCCTCCTTTCTCTCCAATCAAGTTGTTCCATCATCTATTGTATTTCCTTTTGGGCGCATAGGAGTTGACCATCAATGAATGCAACCATTATTCCCTTTTAATCTAGTGAAGATATGAATAGAATATTCTTCTTAAATCGTAGAATATATAACACATATTTCATCTTCAAACATTTCCCAAGGTCTAGCTTGTAAAAATATTCTCCACTTCCTTTTATGGGGTATTGATAATCATCTAGAAATTTCACCTTGTGAGTTGAATCAGGCTCAGGTGGATTGATGAATGATTATTTGTACCCTATCATATGTTTGGATTCCCAACTATATATAATCCAATAATGCTTCCATGTGAGATAGTGCCAATGAGTGCTGAGATTAGGACATATTCTTCATCACTTGAAGAATCTATTTCTACTTTGAGTCTCTTTATTGTTGGTTCATCATCTTCAATCATGTGAGAATGATGTATCTTCTTATTTGAATTCTTGTTGAAGGGGCCTCTATTTTTGGGACAATCTCCATAGTAATGTCCCTTCTCATCACAAGTGTAGGATCAAATGTTGGAAGGATCTCTTCTAAATTTATTTTGTCTTTTTTTATGATGGTCCTCGCTTTCGTTGTTATGGTGATCCTCCTTATTTCTATGATATCTCCTGGTGTGGAATGTGAGAGCTTGACCTTTAGTTTCTCCCACATTCTCTTCTCTTGTTATGAGTCGAGCTTCTTCTTGTGTGAATTCTTCCTAGAGTCTTCTGAAACTAATCAACCTCCTTTTGGCAGATATTCCTTGAATGAATGAATGCCATGATCTAGTGCGACCATTCAAGGTGGTCATAACAATATATCCTTAATATACATTCCCTTCAACTGCTTCAAGTTGTTCCTTGATTTTAGAAAACATTGTGAAGTAGGATTGTATGGTCTCTGAGTTTTGTATCTTCACATTCTTTAGATGGATTCTCAATGTCATCTGCTATTTGATGGTATGTCATTTGAATAGCTTTGTCAAAGCATCAAACACGTCCTTAGGCATATTCAAGGATGGCACATGGGGGATGAGATGATCGTTAATAGAATATGCAATGGTTATCTTTGACTTGAAAAATTTCTTCTTATGTATAGCATTATGTTATCAGGAATATCACACCTTCTGTGAATAGAAGTTGTTCCTCTGGTCTGAATGGTTCAGATCCAGAACAAATGAGTCACAACTAGGTTAGAATACATTCCCTAGAATCTATGGACATCTGGAATAAAATATCTAACGAAAATCCTGCATAAATACATCAAACACATGACAACATTAAAGATACCAGAAAACTATCCATTGATCCATATCAGTTACTAAGGAATCTGATAATATACATGTGAGATTATAACACAATAGATATATGGGAAAGAAATCGACTTTGTGTTAATAGATGAACTAACAAATATTACAACCATTTTTCCTTAGTGTCGATGCACTCATTCACAAGACTAACATATCATCCCCGATACCTCCAAGTTGCTCCTCTATGATCTCTAATGGATTAGGCTAGGATGTTAATTCAGCAGCATAAATTTACTCTTTTATTCTCCCCTCAACCATGGAGTATGAACCTGGTTTTATAGGGCTCAAAGGGATAGGAATGGTTGAGAAATAGGTGGGTGAGGTGGCCATGAGATCCCCAAAGCATGGATCTCAAGCTTAACTGACTCAAGTGAGTAGAGATAAGGCTAGCCATGAAGATTTTGTTCTAAAAGCTTCATGAAACCTTCTGTTTTTCAATTTTTACCAAGGACACCGCTTATACTCCCTTATGACAGAGCGATGGAAGGTGAGAACCACACCAAAAACAAAGGTCAAAGGTGGTGGCACCATCTATATTCCAAATAAATTAGGCGGTCCCGTCTTCCAAATAACTTAGGTGGTGATGCATAAGGTACTACTTATCAGCCTTAGGGTAAGAGCGGTGTTGGAGTTTTGTAAGTAAGATAAACATCTAGAGCACTGTTTTCACTTCAATGTTCGGGATTGAGGGAAAATGAAGGTGTTAGGGATCTTATGACATGCTGGTGATAGAATTTTTGTATAACAAAATTCCCCCCAAATCATGAGGCTAGAGGGATATGATAGGCAAGAGCTTTGATAAAGCAAGTTATCACTTTGAGTTAAGGGCCAACTTGATTGAAGAGTATCGTCAAGTAGGCATCTGCAATACATCAAGAGTTTGACTCATGAGTAAATGTAACCTCATCATGGCTGCAGAAAAATACAAGGTAGATCCATGAGAGGAATAAACAAACATGGCTACTAGAATAAAATGTAGATCCATGTGATAGAGGACTCAAACTTGGACATAGCTACCAGATATACAACATACATCTATGTCATATAGATGTAAATTTGATCATAGCCATGACCATACAAATGTGGATCCATGTTGGTACTTCATACAATATACTCCATCGCAACCTGGGGAGAAAGCTATGAGAGCTTAGCAAATACTCAGGGTCTTCATCTCATCTTCCACAAAGTACGATTCTATCCATGTGATTACAATGTTATGAAGTTGAACATGGTAGAAACCACCTGATTATCGGCCAATGATTTGAAGCATTAACAAGTGCAAGGAAGATCACCATTGATGTCAATGATTCTGAATATACCCTAGTACAATCTACTGAGTGTGAATAGATGTTTTGACATCGAACACCTAGTGGAGTATTTTGATCAAAGGTTAATGATGTGAACCTATGTCAAGAGCAAGAGAATATCTCATTGAGGCATATAGATATCAAGGTACTAAACTTGTTCCAAGACTATTTCTTGGATGATGAGTTGATGTCAATGAGAATAGTCTCGTCGAAGGAGATCCATGATGAATCCCACATCGACGAAACAAAACTTAGAACAGAGTTCTGGAATGTTGTAGATAATGTAACCATAGGACTAATTCAAAGGTACTGACACAAAGTCTATTTTAATAGCATAGGTAAACTTATTTCTTCCTTTGAACATCGGGTGACACGACAAAAGACTTGGTATCATGACTAGACTAGACAGATGCACAATACGACAATGGACAATGCATTCCTTTGAGAGACTCAAAGGAGTGACATGAATCATGAAAGTGGATTGACTTGGAAGTCAGTTGAATACCCAATTGACTGAATGATATGTAGACAAATGCCATGTTCAAAGGTGACAAACAACTGCTATTTGATTTGCAAAATGATTCCCTTCCCTTAATTCCCCCATCATGATTGATGAGTGTCTCTTTCTCGTTTTTATGAGTCCAAATAGGGTAACAAACAATCGTTTTATCTCATCTGAAGATAACTCCATTCTCATAATGGGTCTCTCAAGAGGGTTCATTCCATGAATGGGTCTCTCAACGTTTAGTTTAACGAGTCAAATGAAAGCAAACTCGGTATCGTTCATGTTGAGAGACTCTAAACGAAGATGAAATGAAACTCCAAAGGGTCCTTTTTCGTATGATTTAGTCTCTAGGGCCCGAAAAAGTATAAAATAATACCCGAGACAACTCTTCCAGTCATGATTGGATGGAGTGTTGCTTTTCGTAAATAGTCTATCTGAACTGAAAAAAAGATAACCTATCATCAGAGAGATGACTCTTCAAATACTTTTACGAGTATGAAGAAGATAAGTACTCGAAAATCTTTTGATTTTTAGGGAGTTTGAAAAGAGTTTAAAGGAGACTTTATTAACCTTATTCATGTTTGAATCCAGAGCACAAAAAATTAATAAACTAAGATCAAACCACTTTTCATGTTTTAACCAGAGCATGAAAAATGAAAAGTAAGCTCGACACCATCTTACTAGTTTTAACGAGCTCGAAGATTAGTTGGAAGAATGCTCAAAGATTGGTTTCATTTTTACACAAGATCGAAACCAATGGGTAAACTATGCTTGAAAAATTCCATTAATATGATATACAAAGGTTGGAAACTTTCCCCCAGCATGATTTATAGCGAAGCTTACCCCTATCATGGTTGCTAGCAGCTGAACATGCCCCCCAAGCTTTGTTTTGTTTGACGATTCTTATTTCATACCCAACCTAAAAACCTTGTTACTAATGTGAAAATCTTGACCAGGAGGGTAGGAAGAATGAGAATCAGGCAGGTGAAAAGAAGGTTCAAGTTCTAACACTAAAAGGAATACTTGACTCAAGGGAATGGGATATGTTTCATTTTTACACAAGATTGAAACTGAAGGTAACTATGCTTGGAGAAAACTGACATGACAGTCAGGACCTAACATGATGGTCAGGTGATGCTTCATTTTTTTGCAAGCTTGAAACCAAAAGTTTAAACTTTGCTTGAAATGACCTATTTCATTGTTTTAATGAGCTTGAAATAGAATATAAACTATGCTCAAGGGAATCTATCTCATTTTTTAATGAGCTTGACATAGAATGAGAACTTTTCTCAAGAATGGTTTCATTTTTATTGAAGCTTGAAACCAAAAGGTAAAATATGCTTGAGTAGATCCATTTCATTTTTTAGCGAGCTTGAGATAGAATGGGAACTTTGCTCATAGGCATTTGTTTCTCCTTTTAATTAGCTTGACAGAGAATGGGAACTATGTTCCTAAACCTACTCTTACCCAAGAAGCTAGTGACTTAACTCCAGTGTGATGTCCAGAGGCTGGAGCCTCGCCCCCCCATTTTACCGATGATGGGAAGAAGCTAACTAGAAGAAGGGGAAGGAATCAGAAGAACATGAGGCATATTTAGGGCAGTCTGATTACTAGGAAGCATGCGATGCTCAAGTGTAACAATAGAAAGCTGATCAGTGGTCAAAATATTCCCATCATGGGGAAAATGCATAAATCTAAATAGTGTGGACACTACAGCCTTCATGTTGTGAACATAATCACATCGAAGGAGCAGATTGAAATCTAAAGGACCTTGGAACACCATAACATCAATGCAGATAGTTTTCCCTCCTAACGTAATAGGAAAATGAGGAAGGATCTCTAAAGGTGCAGTAGGCCTGTGATTAAAATTCAGTATCTGATTGGTGGCTAGCATAAGCTAAGGAGAACATAAATCTTTCCAAGCAGTTGAGGATATAATGCTAATAGAAGCCCCTTCATCAAAAATAATGTGAAGCATCCGCCTAGAGGTAACATTCACAACTATCTGGAAAGGAACACTCGAATGAACACGAGACTCTATTAGGTTACTCCAGTAAAAGGAAATAACCTCACTACTCGGAGAGGGTTCTGTCGAAAGAGAGAAAATTTCCTCTTGTCGAGAACAACCAGAACAAATCATAAAAAATTCAAGAGGTTTTAGTTCGTTCTCTATTGGAAGAGAAGAACAAGATGAATATTTGGTCAAAGCGACTACTTCAATCTTAACAGTCTCTGATGAAATAGTGGGATCGGGTGGAGATGATGCCAACTCGATCACTTGAACTTAAATCTTCAAAGGAAGAGTGGGATCAACCATAGATGAATCTGAATTGACCACTTCAACTTCAGTTTTCAAAGGAAGAGTGGGATCGACCGAGGTTAGAACTGATTTGACTACTTAGTCAACTAGTGGGGGTTTAAGAGATAACTTACGATAACCTGTTGGAAGCCATTGGTGAGAAACAATAATATCTTCCAACAAATTAGAAGCTTCATCCATGCGAGGACAAAGGTAAGTAAAGTGCATTTCCTTACAAATCAAGCAAGGATTTATGACTTTACCCTTTCTACCTTTTACCAATGGGTCACTGTTTGAGGGAGTATCATCGACATGATGATCAGAAGTTGATGACACAGATAGTTTGGAATTTTTAGACCACTCTTCTTGTACACAGGAGAGATCGGGACACTATTTAAGAAGGTGGCCCCCCTTGCAAAGCTTATAAGGGAACTTGGGTTTTCTAGGGGTTCTCTTAGAACAAGCACCATCAATAGCAGATGGTTTCTTCTATTTCTCTTTCTTATCCATCTTCTTCTTACCCTTCCCTTTCTTCTTCTTCTTATCCACATGAATGCTAACTGTATAACTTTGGTCAAGCAAAGAATAAGAAAGGGATGAAGACACAACCGATGAAGAAGGAATAGGGTTAGGTTGAGGGAAATCCTCTCTCGGAGGAGAGGTGACATTCAAGACATTATGTGTAACAATAATTACCATATTAAACATCCAGACCGGTAATCCTATCGTTAAGGTAAGAATATTTAGAGTAGTAATAAAGGGAGGATCAATACCTTCACTTGGAGGGAATACAAAAGGTACACCTTGGAAAGGGACCTCTTGATTGGTAGTCCCAAATGGGGATGGCATCTTTAAAATTTCTATAAAACCCCTAACTACCATGCACAAGAAAGTACTACTCAAACTAAAAGCAACAAGAAAACATAGTGAAATGAGTGGATAAGAGTCAGGAACTTCACAGGACATGCCAAAAGGATAACTCGGATGGTTTGAGGATTCATAAAAGGGTCTCTCGATATATGCTAGGTATGTGGAGCTCAAATCCGTAGTAGTGTTGTCTAATGCAAAACCATTTACAAGGGGCCTGTCGATATACAATCGAGTATGTGAAGTAAATTTCTATATACCTAAAGGGTACATGAAAGGCCATTCGATATACTGATGGTACCTGGAATAACTGCGTGATTCCCAGGTTGTAGTGCAGACAAGTAACGATAGCTCCTACATTTTACGACACCTGAACACGTCACTAACTCATCACTTAAATTGCTAAAATTTTTAACCTAGTACTACCGTTAATTTTATCTTGTGCGGTTAGGTGGAACCATGGAGTGAAAACTTGAAATTAAAGAAGATGCACACTGATCTATATGATAATGCAAGTTTTCCTCTTCAATTAAGTTCTACCTAAGAGAGGGACAAAGATTTACTTTTCTTCCAAAAAATGCACACCCAAATGTAAATGCAATTCTATCTTTTCAACCAAAAAGGAAAATATAAATGCACCCCAAATGATCTTTAAAGCAATTAAAAAAGAGATCTAGAGAATATCTAATATAAATAAACTAGAAATGTTTCCTATCTTTTCATGCTTGAAAAAGATGCATAAAAACTTAATGGAAAGATGATTTCGCCAACATTTCCAAACAAATCTAACTCTAATGCACGCAAAGCTGAAAACATATATTTCTTCTTAATGAAAGTAAGATCCAGAATTTCAAACAATCATGGACAAAACAAGGAGAAAATTGTTTAACATTCTTTCGAATAAAGCAAAGCAGAGAGAAAACTAAAACCTTTTTTTGGAACAGACAAGGAAACAAAGAACCAATATCTCCTACCAAGCACTGAAAAACTTAGCCTGCAAAAGGAAACAAAAATCACCCCAAGAAAAGAAAGACTCAAAACAACATGTATCACTCAGGCATTCCAAGTCCAAAACAAACCAAAACATATGCACAAAAATGAAATGTATATTTTCCAATTATAACGAATAATATCTATAGAAAAGAGCACAAGGTTTCAAGCAAAGAAAATAATGTAAAATCCAATGCAATAAACATAAAATATCTTTGAATGTAGAGGGAATATAAAAATCAAAGAGACTGCAGAAATCAAAAAGACAACATCCATGTTTTGAAATCAAACAGGGACTAAAAATCCTACCTAACACCTCTCAGAAGGGGTCACTAACAGAGCGGATTTTGAAGCAGCGTCGCTTCTTGCTTTCTTCACTCAGGTGTTGGCACCGCCTATGGATAGCTGAGTGCATGCAGTGGCACTGCGTATTTCCTAAAGGACATAAGGGGTTCTTTGTAAAAATCCAAAACACAAGGAGAGTGAAAAATCAAGTTAGAAGTTGCAAAAGCAATATCAAAACTGATGAATCAACAGTAATACAGAGCATATAATGTCAACGTGATTCAAATATGAATAGATATGATGATTTTAAACCAAAAATTCACTAAGTTAGATGGTAGATCTGACTGAAAATATTGAATACTGGAGCTTGGATTCAGACAAGTGTTCAAAGACTAAGGAAGATCAGATCAACTGAATCTTCTAATCCCTAGTGGAGTCGCCAGATTTGTTATCAGAAATATCACACCTTCTGCGAACATAAGCTATTCCTCTGGTCTGAATGGTTAAGATCCAGAACAAATGAGTCACAACTAGGTCGGAAGACTTTCCCTAGAAGATATGTATTTTTGGAATAAGATCTCTGATGGAAAAACTGCATAAACACACCAAACACACCACAACATCAAAGATACCAGAAAACTATCCATAGATCAATATCAATGACTAAGGAATCTAATAATACACATGTGAGATTATAACACAACAAATATATTCGAAAGAAATCGACTTTACATTAATATATGAAATGAAAGAGCTTACAACCGTTTTTTCTTAGTGTTGATGCAGTCCTTCACAAGACTAACATCTCATCCCCGGTAGCTCCAACTTGCTCCTATATGCTCTCTAATGGATTAGGACGGGATGTTAATTCAATAACATAACTTTACTCTTTTCTTCTCCACTCAACCATGGAGTATGAGCCTAGTTTTATAGGGCTCAAAGGGATAGGAATAATTGAGAAATAGGTGGGTGAGGTGGCCATGAGCCCCCCAAAGAATGGATCTTGAGCTTAACTAACCCAGGTGAGTAGGGATAAGGATAGCCATGAATCTTTTGTTCTAGAAGCTTTGTGAAACCTTCTCTTTTTCAGTTTTTACCAAGGGCACCGCTTATACTCCCTTATGAGAACCGCTCCAAAAACAAAGGTCAAAGGTGGTGGCACCGCCTGTCTTCCAAATAACTCAGGCAGTGCTGGATAAGGTACTACTTATCAGCCTAAGGTTAAGAGTGGTGCTGAAGTTTTGTATGTAAGATCAACATCTATAGCATTGTTTTCACTTCAATGTTTGGGATTGAGGGAAAATGAAGGTGTTAGATATGTTATCACATGTTGGTGACAGGATTTGGGTATAACACCTTAGCCTCATCTCCCTTTGGTTCTAGAACTTCCTTACTGATATACTGATCCAAATCTTTTTTTTCAAGGATTAGGGTGATCATATAGTTCCATGCTCGGAAGTTCTAAAATCCCCCAATCTTATCCTCAAGCTAAGTATGATGAGTCATTTTGAAATGAGAACCTCAAATGGAAATAATAGAGATTTATATATTACGAATTTGAGGCGTCTGACCTGATTTCAGAGTTGGCTAACCTAGGGTTTATCAGAGAAACCCTAATTTTCAAAACATGGAATTTTGGAATTTTGTGTGGATAAAAAGGCATTCCTCATTGAGGAGAGTTTCTCAATGAGGTCCTTTTCTAAAAACTATGGTGGGAATCCTCTTAAACGTGATGTCTTAGTTTCTTCTTGTACTATCTCGTAGTTTCCCACAGTTAAAAGTTGAAACTTCTCCAAATTTGATTCATCTTCCACCAAAATATGTGTCCTCCTAGGGTGAGTTATCCTAGCCCTATAGTCTTGATGACTTGTGGAGAAAATACCTTGAACTAGGAATCCATAGTTTTCGTTTCTTTATAGTGCCTTCTTTCAGAGAGGCTTTAATATCATGTTAGTTTTTCTAATCTTGTTCAAATCGATTAGGATCTTTATATGGAAAAATAACAAGCACAAAAAGATGCATAAGTTGGGGAAGATACACAAGAAATAATATTTTCCTTGGGGAAACCATAAAGGATAAAACCCCTCAAACTTCCTCAAAATAGTTTCATCACTGGGACAATATCACAAGATGGAAAACACCAAGAATAAGAAGTCTCCTGCGGCTCTCTATATACCCTCCTTGTTCTTCTCTCTCTCCTCATTTGAAACTTGAGTGAGTGAGTGTGTGTGACTGTAAATAAATGAGGGCTCCTCCCTATTTATACACATCAAGTGACTTACCTAATAACTTGATTAAGCCAACCTTGTACTCTAAGAGGGCCGACTTCACCTAGGGAGACTCAAAAATATATTTTATTATATTCAACTTTGCGACTACTACCTCGACTTACAATGGAGGGTTTACCTCAAGACCATATACAATAATGACATCCCAAAAGTAGGTAAACACATCTCTAATGGGGGAATAACAATATACAATGATAATATACATCAGAATACCTTCCAAGGTTACAAATACAACAACAATTTTGACTTCTCAACTTGGTCTTTTTGATGACCATAAGCTCCTCCTTCATGAAAAATCACATCTCTTGACCCAAAAATGCTATTAGTGAGAGGATTATATGACATGTAAGGATTTCTTTGCTCACTATACCCAACAAAAATGCATGAATCACTTTCTAGATCCAACTTTTGTCTCTTTTGATCAGCTACATGAACATAGGCTAAACAACCAAAAACTTTGAAATGGTTAACATTAGGATTTTTCTCATACCAATCTTGATAAGGATTCGTCATGTGAAGTGCACACATGGGACTTTGATTGAGAATGCACACTGCTTTAGAAATTGCATCGCCCCAAAAACAATCTCCTTAATCCTTTTTTCTATAACATACTCCTTTCCATTTGTACCACTGTATTGTTCTTCCTTTAAACTACTTCGTTTTGTTGAGGTGTGTAAGAAGTGATGAGTTGTCTTCTAATTCCATTCATATCACAAAAATTATGAGAATATTTTGAGCAAAATTCTCCTCCTCGATCAATTTGTAAGCTCTTCATTTTATAAGCACTTTCATTTTCCACAAGGGTTTTAAACCTATTGAATGCATCAATTACCTCACCCTTGCTACTCAAAAAATAAACCCAAAACATCTATGACTAATCATCAATAAAACTAATAAAATATGATGACTTACCCAAAATATTTGTTTGCATAGGACCACAAATATAAGAATGAACTACTTGAAGTGGATAATGGGCCCTCCATGCCTTGCCTCTAGGAAATTTCTCTCTTGCATTTTTTCCTTTAGCACATCCTTCATAAACCTCCCTGTTCTCTTCAACCATGGGAGAACGATAAACTAATTATTTTTATGTTATAAGATTCAAACTATGAAAATTTATATGGATATACTTGATATGGCACAACCAACGTTTGTCCTCATATGCGATATTAGCAAGGCTAGTGTTATTTTCTCCAAACTTCAATTGAAACATCCATTTTTTTGACATAGGCACAACCGTAACATCCCTATTTCCTTGACTCATATAATCAATTATGCACTTTCTATCATCAAACAATACCTTGTAATTATTTTCACATAGTTTCTCAACACTTAATAAATTATGCTTTAACTATGGAGTGTAATAAACATATTTAACAATTTGCATACCCTCTTTTGTATGGACTTCCATAGCTCCTTTTTCTGAAACCTCTAAGTTTTTTTCATCACTGAGCTTGATTATAGATTTGAAACCATCATCCATTGTAGAAAACAACTTGCAAGTTCATGTCATGTGCTTAGACTAACCTCCATCTAAATACCAAACATCTTTAACAATGTTTTCAGTCTTTTCGCAAGATAAAATAAATCATTTGCATAAGACTCATCACCCTATTGAGAATAATTAACCGTCATTTATTTTCTTTTAATATGAAATCCATTTCAAACTGAACATAACTATGACAAGTATAACATGGAATGCTTCTCTTATCAAATATGCCTCTACCTCTTCCTTTGAAACGACCTCTTATTCCTCTATCTCCTCTTGAAATTTTTTGATTCTGAACTTTATCTTGGGATTGATTTCTTTTGGAGGTAGAGCTGGGATCTTAATTGTTTGAAGTTTGTAGCTTCATGGAAAAATCTTTCTCATCACTTTCTGTAAATGAATCTCTCACTCTATCTTCATGAGAAATTAGAGATCCATCTAGGTGATCAATTTGATGGTTAGTCATATATTTGAAGGCTATAGAAACATGGTTGCATCTTGGTGTTAGAGACCTCAACACATTTTTACTCATAACTTGTTTATGAATAATTTCTCCTAGGCTAGCCAAATTATTCACAACATCATTAACTTTTACACAATAATCACTCACTTTCTCACCTTCGTGCATTTTAAAATTCTCAAAGTATGTGATCAATGTCTGCAAATTCACAACTTTAACTTGGTAAGCTTCTTGTAGAGTCTTCCAAGATTTCTTAGTTGACTTTTCTCCTGCAATTCTTGGAAATAGGCTCTTAGCTAGAGCTATTTGAATATGGAATAAAGCTTGGGAATTCTTCTTCTTGGATTATCTCTTACTTTTTCTATCATTGGTTGTAAGTGTTCTCCAATTAGTTCCGCTCTTCACGCTCTTCACAACCTGATTCTATAATCTTCTACAAATATTTTCCTATCAAAAGAGTTTTAATGTTGATACATCAATAATAATAATCATTTACATTAAATTATGGAATGAGAAAAGAGTTAAAATTTGACATTATAAACTTAACCCAAAGAAACCTACATACCAAATGAATGATCCAAACTTACAACAATAAGCATAAACAAAACATTACAAACAACAACATAGAAATTTCATGAACACAAGAAAACAGTATTTGCAACATAGAAATTTCATTAACACAAGAAAACATTATTTATTATTTCCTTGACACTCATAAATGCACTAAATCAACAAATCAATAGGGTGCACAACTATTCATTATATAGAGATTACATTACATAGAAATCTAATGCCATAAACTTAGCTATAGATTTTTGCTAATTTATTTGATTCTTCATGCATGTAGTGAAGTTTCATGTTGATTATTTAATTAACACATGGAAACTAAAATCACTAGTAACAATGATTCTGCACAATATCAGTTGTCAACATCAATTATCAACACATTCATCATCCTACCATTAGAGTCTTCTTGGTGTCACTGCAATTTGGAGTCAAATAATGCACGGAGATTGATGTGATTCAACCTTGAGGCCAGTGGATCAAATCCTATTATTATTTATTTTTCTGAAGGTAGGCTCCTTTATTTCCCGAGGACAAATATCGAGGGCTTCGATGCATGAAAGAAATAACAAGCAACATGCAGAAAATGGATGGAAGCGATGGAGCACTATTCCTTGCAAACGAGGGCCACATTCCAAAAAATCTATAATCGGAAGAGAACCTAGAATTATCTTGATCACATTATGTGTCAAATTTAGGTATTGATCCCAGTTATAAATATGCATCATGGCTATAGGGAGTAGCCAACATAGTTTTCATATTCTCCATGTTTACAATTGTTTAATTCGCTTGGTATGGGCACCATGGCTATCATAAGTAGTGAACAATGTTTGGAATGGATTGATTTTCCAAAAGAAAATATTTGAAGATGAAAGGGAGAGAATTGAGAGTAGACACGCACTTCTTAGTTTCTCTCTCATTGTTCATATATGTTAAATTAAGATAAAAGGCCAATAATAAACATGGGATCATGACTCCATTACAAATGATTTTTCATATTGTCTTCAATAAATCATTAAAATTTTGTTGTACCTGGCATACATTTATAGTTGTCATTGCTTTGCTAGCGCTGCATTTATTTTATGTTTTTGATTTAACACATAAACAATTTGATGTACGCTAGATATTTTTGAACCTGTCATCGTTCTGCTATTATTTCATTTTTTATTTTATTTTGTTTTTTTGGATTCAATCCTTCTTCCCACGTACTTTTCTCACGCTTTTTCAAAAGAATACCGTAATTTATTTCTTATATAAAATGCATTCTGCGTTTCTTTTTATTTTATGTGATTGACAAATTTGAGGGCGACTCTGCAGAAGCATGAGAATCAAGAAAACAAATTAGAACAGCAACATCCTTTAATCCCCAGAAATCATTTGTAAATTGCCAAGAAGCAATCAATCACAGAAACTCATGTCATATGTCAGTAGAAAGCATATTATAGAAAGCATATTCTTACCAAGGACGAAGCAGCAAGCCTTCCATGTTCCAGTTTTGGACCTGAGTACGGACCTTCCTTTGAGATCTATGGAGTCGTCCAAGGCGAATAATCCTTGAGACTCCATGTTATGGCTCTTTTTCTCTTCATATCGAGCCATTGCGAAATACTTGCATGGATTGCATGGACGAGCCTATCACCTTTGATGAAGGATTGTTGTTACAAAGTTCGAAATATTCGCTCCTATTAATATTTTATTTTTGTCTTAGCCAAAACAATAAGTAAACAAGGGCTGCCAGCAGCAAAGACCCTGCATTTAAAAAATAATTAAAATAAAAATTTGGAAAAAATTAAAATCGATTTATGTACATTTTGCATGTGGAATACATCTTCTTATATCAAGCTTGTAATTTTACTAGCAGTTCTTTGGATGTAGTTAATTAATTTTTAAAAAATGAAAATTAGAAAATATTGTTATTTATACTTATTTGGTGTCTTTCACATGATCAATCCAATAATGAATCATGAATTGACTCCATGATGCTAGTGTTATCGTATCAATCATTTGAGATTGATCAAGCAAAGTTGTAGAAACTACCATGAGATTTAGCGTCAACACATGTTTGTATAAATATATATTGCAATTACCAAATTAAATTTGAAAATGCCCATTCAATACTAATGATCTTTAAAAAAAAAGGAATGAAAACAAAATCCCCTTACATTAAGGGAAATTTCCATGCATTCATGTTACATTAAAAAATTGTTAGAATATGCAACAACTTTTGTAGAAAAGGCTTAATTTTCCTTCCATGAATCATGAATTTAATCCATGAGAAATTAAGCATGCTAATGTTTTTGTATCAATCATTTGAGATTGAGCAAGCAACTTTGCAGAAGATACCATCGGATATAGCCTCAACACATGTTTACATAACAATTTTAATCAATAAATTTAAATTGCAACCTAATCATAAGTCATTCACTATACATAATTTTCATTGTCTCTCTAAAGAGAATGCATCATATTTCGTCTAAAAAATGTTCATTCACTTCATGTTTCCTGATTGAAGAGGTCACTCTAAGAGCCCCACGTAACCAAATCCTAGGAACATAAGAAAGTTATGATAGGCATAGAATCAATCCACCAAATGAAAAAAAGTTATGTTTATAAAATATTTTTTACAATGGTTATCATAAATAGAATGGACTTACAAGAAAGAGAAGCTTGTCTATGAAAGTCACCTCCAATATTCGGAGAAAATAGTCCTATCAATGACTTGATGCTAGAAGAATATAACATCTTTGAATGAATTAATAAAACCCATCTAAAGTAGTCTAAGGGACACAAACAACTTATACCAGGCATAGAATCGATCTACCAAATGCATGATTTGCAATGTATATACATTTCTAAGACCTCATTTTAAGAAAAAAAACTTAGATTTATAAAACATTATTTTATAGTGATTATCATAAATTGTATGGACTTACAATAAAGAGAAGGTTGTCTATGAAAGTGATTCTTGAATATTCAGAGAAAAGAGTCATATTAATGAATTTACTACAAGAATATAACATCTTTGAATGAATTGAGCAAATCCATTATTTTTAAAGAGAAATATAAACAAAGATTGCAATTACCAAATTAAATTTGAAAATAGCCATTCAATACTAACGATCTTTAAAAAAATGAATGACACAAAATCCAATTTCTATACATTCATGTGTTATTAGAATATGAAAAAAGTAGGTATTCTTTCTTGGAACCTTTTTGGTCTAGCTTTTGCGCGGGAGGCCTAATTTTCTCTCCATGAATAATGAATTGAATCCGTGAGGAATCAAGCAGGCTAGTGTTCATGTATCAATCATTTGAGATTGAGCAATCAACTTACATGTGTACATAACAATTTTAATCAATAAATGTAAATTGCAACCTAATCATAACTCATTCACAATACAAAATAGAAAGATAAAATTGTAAAAAACCTAAAACCCTCTCATTGAAAAACTAGAACATGAACTTCATTCTCACAAGATTATTTTTGAAATATCTTTAGCTTTCCATGTTTGTAAATCTCAAGACTTTAAAATGTGGAAATTTATCCAAGCTAGTTGTCAAAAATTTAGTTCTTTGCCATAGTGCATTTTATGACTGACTACAAACTTTGCAATAAGAAATTAAAGCTCATATAACAAATATTTTAAAAGGTTGCATTCATGTCCTTTTAAATAAAGTTGTTAATTCTAAATCACATAAATATCATATTATACAGAAATTTTTTTGGAAAACTTACAATGTAATTTTTTTGGAAACTATAGAGTCTTGGAGAGGAGATTTAATTAAAAAAGGAATTAAAAAAAAACAAAAGAAAAAGCAAAAAAGTTGGGAAATTTCCAGACAATCATTTCAAGATATATATTTTTTTTGACATTTTTTTAATATTATTTTTTATGGTATGGCACCAATTAAATTCAAAATAAATTCATACAAAAAATTATATAAATAAAAAAATAAAACAAAACTTTAAGTTATGGTGTATAACGAAAGAATTAGTTGCTAAATTTTATTTATGAAACTAGAAGCTTTCCTAAACTTTTGGTCTAGCATATTAAGAAACTTTTAGTTGGTAATTTTTTTTCATTCATTTTTTTATTAATAATTTTTCACAATATCCAATTGAATGCTAGAGATGAAAAAAATGAATTAAAAAAAAAAAAACCTAAAAAAATTAAAAAAGAATTGGGAAGTTTCCATACAATCATGTTAGTAATTTACTTTTTAAAATTTTTGACAATTTTTTTAATCTGAATTTTTATGATATGGCACCAATTAGATTCAAAAGAAATTCATACAAAAAATAATATAATAAAACAAAAGTTTTATCTTGTGTATAAAAAAACTTTTAGTTTCTAATTTTTTTTTATAAAACTAGACCCTTTCCTAACCTTTTGTTCTGGCATATATAAGGAAACTTTTTGTGGGTAATTTTTTCCATTCATTTTTTATTAATAATTTATATGGTATAGTACCAAGCATAATCAAAAGAATTTTGTTTCAAATTAAATTAAATATAAAAATAACAAAATTTAACTAATACATTAGTTAAACTTTACAAATGTTGAAATATTAAATATAGTTCTATACAATTAATGGAATAAAAGGGAAACAATAGTCTCAATCTACTAACCAAATTATATAAATAAAAAAATAAAACAAAAGCTTAGGTCATGGTGTATAAAGAAACTTGTAGTTGTTATATTTTTTTATGAAATTAGAAGTTTTCCTAAACTTTTGCTCTCCTATATAAGAAAACCTTTAGTTGGTAATTTTTTTCAATCATTTTTTTAATAGATTTTTTTCACAATAGTGGAATTCAATGTTAGAGATGAAAAAAAGAAATTAAAAATAAATAAATATTGGGAAGTTTCATACAATTTTTTCAGTAATTTTTTTTTTTTTAATTTTTGACCAATTTTTTAATCTTATTTTTTATGGTATGGCACCGATTAGATTCAAAAGAAATTCATTTAAAAATTATATAAATAAATCAAAACTTTAGTCTTGGTGTATAAAGAAACCTTTAGTTGCTAAATTTTATTTATGAGACTATAAGGTTTTCTAACCTTTTGTTCTAGCATATAACGAAACTTTTAGTTGGTATTTTTTTTTCATTCATTTTTTTATTAGTAATTTCTATGGTATAGCACCAACTATAATAAAAAGAAATTTGTTTAGAAATTAAGATAAATATAAAAAATAACAAAATTTAACCAACACTTTAGTTAAATTTTACAAATGTTGAAATATTAAATATAGTTTTATGCAATTATTGGAATATGAAAGAAACAATAGGCACTCCCTAAGGCATGGAATAATAACATTAATAACTAGATAACCTCATGGATAAAGATTGAAAAAAAATGGATATAATAATTGATAAAGAGAAAAACAAAAAATTAACTACATAACTTCAATGATATATTTTTAAAGATTGTCAATATAATAAAAAACAAAAGATTCACAAGTCATTTCATTGATATAGATAGAACGTTAATATACATAAATATGTATACTTATTTATCATTGATCCAGAGTGAAATTAGACCTGTAATGTCATGCTTATTATTTTAAATATTAAAATTATATGAATATCTATTTTATTTATTATCTTGATATTTAAAAAATATAAAAAAAAAACTATTTAAATTATATAAGCATTCAAAAATGACAAATCACATTTATGGTTTATGTTATAGATATATGCATGATTTTGTTTTCACATAACCATGGTTATTGTTTATTATTTCGATAATTTAGTTATAGGTCATAGTAATTATATCTAGTAATTATTGTTTATTATTTGAATTTAGTATTATATAGCAATGATTTTGTTATACATTATAATGATTTTTGTTTATTATTTAGATGATTTTGTTATAATCACAATAAATAGTTTTTTTTTATGAAATCAAAAGTTTTCATAAGCTTTTGTTATGGTATATAAGAGAATTTTTAGTTGGTAATTTTCTTTTATTCATTTTTATTAGAATTGTTTTAGCAATAGTGCAACTCAATGTTAGAGATAATAATAAAAAAAAGAATTAAAAATAAATAAATATTGGGAAGTTTCCATACAATCATGTAAGTAATTATTTTTTTATTATTTTTTGACAATTTTTTTAATCTTACTTTTTTATGGTATGGCACCAATTAGATTCCAGGGGTGGCAGGAGCGGGGGATCCTTCTGGATCCCGGAGGACATATAGAACAAACCTTCGCTTGGGGTTTAGGGAATAGAACTAACAATGAAGTAGAGTGGCTGGCTCTCCTTCAAGGTCTGCAGCTTCTCCAGGCTAAAAATTACCGAAAGGTTTTAATTTTCGGAGATTCAAAGCATGTTATCTCTAAATTGATCAATGGATACCGATCGGGAGCTGTCAACTGTTGCCGCCTGTACAATAAAGTAAAGCTTCTTATGCTCAAATCCTATGAACCTCTACACATCCTTCAGCTCAATAACTCTGCAACGGACATTATGGCCAATTTGGGGGCCTCTCTTCCACAAGGTCATTATAGGAAAAATGGGAATCCTCCCATCCTCAAATATGTCCCGTAATGATGAATAGGATATCCCCTTTTCAACATTCTTCTCGCATGATTTGGAAGTTTCCCATGTATGACCATTGTATGAGGCACAACCTCAAGAATTCTCCCTCCCTCCTCCATTTCTCTCTAAGCCTTTTTGGCCCCCCTCCTATCCATCTCCTTCTTTATTTCTTCCCCCCCCTTATCCTTTCCTCCTTCTTGTTGCTCGTCATCCAGCGTCATCCTTGTATAGGCCTCCTCCCTACACTGTCCTTTGTTGGCTCCTATCATTTATTTTGCAGTCCTCTCTCTCTCGCCACGTGGCCTCCTTACTAGTCCCTCCTACTCTCGGATGCAGCAGATTTATTAGCCTTTAGGCCTCGGGTAAATGCCATTAACATCTCACATGCTCAACGTCTCCTCCGTCTTTTTCCTATGTCTTCTCTGGGAAGTGATATGTCTCTCCATTCCAATTCATCCCTTAGCCCTGGTTTTCATAAAGCTCTGCGAATTCTCTTTAAGGTAGTCACAGGCATAGGCGAAGGGTGGTTACAAGGCCTTCCATGGTAGGTCCTCCCACCCACTCATTTTGTAGTGAAGGAAAGGCTTGCTCTTGCAGCCTTTTCCTCCTGTTAGTGCAACTCTCTTTCAGTTTCGTGGACTGCCACCCTCGGCTCAGGTATTCACTTGCCATCTGGTAACTGGGGTCGTAGCTTGGTTCTTGGCTGTCACTGCTCGGGGTGGCAGGAGGGTGCAGTGGGCACTTTGGTCTGTCATAAGCAAGGAGAATTTTTGCTGCTTCAGGAAATTTTCATGCTCAGTCTCTGTTTCAATCAATTTCTAGTTGCCCATCAAAAGTGTGGCCCTGACAGTCCAGTTCATGCCATCCATAGCCAATTTGCTCGAATAAGCATCTCGGTAGAGGCAAGCATAATGGCGCAGGCGAGCGAAATTGTAGGCATTACGGACATCAAAAAGAATCTTCGGAGATTGTATGAAATGCTTGCAATTAGTGTCATGGATAATAAAGAAATGGCTCTGGAGGTGAAGAGTATGGCAGACACAGTGAGTTACACTTCTCTTTAGATAAGCAATCATGATGCTCGCATCGATGATAATGAAAGTAATCTCCGAGAAATCATGGATAAAGTAGACAGGATACAGGAGGATATCCAGCGTTTCATAGCAATGAACCAGAGCAGCAGAGTAAATGGAAACACCGCTGAAGCTGTGCATCCAATGGAGGAGGAATCCGTGGTTCAACCAAGAAATATCAAAGGCAATCCTTAATCTGCTCTCCTTAGTTATGGCTGAATGTTTTTTGCCTTTTAATATGTAAACAGTATGTAAGGGTATACACTACCCACTGTATTAGATGTTTTGAACAAACTCTATGTGAATTTTTTCGGAAAACACCATGGATAGGCTCTCTGTGCAGCATTTTTGCTATGCATAAACTCTATATATTGCTACTACTATAATGAATGGCTATGCACAGCTTGTTTTTATATAATCCCCCTTTATAGTTTCTATTAAAAAAAAAAATGGCACCAATTAGATTCAAAAGAAATTCATTTAAAAATTATATAAATAAAACAAAACTTTAGTCTTGGTGTATAAAGAAACTTTTAGTTGCTAAATTTTATTTATGAAACTAGAAGGTTTTCTAACCTTTTGTTCTGGCATATAAAGAAACTTTTAGTTGGTATTTTTTTCAGTCATTTTTTAATTAATAATTTCTATGGTATAGCACCAATCATAATCAAAAGAAATTTGTTTAGAAATTAAGATAAATATAAAAAATAACAAAATTTAACTAACTCTTTATTCAAACTTTACAAATATTGAAATATTAAATATAGTTATATGCAATTATTGGAATAAGATGGAAACAATACTCACCGCGTAGTAGATAAAGATTTGAAAAAAATGGTCACTGCGTAGTAGATAAAGAATGAAAAAAATGGATATAATAATTGATAGAGAGAAAAACAAAAAATTAACCATATAAATTCGTTGTTATATTTTGAAAGATTGTCATTGTAATAAAAAAACAAAAGACTCACAAATCATTTCATTGATATAGATAGAAAGTTAATATATATAAATATGTATACTTATTGATCAGTGTAGAGCGTTGGCATTTTCAGCCTTCAGCAAGGGAATAAAGTATTATCAGAAGAACAACGGATATTTTATAAGCTAAAGTGAAATTAGATATGTATTGTCATGCTTATTATTTTAAATATTAAAATTATATAGATATTTATTTTACTTTATTAATTTAATATTTAAAAACAAGTTAAAAATTTAAATTATATGATAATTTTTTTATTATTTTAATATTTAAAAAATAAAAAATAAAAAAAGAATTTGTTTGTTAAGTTATATAAGCATTCAAAAATGACTAATCACATTTATGGTTTAAGTTATGAATATATGGATGATTTTTCTTTCACATGACAATGGTTATTGTTTATTGGATGATTATTCTTTTACATGTGTAAGTTATTGGATAATTTAGTTATACGTCATAGTAATTTTATCTTGTAATTATTGTTTATTATTTGAATCAGTAATTCTTATTTATTATTTGAATTTAGTATTATAGGAATGATTTTGTTATTACATTATAATGAATATTGTTTATTATTTGGATGATTTTGTTATAATCATAATAAATATTGCTTATTTATGAAACTAGAACCTTTTCTAAACTTTTGTTATGGTATATAAAGAAAATTTTAGTAGGCAATTTTTTTCATTCATTTTTTTATTAGATATTTTTCACTATACTGCAACTCAATGTTAGAGATGAAATAAGCGAATTAAAAAATAAATAAATATTGAGAAGTTTCCATAGAATCCTGTTAGTAATTTCTTTTTTAAATTTTTTGACAATTTTTTCCATCTTATTTTTATGATATGGCACCAATAAGATTCAAAAGGAATTCATTTAAAAAAGTATATAAATAAAACAAAACTTTAGTGGTGGTGTATAAAGAAACTTTTAGTTGCTAAATTTTCTTTATGAAACTAAAAGATTTCCTAACCTTTTGTTCTAGAATATAAGGAAACTTTTAGTTCATGTTTTTTTTCATTCATTTTTTTATTAGTAATTTTTATGGTATAGCACCAATCATAACAAAAAGAATTTTGTTTAGAAATTAAAGTAAATATAAAAAATGAGAAAATTCAAGTAACACTTTCGTTAAACTTTATAAATGTTGAAATATTAAATATGGTTCTATGTACTTAATGGAATAAGATGGAAACAATAGTCAATAGAATAAGAGAGAAATAATAGTCACTGCCTACCATAGGGACTAATAACAGAATAAACACAGGAGAAAGAAGCTTGATATAGTAATTAATAGAAAAAAAAAACAAAAGATTACAAAATAACTGTATTGATATAGTTTGAAAGATTGTCAATGTAATAAAAAAACAAAAAACAAAAGATTCACAACACTATTTCATTGATATAGATAGAAAGACAATATATATAAATATATAGGTATTGATTGTTGATGCAAAGTGAAATAGACCTGTATTGTCATGCTTTTTATTTTTTTAACTATTTATTTTATTTTATTACTTTGATATTTGAAAATAGATTAAAAAATAAAATTATAAAAATATTTATTTTATTTATTATTTTAGTATTTAAAAATTAAAAAAAAATTGTTTTTTAAGTTATATGAACATTCCAAAATGGCTCATCACAATTATGTCTTATAGATATTTGCATGATTTTTCTTTTACATGACAATGATTATTGTTTATTGTTTACTATTTGGAAAAATTAGTTATATATTATAGTAATTATTGTTTATTATTTGAATTTTACTATTATATGGGAATGATTTTGTTATTACATTATAATGATTATTATTTATTATTTGGATGATTTTGTTATAATCACAATATATGTTGTTTATTATTTGAATTTTGTAATTGTATGATGATGTTGTTATCACATCAATATGATTATGGTTTTTAATTTGATTTTTTTTATTATATTTACACGATTTTTCTATTACATTGCAATGTTTTCTTTTTATTATTTGAATTTTGGTATTACATCATTCAATTTTATTATTATATTGTAAAAATATTTAATGATTTTTTTAAAATATAAATTTTATTTTTTCAAACTTTTAAATAATTTATTAAAATATAGATTTTTTTCCACGGGAAAAAACCATATATATACATATATATGTATATATATGTATAGGTTCATCACTTGCGAACACGTCCCCGTTGACTCAACATCGCAATTTATCTTACTTCAATTGTTAGCATGAATGGATACGGAGATAAAAGTCATGGTAGCCGGAGACAAAAAGGAAGAGAAATTAGATATTGGTCTCGAATTATACAACAATTTGATGAACACAATGATCCGGGAATTAGTTAATTCATGTTTTTGCGGCTTGGAAGGTCCAGGCAGACTGATGATAGGAATACTTATTATCCTAATTACAACATTACAAGTTATCACCAAACGACGAGAGAAGGACCCTACCCCCAGATGAGAGAGAGTCCCACAGGATATCTGTTCAACCAAAACCGACAGATAAAAGAGCCCCCATAAGGGCAACAGATTAGGGAGAATTACCATTTTAACTAATTATGCCCTATATATATATATATATATATATATATATATATATATATATATGTATATA